>PVLA01001997.1:0-302717 GCA_004027455.1 Hydrochoerus hydrochaeris | reverse complement strand
TCTCCCTCTCCCTCTCCCTCTCATCTCCTTCTCCCTCTCCTTGTTCCCCTCTCTCTGTCAGATTGGATTCAGGGCCTCTGCACTGACTAAAACCTGAGTCTTGAGTCTTTTTTGTGTTTTCTAACTTCTCAGCCTCTCATAGTGCTGAGCATACAGGCACGGGTCACCTAGTTCAGTCGTGGGGTTTTCTTTTTAAAATTAAAATTAAGATGATTTATCAACTCAAAGAGAAGATAAAAGCAGAAAAAGAAAAAAAGATATAGACATGTGAGGTGAGTGTATGTTAAAGATTTTAATTATCCTTTCCACTTGGTTCTGGGGATCCACACATTTAGAGTCAGTTTTTCTAATAGAGAAACCCATTCACGCAGTCAGTATGTCTGATACTTCTTCCCCAATATTCTTCCTGTTGGCTAAGAGCATCAAATGTACACTTCAGATGTATAAATATTTCTTTCCTCCACATCTCTGTTAATTTGTTTTATTTTCCTTTGGAAGCCTGAGGTTTAGAAGCCGCAATGTGGAAGTTGGGTGGGCTGGGTTCCACCTGCTGCCCGTACAGAAGCTGTGTGACTTGGAAAGTGCTTAAACGTCTCCAGACCACAAAGAGATGCTGAGGAGTCACTGAAGGGAGAACTGTCCTGGGTTCATGGGTGGTCATCACAGTCACCCTTATCTGCCCCTTTGCTTGCTCATAGAAGGCAGATTTGTGTCTGCCCAGCTTCAGGGATCTTTGAGAAGGAGCCTCAGAAAGGTCCAAGGACTGGCCAGTTGCTGAGCCCATAACCTGTGCCTTCCAGCTCCCAAGCCCTTGTCCTCATCCTGCATCTGGGTTTCTCCCAGCAGACCCATTCTAGCCCCCTGCCAGAGAAGTTTCCTTCGCAAAGACCACGAGTTAGCAGCAGTGTCAGGGTCGGAAGCTAAGTGCCTGTTTGTCCTGGGGATGGCACTGCTCTTGGCTGTGCGTGTCATTTCCTAGGTTGTTTGGAGTGTGGAGAACCAGGATGGGATCTCTGGTGAGAGTGAGTCCCTCTGCCCCTCAGAGCACTGAGTCTTTGAGAGAACTTGAACCAGAGCCTTCTGGGTACAACCCAGGACCCTGGCGTTGTGGGGAGGATTCTCCACTCTTGGGAGCCAACTTAGATGTTGAAATGTTCCAAGAGGCTTCTGGAATGAAAGTGAGTGGGAGCAGAAGCTAGACAGGACCCCAAAAGATCTCATTCTCTTGGTGTCATGCCTGGTGGGACAGTGAGGCAGGGTGGGCTTGGTGCTAGGGTGGCCACTGTGGGGACTCAAGTTCCTTTGCAAACAGATATTCACTTGGCCTTAGGATCTCTTGGGGCTGTCTGAGTGTGTGGCTTCAGAACAGAAAAACCCCCTACCAGCTGCTTTCTGCTTCAATGGCCTGGGTTGGCTGGGTTTGAAGGCCTGAGCCTGGCAGATGTGGAGTGGGGGAGGAAGTTCCAGGGGCAGAGTCCTGCCGGTCTGTGAAATGGTTTGATGATGTCCAGGGCCATGGAGGGGGCTGGAAGCAGGGCAGACCTTAAATCTACAGTTCTCACCTAAAGATGAGAAATTACATAACTACAACTAGATCCCAACTGGGAGGGAGCACTTCATCCATGATATTAATTAATTAATCAGTCAATCAGTCACTGCTTGATGTGTTGGAAGTGTGAGTACAGTCCTCTGTGCCAGGGACACAGAAGTGAAGAAGACAGTGTCTTGGGATGGAGATGAATCTTAACAAGATGAGTAGGTTCTATGGGCCTTGGTCCAGACCAAGAAGTTTTGTTTCATTTACTGTGCATGTGACAGGAACACACTGCTGGTGTTTTGGCAGGCAAACAGCAGGTCTCTGCCACTTTGGAGGGTACATCTGAGTAGATCAAAACTGGAAGTAGGCAGAACACAGATTTGGAATCCTTCATTTAAGCTGAAGAAGGCCACACAAACCACCAAACACAACTGACACTCAGCTTCCACAGGCCCAGCGTGAGTTTTGCCTTAGTACGAAGCATACCTGCTTCTTCCTTGAACTTCCTGGGACTCCTTTTTGGAATCCTCAAGATCTCTCTGCTCATGGGGTTCAGGAGATTCATGATGTCTTTCTCATCAGGTTGGGTGGTGGTGACTGCCCTTCTCAGGGAGGAAGAGAGCCTTCTTAACCTCAGCTCTGCTCACTGTACATTCATGAAATTGGGTGGCTTCATGTGCATGTTGTGAGGTGCAACTGACAAATGATGAGACTCCAGGCCTAGGCATGATATCAAAGAGGTATTTACCCAGCAAGGGTCAGGGCGAGGGAAGAGAACCCAAAGGTGGTTAGCTGGGAGGTGATCTCAGTGTCTAAGCTGAGCAGAAGGTATGGAAGGTCAGGTCCATCAGACAAGGGAAAGACGTAATCTATGCAGAGTCTAGGAGCATCAAGAGTGAGGTGGAGTAAGGTCCAAGAAGAGGTAAGGACAGATGGTTCAGAACTAAGGGCCTGAAGAAGAGTGTGGCCCCATGTGCCAAGTTTAGGCATTGTGGTTTAGTGGATCCACAAAGACTGGAGTAAAACATAAATTCAAATTAAGAATAAAAGTTTGATAGTGCTTTAGACAAAGGCAGAGTGAAGGAAATTAATGAAAAGAAAGCAGATGCCTAGCAAAAGGCAGGGGATGGGGAAGGGACAAGCGTCTTAACCGCTGGTGTTAGTAGATATACTGGGACTGCAACGCACTCGCACATTTCAAGCATCCAAGCCCTGTATCCTCCTCCCCACAGGACATAGAGATGACAGTGGAAGGAACAGAACATATAGATTTAATACAATAAGGCCCAAGAAGGAGATGCCACAGGGTGTTTTATGAAAATGTGTAAATTCAAGTGAACCATCATGAGACTTCTCAAAGACTATAATTTTCTCTTGACTGGGCAGAAGTTTCCAGCCATTTATCTCAGTGTAAGCATTTTTATGATTCCTCTGCCTCTCTCACTGACACCAGAGCAGGTTTCTAGATGTAACCCGGACTGGAACGGTCGTGGTTCTGCTACTTGGACCACACTCTTTGCCTCTTCCTATCACTGAGGCTGACGGAGACTGCTCCAAAGCCTCTGTAGATTCACCATGTTCTTAAAGGGGTGGCAGGACTCAGGGCCGCCGCACAGACTAGGATGCTGCCCGCGTGATGGATTTTAATAGAAAGCCATTGGGCCCAAGTGGCTCCGAGGCTCTGGATTCACATGTAAGCAAAATGAAGTCTATCTCAGAATTGAGAAGAAAGTGAAATTTAATCTCAGCCAATCACAGATGACCAGGTGGGCATTCGATGATCCAAATAAGGGAATTGCTAAAACTTTAATGGAAAATGTGCTTTGCTCAGTTCCCACATTCATCCTGTGAGATTCTGCCCTTCCCACTGGTTTGGTGGAGCTTCCAAAACTGGTTGTGGGCTGGAGCTGACTGATTCATGAATTGCTGTTTGCTCCAATAAAACACTTCAGTATTCTCTTGTGCCTCAGTTTATCTTTAAAATTTTTTTATTTTAAAGAGAATAAAACAAAAGAGGACAAATCTAAGCAGATCAGAACAGAACAATGTTTGTCTTTTAACACTATGCAAGAGGACCTCTCTGAGAGGGAAAAACACAACCCAGACTTGACTTGCTAAGCCAAGTGCCTGACACCCAGCAAGGGCCATCTTTGGTTAATCCAAATCCCCATGCGGTCTTGTGACCAGCAGCGAAGCCTTGTGATGTTACCCAGCAATCATATTTGCTGTCCATAGCAACCTCCTGGGTCAGAGGAGGGCTGATGATACTGCCCAGGTCTTCTGGAGGAGCAAGGAGAGTGAAGAGTCCAACTGGTTCACTGGGTTAGTCTTGTTTTGCCTGTTCAGAAATTGAATCCGCCATATTTCCCAGCAGTGACTTTCCCTGGCCAGCCTCCGATGACAGGAATTCCCGGCAAGCAAACCTGTGACTCAGAGGTGGTGCCCCACTATTATTCTAGGGTACACTGGGAAGGGTGGCATGTAGCGGTAATGCTTCCCTCTCGGAAACACTCCTGGCGCTCTATGGGACGTTCTCGCTGAACATCTGAGCAACTTTGGGGCTTTTTTTCTTGCTTGGAGAAGATTGGCAAGGAGGTGGGTGGGGATGGGGTGGGTTTGCAAAATATTAATGAATGGAATCTGTGCCTTTTTCTTGACCCAACTTGGCCAGCTGCACTGGGCTGAAATTCCACATTCCATTGTCCTCCTTCTAAGAAAACAGAACTGACTCTGTTCAGCCCTAGAAACTGTCTGTGCAGGATTAAGAGAATTTGCAAACCAGATGGATTTACTGTTTGTTCTCCAAGGAAAAAGTATTATTTCTAAAGGCCACCATCACCATGGTCAGAAGGGTTCCCCAGCCACTGTCTACTTGCTTTCTCATCAGTAGACGGGCTCTGTAGGGTATTCTCTGTCCTTCTTACCTTCATGCACAACTTATGCACATGGCCGCTGGGGTCAGCTATGGGATTGCAGCCTAATTTCTTCCTCTACCAACTACCTCCATGTTACTTATACGCTGAGGTTCTGGCCACCACTTTCATGGTTCTGCCCATCCCCCTGTCTTGAAGCCAGATGGTAAAGCCACCAATGTGTACCTGCTTGAGTCAGCCTCTGGGGATTTGGAACTGGGACAGTGAAAGAGAATCTCTCAGCCACTGAGACTGGATGGTATGACTTTGGAAAGCGCTGTTAATTCTGTCGTCTGTCACTGGAGAGGCTGTGTTCAGGAGCAATTTTAAGCAGAGGGAGGAAAAGGAACACATTTCAGAGAGAAACAGAAACTGAAGGTGGAGGCAGCAATCCTCTCTGAATTGAGAACATAGTTGATACCTAACTATGTCCCTTCTCTATGCCTCTACGTTATGAAGATAAAATGCTCCTTTTCTGCTTAAATTGCTTCTAGTCAATTTGTGTTAACTGTGATAATAATTCTTTCTGATACTTTAGCTGAATGGTTCTCAAAATGTGATGCATGATTGGCAAAATCTTGGAGAAACTCATTAGGAGTAAGAAGTCTCACCCCTACCCCAACCTATTGAATCAGAAAATCTGGGAGGTCCAGAGACATGTTTTAAACATCCCTCCAGGTCAGGTTTGAGAACCTTGAACTTACCCATCTGTAGGTGGATGCGAAGTGCAAAGACAAGCCTGACTTTAAGTCTGGGTGCAGAAACTAATCATGTGATTCTGAGCAAGTCACGTCATTGCCGGGTGGAGACTCCGCCTCCTCAGTGGAGAAACGGAGTGTCATGATGTAAGAAAAGGACACAGCCAACTTGTCCAAGATGGTATGCACCTACACTGCCAGCACCTGGGAGGCTGGGAAACAGGCAGGAGGATCACAGTGAGTTTGGGGCTGGTCTGAACTACATAGTGAGACCCTGTCTCAAAAAAAAAAAAAAAAAAAAGAAAGGAAGGAAGAAAGTAAAGAAAAGAAAAGAAAGGAGAAAAAGAGAAAAGGGCAACTCTCTAATCACTTAGGAAATCTCAGTTTGTTTTGTCTCCATGAACTCTTCCCTTACACTGGAAGAGAAGTGGTGTTGACCTGGGAGGCACAACTCAAGACTCCGAATACAACTCAATACTGCAAAAGCACTGGTGGCTTTTGACAGCGCGTATCTCATTAATGCTCCTGGAATGGGGCTCCGGTGCCAGGTTGCCCTGGGTATGACTGGATAGCTGGAATTTAAAGCCCAAACTTGTTTTGATCTCTCCAAGTTTGCTGATATGTTTTCCTACTGTGTGGTTAACAAACAAAAACATGCAATGTGGACCACCCTAGAATAAAGCAAAGAATTCAACTTGTCCATCTTTGAGGTAAGAAGAAGCACAACCTTCCATTTATTAGTTCACTCACTGACTGAATCTCTCAGTCACTTATCTACCCAGAGCTCCTGTTTGCTTCTTCTTGCCATATGCACAATGTTAGAGAAGGGTGATTTCTACATGAGGCCCTTGGGTCCTATTCCATCTCTGAAAATTGTTGACATATAACAAAACAGCATTAACAAAATATGGGGGAAGAAAATGGTCTGGAGATGAGGGTTTTGTAGTCAGATATTCCTTCAGCAAAGGACAGAAGCTAGGAAGTCTGAGGCTTGAAGTCAAACTGGTAATAGAATGAAAAGGCTAACAGACAACATCTGCTTTGGTTTCGGCAGCATACCATTCCATAATTAACAGCAGCGGATGTTTTACAAGGAACTCCCAGTTCTTTGGGCCCCATTTGAGCTGACCTCAACGGGTGATCCTTCAGCAGGTAGATGCGTTTGCCAAATACTCTGCACTGCGTTCCTGCTCTATAAGGGGTAGGTAATTAGCCCTCCTTAATAAAAGAATTCTGTATCTGACACTACTTGACAGCACAATCCATCCACCCCCTCGAGAACTCTTGGTATCCAGAAGGCCCAGCTATCTGCTGGGTGACTCTCCACTCAGTCGTTGGCTTCCATATCATGGAAGCTTCCAAATATACCAAGATGGGGCAAAAACACAAACTCCTCCCCAAACAGCTCTTTGGGAAAGTCACCCAATGGGAAGCTTCTTCAGACATGTCCTGCAGAGGAATCTGGGAGCATATTTCAGATGCAAAAGAGATGTGGATTGTCTGGAAGAAAAGACAGCTATTCAGTGGTTGTGTTAAATATGGCCTCATATTTGAAGGGTGGTTTTTCTATTTGCGTCAATTACAAAATGCCTTAATGAAAGTCAAGTTGTGTCTTTCTTGTTCCCAGATCTTATATAAGGACAACAAAAATAATGAGTAACATCTTCCATGAGGGTAGATAACACCGTTAACCTTGGCTGACCCTGGCCACCACCCTGCAGGAGTAGTAATCAGCATTTCATTCTCATTTAAAAGACAGGAGAGATTTGATCAGCATCTGAACTTGCTCTTAACCCAGGTTTTCAGACCAAAGAGTCTTTGCTCCTTCCCTCTTCAGACTGTTGCAAAGGCTAAACATTGCACAAGGTTACTCAGAACTTCCTGGGACTACTTGGAAATAGGGAGACAAAATGATCCTCTGCAAGTTCAAGTTCAAGGGAGACACAAGAGGATTAGCGAGGAGACAGGATGGCTCCCAGACTGTGAGAGTCAAGTGACCTTCATCCAAATGTAGGTGTTGACTATTTGAGGAGGGAAGGAAAGCCGAGTCATGAAGGGACACCAGGCACTGGCTGTGTTTCTCACCGAGGATCACATGAGGCTGCCTGAATCGGGCACTGTCAGAAGTTTACTTGTCCAATTCACCTGTGCCGATTCTTTGCTGAGCTGGCAGCCTTCTGAATGTGAAATGACATTCAAAGCAGTGCCACCCCAAGGAGATGCTGTACTGGCCGAGTCCAGGGAGGATGCCCCTTCTGCGTGAGGGCAGCTTCTTAAGCTCAGCAGGCAGTAAGTGACGCAGGTGCTACGTGCTTTCCCGGAGATTAGCTCTTGGTACTTAGGAGGGAAGGGTCAGCTCTCAGGGTGAACAAAAAGAGGTTTCTGGTCCCGTGAAACGGCAGGTGAGTCCGAGTCAGCGAAGGAGTGAATAAAATCTCCTCATGCTCTGGAACTAGCTCTCAGAAGACAGAACCACCTCCTACTTCCCCCCCGCATCAGGCTTCCTCTGCCTCTCATCTGCAGGCCTGCAGGACCCACTGCTGTTCTTGCAGACCTGACCTTGTTCTTGCCAGACGTTGGAGATGGCAATGTGTCCAGCCCTCACGTCAATTCCTGGCCCAAATCATTTTCTGACCACTCGGTGGATTCCGAAGCTCCACCCAGGCTGGCATGGAGGCGGGCAGGATGAGTGAGGCAGCACCCTGGGGGAGGGACTTGCGGGGGCAAAGTCACTGTGGTGACGCCCGGCAGCACCAATGGCTTTCTGTGTCCCTAGGTGCATCAGCCAAGGTATAAAACAGTACATATATTTTTGTGTATAAATATAATTTATTTAAAATTATTTCATTATATAAATTATACCTTATTTCAATGTATGTATTATTTATTTTTCCCAACAATATATGAAAAGCTGACACCACGAGATCTTGACAGGCAACTTGCTAAATGGCGTAAAGCTGGTAGATGGAGCCATGCAGATCTGACCTCCTGAGACGGCTGTAGGAGGGTTATTAATGAAGTTTTAAATGGATGGAGTGCAGGGAATGGGGCTGACATCATCTTCCTGATAATTTCCAGTCATTGCTTGTTCTGCCCTGGGATCTCATCACAAGTGGAGCCCTATGCGCTAAGAAGAGCATCAATTCCTTCAATGCCAGAAGGATGACTTGGACAAATTAATGGGCCCAACTGGGAGTCCCAGAGTGACATGAATGGATGGTGAGGCTCTAAGAACCATTTTATACCTGAGAGTCACAATGGAAACTGCGCCTCTGGCTCATATAGCACTGTAGACACTGACCGGACTATTTCGGTTGTAATTTGATAAACCTAGTCTAGTTACACTTGCTATCTCATTGTGCTTCACGAACACTTATTAGTGGATAAATATCATTTCACTGAAACACATTTTTGCAGAGCTTGCGATGGAACCCAGAGCCTCACTTATGCAAGGTGAGCACTCTACTCCTGAGGTATGTTCCCAGCTCAGGTCACTGAACTTTGACAAAAATGTCTTGAATATCTACCTACTATGTGTAGGGCACTGAACCACATTCTAGGGATACAGAGACCAAAAAAAGACTCTTTTCCTATTTTAAGAAACTTGTCACTCAAGAAGGCTTGGTGTTTTATGTCTGTAACCCCAATATACTTGGGAGGCTGAGGCAGGAAGATTGAAAGTTCAAGACCAGCCTGGGCTATGTAACAAGACCCCGTTTACAAACAAACAACTGCCATAACACATTGTCATCGCAAAGCACTCAAACAGTAGGGGATATTGTTTGGAATGCCACTGCAAGATTTTAGGCTGGCACCTCCTGTAGGAAGCCAGGCATTTGGAGAGATCTTCACATTTGGGAGGCCCATCCCAGGACTAGCATTTGGAAAGATCCCGCTGGCTGCAGTGTGCAGCTGCCGAAAGCTGCGCCTCGAGGGAGGCAGAAAGTTCAGGAGGCCAGCGCAGAGGCCACAGGGCGACTCCAGCCAGAGACAGAGCAGCCCGAACCAGGACGGAAGTTGAAGAGAAAGATTGGAGACATCGCTAGCTAGACAAGCTTTTTCACGAGCTGTTCCCTGGAAGGGACACGGAAGGTGCCATCCCTTCAGGCAGAATCTCTGCCCCGGGTGAACGCTTTGCCACGGTTCCGATTCCAGGAACCGGCTGGAATAACACTTACGCAATGGGAATGCAGCGCCTACCCCCAGGAGCCTGGCTGTGGGAGAGCTTGGCAGGATGCAGTTCTATGCAGAGTGGAAAGTTCTGCCGTTGTGCTCCGAGCGAGCTTCCCCTGGACGGCTGGCCGAGTGGAGGTTGGTGAGGCCACGCAGCATAGAAGGCTCAGGGCCGGGTCTGGGCTGCTGTGGGCAGGAGCCAGCCAGAGCCGTGCAGGGTTCCTGAGCACGCTTCCTGGCCATTTCTGGGGTGGATGGCGGAGAAGATGCTGTTAGTGAGAAGAGCTGCTTTGTTTCTCAGGAAGCAGAAAGAGAGAGGCCACGGAACTAAAACAGCTTTCCTGTCACTTTGGCCCCTGGCACCCCTAGGCAAGTGAGTGACCTCTCCGAGCCTCCATGTGTTTATCTACAAAACAAAGATATGCACAGTACTCAGCTGCAAGAATAGGCCACAGGAATGAAGACTGCAGGTACTCTGCTCAGCACCTCTTGAGAAGGGACAGTTACTGACAGTTATTGGTCATGGGTCTCTAACAACTACAACTCCCAAAGGGTTGGGGAGGCAGAGAGGAGCAGAAGGCCAGCTGTCAAATGAAAGGGAAGTAAAGAATAAACTCACCGCTGGGCAGGAGTCATGGCCGCGCCTGTGATCTCAGGACTCGGGAGTTCAAGGATACCCCGGGCTATATAGTGAGTTCAAGACCGGCCTGAATACATGTTGAGACCTCATCTCAGAAAAGAAACACGAACCAAACAAAAAGAATAAACTTCCTACAATAAAGACTTACTTTGTGTATCCAGGTGTCTAGGCTGAGGGTGACTCCTGAGTATTTGTCAACCAAATGTGTCCAGATTAAATCATTTTCAGTGACTTAATTCTGGAGGCCTCTTCTTCAAAGGTGTCACAGGGGGAGTCTTTGTGTAAACCTGTTGCTGCTACTACTTACACCATAGTGGTACTATCTCACGGTACCATCTTCTTAGAGAAAGAGGCCCTTTATCTGAGGATCTTCAGGGTGGCTTTGATACTCTTTCTTCGTTATTAGACTGAATTATTGTTGAATCCCATATTCGGCTAGTGCTTTACAGATGACCTTGGACATTTGAATACCCTATCTCACTTGCTTGTTGAACAATCTAGGGTTGCAGATTAGAGCTAAATTCAAGTCCCTGTTTTGAAGGTGGGGAAACTGAGGCTGAGAGGTATAACATAGTTTGCTGGGACCCCACAGCTGGGAAGAAATGGATTTAGAATCCAGACCCAGTTGGTCTGACTCTTGGACCAGTTTCTTCTGCTCCTCTGCTGTGAGCTCTGCCCAGGGACTCGTGAGCCTACACCCGGTGCCCAAGTGGGAAAGGCAGGCCCCATGGGATGGGTGGCAGTGGTGTCTCATTGCACAGGGTGTTCTCCGAAGAATGTGGATGTCTTACCATCGAACGTAGGAGTATGTAGGCTAAATACTCAGACAGGAGACTCCCTTCCCTCACTCTCCACCCAGGCTGTGTGGGAAGGAATTCTGGGTCACAACCACCATCATCAGAATATTAATAACATGTTCTTCAGAGAACACCCTAAATGTCCTCCCACCCAACTCGGCACCAAATTCTTGGTGTTAGACAAAGGGCTTTCCGGGGATAAGCCCTGGCATTCCTCACAAGCCTCCTCACGTCCTCTTCTGTCTGCTCCCTCCGCCTCAGGGATTGGATGTACAGGAGCCTGAGAGCCGCTGCCCAGCTCTGGTGGGACGTGGAGCTCTCGGTGCCATCCTGGTGGACCCTGTGGCCAGTTTGAGACTTACAGGCAAATGCTTCCCATTCTTTTGTGACAGGGTGACTGAGACTCATCTCTTATTTTACCAAACTGAAAGGCACTTTCTCCCTGGACTTCGCAAGGAGGTCAGCCCAGCATCCAGTTCAGGCACCATCCTCTGGGGAGATGGTTGTGGAGGGAGGGGCTTGGGGCAGTGGAGAGGGTGGCCGAGGCTTGGGCACATTCCAGGGAGAAGGGAGGGTAGGCAGCAAGGTCCTGCCATGGGCACGGGCTGCTAAACCACAGAGCAGGGCAGAGCTGAGCAAATGAGCGTGGTGTCCCATGAGGCCGTGGGGACAGTGGGATTCTCTTCAGGGCTCTGGTGCAGGTTGCCTTCCTCCCACCCGGACGCACAGGGGAGAGGACCTGGGCCAAGTCAGCCTCCAGGTCTCCAGGACCAGTGGAGCATCCGCTCAAGAATGACGGCAGGGTGTGTGGTTTCCCTGATCTCCCCGTGTGGGTTAGGAGCAGGACCCGCTGCTTCTGGTTTGGCCGGGACACTCCCTTGCAGATGCAGGACCCAGTGAGGGGCATGCAGTGGAGCAGGCAGTCAGGACAGTGCCTTGTCTTGCAGTAGGGTGGAGAGGACGGAGTCGGACCCCAGAGCCTTTCGCCAGTGCCCTGCCTGTGTGCCTTCTGCAGATGGCCTTTGTGCTCCCTTTTCCAGCCCTTTGGGGAGCTGCAAGTCCACAGACCAGCGCTCTGCTTGCTTCAGTTTTTCAGGTACACATGAGACTGACTGCATTTCTGTCAAGCAGACTTTGGGGGATGCAGGAATGACCTTGTTTCCCTTGTCATTAAGGCCGAGTGGGGACTGACTTAGCTAAGCTGGAAAACACCACGGGCTTGCTCTGTCCCCATCCCGGGAGCTTGTATTATTAGCCGATCATTTCTCAGCTTGGATCACTGGGTTGTGTGTGAATTTCACTTAATAATTACAGGTATGCTTAGAAACAAGCAGAGCGTCTCCCCTGTGCTCTAAGCCCAGCCAAGTCCCAAGTACTGTTTCAAGGGGCACCCACGGTTGGCCTCTGTTTCCTGGCCTGGCACAGAGCCCCTTGCTGGGGCCCTGTTCTGTGATGGCTACTGTTGCTTCAGGCTGCTGTCAAATCCACCGCTTCTCTCTCAGTCCTCTGGCCCTGATAACCAGCTCTGTCATGTCCACTATCTCCGGGGTCTCTCTCAGCCTGGGTCTGGGACCCCACTCACCCTGTACTCTCCCCAGTGGGCAGCCTCCCTCGGACCCTGGGACCTCCAGCTGCTCAAATCAACACAGGAATAAAGCTCTTAGCGCCTTGTCCTTTAGATTTATCCATGTCGCAAATGACAGAAGTTTATTCTTGGCCGAAAGAGGCACACCGATGTGCATGTAAACCGTATTTTGTTTCTCCATTCATCAGCCGACGAACACTTAAGTTGTTTCCGTTTCTGGCTTTTGTGAATGACGGTGCATGCTGGCGAGTGGATATCAATGTTTTTACTGCTAGCAAGGACAAGCGTGTGAGGCAATGAGTGTGTGAACTGACCGGATTTCATCGGTCCACAATGTGTGCTTGTATCGCATTGGATTGTAGCTCGTAAATGTTTATCATCATTACTTGTCAATTAGAAAACTAAAAATAAAAAGATACACTGAATACAATACTGGCCACTCGGTCTGCTGCATCCCAGTTCCCCACAGGATGTGGCTTCTTCCTCCAGCTTTAGGAAAGACACTCACCCAGCATCCGCACAGCACAGGGCGACTTCCAGGGCCCTGGCTCTGTGCAGGCCATGCACCAGGAAAGGGGAGCTGGGCTGCACAGAGAGGAAGTGGGACTGAGTTCAAATGCGGCTGCCTATGTACCTGCCCTGGGTGACAACCACTCGGCAGGGCTGTGATTGCTGCCGTGCATGCTGATGGGTGCTGGGGACTCTTAGCAGGACAGAACATTTAAAAGATCTGGTGTTCAGGGGTGTGCAAGGTCAGAAGTTGTGGTACAAATACAGGCACACTTCCAGACACACTGACGTGCACATTTACGTATTTTGCCAAGAAGACAAAGCACTGTTGGCAAGTCTTGAGAAATCATTTCTTCTGCATACTTAAAAAAACAAAAACAAAAAACTCCCTCTGTTCTTTTCTCTCTTTTCCTACCTCCTGGCAAGTAACTGGTACTCATCAAATGAGCCAGCCAAAATGGGATTATTAATTTATCATAAATGAGTCTTCTAATTTAAGGTGTCAGTGTGTGGTTTTGTTAACAGTATTAGTACCTATGAATGTGTGTGCTTGTGTGTGTGTGTGTGTGTGCTTGTGTGCGTATGTGTGTAAAATAAAATTAAATGCTTAGATGCATGCAACACTGCAGTGTCCTTGTATGTATTTTCTACTGTTTTACTTTCACAACCACCCTGTGAGATGTGCTCAACTATTTTCACCTGATGGATGAGGAAATGAAATCTCAGAGATTAAAGGATTTGTCCGAAGGCACATGAATGGTAGATGAAGCAGACTGGGTTCAGTCTCAGGTCTTGTGGGGTTAACAAATGCAAACACGTAAGTATGTACTCAGAGTTTGCAGAAAAGTAGACCAGTGGTATCTACATACATGTGTAAAGCTGTTTACATAAACATCATTTATTTATAGATGTGTGACTGTACGTGGATCATTTTAAAGCAGAAAGAAGTGTTTGGCTCCACAGCTATCTCCTAAGGCTGTTCTGAGAATTAGGAACAAGAGATGAAAATGTCCCTAGTGATCACCCCATTCCTGGGGTTACCTGGTTAAGCTGTGTAGAAACGGGTGGAAGGAGCGCAGGTTTGGGAGAAAGCTGGATGAACTGAAGAGTTGCCAGCCAGGGAGCTCAGGTCTCAGCTCTCCTGTTGCTTCCACAGCGATACCAGGCAGAGGGTGGCACAGACTCCCCAGGATTCTCAGGGCGCTGTGCTGTGACTCTGCTTGGCCCTTTCGCCACGCCACGCCACGCCACTCCTGCCTCAGGAAGCCCCTTCCCACTCCACCTTGGTGCTGTCCTCAGCTCCAGCGAAGGCCGCTTTGCTTTCCCTCCCTCCTCCTCCTCTCTCTCTCCCTTCCTTCTCTCTTTCCTTCCTTCTCCCCCTCCTTCCCGTTTTCTTTCCTTCCAATAACAGCCACTACTCTACCTCTAAAGGCCCACGCAGTGGAGGGATCCTGTAGGAAACTGCACCCCACGTCCTGGCTGCCTGCAGAACTCCCACTGGTGTTGGCGAGATTTCTGGGACTTTAATGAGGGGAGAATTTGATCCTCAGCCTCCTTGTTAAGATAAAGGCCTGGCTGGTTTATTAACTCTATCCAGCTGGGCACAGACTGGCAGAGAAAGGATTCAATGCTCCTGGCTAAAGACTGGTGGGGATCGCAGAGAAAACCTGGCCTGGATCTTGTGGGAAAGGGGAGAAGGGTGATCCCTCACTCTGCAAAAACCCTTTACTGAGAGCCTGGAGCCAGCAGGTCCTCTTCTCTAGAAGAACACTCTTGGTCTTCCTCTTCCCCTCGAACAGCTGGGCCTGGTCATACAGTGAGTCTTAGACATCAGAGGTCATTTATTCACTCAGCAAGTGTTTATGGAACACCTAACAAAGGCCAAGAACTTTGCTAGGTTTGATGCGGTGGGTGATGAGGCACTTAGAGAAAGGCCCTCTGGCTGGTTCAGACGAGACAGAGGCTGAGGGCAGGAAAGAAGCCTCTGTCCAAGGTGACAAATCTGCCTCCTCCAGCCAGGCAGTCTGACCCTTTCCTGCCCCTCGCCCTTGTGGGCCCTCCTAGGTGGCCTCTTTGGGGCTGGTTCTTTGGAGTGAGCTGCTGGACTGCAGGCAGGCAGAGGGGCAGGCAGGCAGGGAGGTGGCAGAGTCAAGCCCAAGGTGGCACCTACGCTGACCCTGCAGCACCTCACGCGGACCCCCTCACCCTGCTTTCCTTCCAAAGCAACCAAATGCATGTTCAAAGGCATCTCAATTCCAAGTCCCAGCGCCTTGACGTTAGCGGTAAGTTAATGCTCGCATAATTCATAGCAATCAGTGTTTGTAACGCCCACTGTGTGACTGCTGATTCAGCTTTATTTGTTAGTTCATGTCTGCAGAGCATAATGTTTACACCCCGGGGTGCAGGTGGGGCCTGTGCGCAGCACATCCTCGCTCCTCTTTATCCCGTCTCCCTCCCTCCACGCCCCTCCCTTCATCTCTTGATTCTCTACCCATTTGAGAAAGACCCACGTCCCTAATCCCTAGTATCTTTTACTTTGCTTTTTATCATTTGCGTTTCTCATGTAAGAGAAACCGCGCAGTATTTAAGCCTGTGTGTCTGATGGATTTTATTTAAAATTATGGTCGCAAGGTGCATCTCTTTTCCTACAAATGACTTGTTTATTTTTCTTGATGGTAAAGCAGTTCCCTAATGTGAGTAAGTGCCACGTTTTCTTTATCCGTCCATCTGTTGATGGATATATAGGCTGCTTCCAAGATTTAGCGATTACAAACTGTGCTGCTATAAACATGGGTGTGCATGTACCACTGTGGTACGATGTCTTTAACTCTTTCAGGAAAATGCAGAGAAGGGGAAGAGCTGGGTTATGTTCAATTCTTGGTTTCAGTTTTTTGAGGAGTTTCTCTAATTGATATTAGTAGAGATAGCTTCAGTTATCTCAGACTTCTGGTTTGAGAACTATTTTCACACATCTGCATATTCATATGCCCTCACGATTTCCCTGCCTTTAAATATTGTTGTTTCTTTTCTCTTGAAGTGAGGAACTTGAAGCTCAGGAAGCATTGCCTTCAGCAAAAGAGTTGGGGCTTGATATTCAAGTGTCAGTTGTGTGACTATCCTATCGCAATGCACTGGTTGCACAAATAAAAACCAGAGTGTGATACAGCACTGGAGGTAGACCAGCTGTTAAAACATCTGGAACAGGATGATAAGGGGGGCTTTGCACAAGATGTAGGAAGCATGAAGTGGATTTGGAAGAAAGAACACTGCTGTGGAGAGAGGTAAATAATTAGACAGGAGCGAGAGTGTGAGCATGTGTGTGTGTATATGTGAGTGTGTGTGTGTGTGTGTGTCGGCCATTCCAGACAGAGGCTGTGGCTCCAGTAGTTTTTGAGAAGCATGGTGAACTTGAAGGCCTACACCAGAGCCGTCTGCACGAGGCGGGTGAAGGAGGAGGGAGGTCGAAGGGGACGGGTCCTGATGCTGATGTGAGGAAGTTTGGGTTCAAATCTCCATCTGTAGCTTGTTGGCTGTGTGGCTCTGAGTGAGTCACTAAATTGGGCGTGTCCCTCTTCTGCTATAAGGTCCTAGGGATAACTGCTGCCCAACATTTCCAGGAACACAGTGTAGCTATGTGTCGATAGCACATGGCCATTGCTGTGGTTTCTATCTAGATGTCCCCCCAAACCTTGACGCCCTCATAGATGGGGCTTTGGGGAGGTGACTGGATCATGTGGGTGTTTTTTTTTTTTTTAATCAGTGGATTTGTTCACTGCTGAGCTCATGGCTAACCACGATGCTGTGGGGCAAAGCCTTGTGGGAGGAAGTGGTCACTGGTGGATTTATCCTTCCGTCTCCCCCCTTGATCCTGCTCTGCTTCCTTTGCTACACCATAAGCAAGCCTGTTCTTCTGTGCCACCCTGTCTTGGAGCTTCTGACTGCATGGAAACTCAACAACCACAAGCCAATGTAAATCTCTCCCCTCAGACTCACGGGTGTCAGGGATTGTGTCTCAGCGCCAAAAGATTAAGCCTTCTCCAGACTACTTCAGTTGTTCGGGGTGTATTAGCACTCACTCTCATCACAGAAGGGCCAGCTGGCGGGATTGTGATGCAAGCTGTATTACCAGTCTAGCATCAATTGTGAAGCCCAAGATGACAGACTGGAGAAAGCCAGGGGACACTGGCACTTTGTGAGAGGTAAGCAAACAATTCTGCTTGCTTTTTCTTGTTACTCGATTTTAGAAAGCTGTGATCAGGCTGGGTTGTAAATCGAGAGTCTGGAGAAAACTAGCTAAGGGTTGCTTACAGAATCTAAAGAAGAAGAAGCTTGCAGAGTAAAGAGAAGAGTGATGGGGAAGGCAGACACAGAGCACGAGTCAACTGACATTTATTGAGCATTTGCCACGTACCTGATGCTGCTCCAAGCCCTGGAATCCTCAGCTTACTTAATGTGTCATGCGTATGAACTTGTCCCGTGATGCTGGCAACACAGCCCTTATCCACATTTGAAGGCGGAGAAGCCAAGGCATGGCCAGGGCAGGTGCCAAGAATGCAGGTCCTCCCCTATTTATTGTCGACTAGATTCGTTTCTGTTCTCTAGGAAGCCTGCCTGTGACGGGAAGTCAGCAGATACTCCTCTCCTCCGCTTTTCATACCCAGATAGGTTGATATGCTTCCTGTGAGAATGCTGTACTCTGCCCCAGCCACACTACTTACACATAATTGAAATCACGGCACGCGTTTCTATATACTAGGAACATATTGTCTTGGTGACTATAGTTTTAATGGCGGTTTAATATTTTATTGTGTGGGTATATCAGAACGATGCTTTCTGCTAACACAAACATCTTAGGGCATAAATCTTTGACCAGAAATCCTTATTTTTTTAGATACATTTCTTGAAGTTGAATTCCTGAGTGAAACAGAGTGGCTGGTTTCGTGGTTCTTCCTCCTTAATGCCAACTTGCTTTTCTCACAAGATTAAAGGTACTTAGGAGAGTTTGAACAGTGTAGCAATCACCAGTTTGCCTGCATGCTTGCCAGCATGGTCTACTATCACTATTCTTTTTTTTTGGTGGAAAATTAATTAGGAAAATGTAGTATATTTCCTTAAGTATAGTTTGTTTCCTTCCCTGTTAGAAGGCTTTGCCATTTTTTCTGATGCTTGTAGTTCTTTTTGTGATTTCTTTTATGGTAAAGGTAACTTTTACAAGGCAAAAATTTGCATGTCAGGATAAATAGACTGTTCATTGGGATGGAGATGTGAGTCAGATTGAGCAACCAGAAGCCTTTGTGTCTGGGAGAAAGGTCATTCTTTGGTTTCCATGAATAAGGCTGGCTGGAGGTGCTCCTACAATACATGGAAAACATTTCAGTGCTGTCTGGAAAATGCTGAGGCTTGTCATCTTCTGGTTTATATCTCTGGTTCTTTTTTACTAGGCAAATAAAATATGTTCATTATAGGACAAGGACAAGAAATCAAAACCATTCAATACTATTCAAAGATAAATGCTTTCACATTTTATTATAAATTCTTTCTCTTCTTGCATAAAAAACTTCATATAAAACACAAACACAGATACAGATACAACACACACATTCATTTCTGCATAGTAATATCTGTTCTGATCTTTTTCCTCCCGACAGTGTGTTTCTTGCTTTTCCTCCTTCTCTTCCTTATTAAGAACTGCTGGAGAGGCTTGCGACCTTTTCAAGGTCCTAGGGAAATCCTGTATCTGAATTGGAACCAAGAGACATGGTTGGTGTTATGGCTGACATATGTTATCCCCCAAGATTTATTTATGGAGGGCTTGATCCTCCAAGTGACAGTGTCCAGAAGCAGGGCCTAGAGAGGTGCCGGGATATAAGGGTGCTAAGCTCATCAATGGATTAACCCATTGTGAGTTCAAGGCTGAATGGGCAACTAGGGGATGGGGCCAGCTGGAAGAAGTCACTGGGCCGTGACTGGCAAGGCTATAGACTGTCCTTGCCCCTTGCTCTCCGGCTCTTTCCCCCTTGCTGCTTTCTGGCTGCCCCGAGCTAAGCAGCACTCCTCCACCATGCCACAGCTATGACTAAAAGCCATGGAGCCAGCTGACCTCGGACTGAAACCTCTGAAACCATGAGCTCGGAGAAATCTTTCCTCCTCTAAACCGTTATTCTCAGATATTTGTTCATAGTGATAAAAAGTTTTCTTACACAGTTGATTTTATCTCTATGCCTTTTTAAAAAACCTTAGTCACTGCCATGGACTTTTGATGGCTAGAGGGTACTCTGCCTAGAAGACAGTGTAAACATGGACAAATCTGTGTCTACTCTTAAGTCATTAAACCCTTCTTCAGAGGAAATCCACACAACCTAGATTTTCTCCAAAGAAGCGAAAAAAAAAAAAAAAAAAAACCTCCATCATGGTGAGTGGAGATTATTTCTGTGATTGAAGTATTAAAGTTTTAGGCAGCTCTGTTCACAGACCCAATTTGTAGAAGAGGAGCCCCAATCTGTTTTTAATTCCTCCACACCCTCCTAGCCTTAAAATATCAGTTGGACTCTAATGAGGCTGCTAGCCCAACATCTACAGTCAGAGGCAGAATTTTATATGTAACACCGATATCCCTGCTGTGTAACACAATCTTGCCTGGCTTCTCTGGCCTCTCGGAACCTCAGCACTGTATTTGTATAACTAGTGATAGTAGGTTTGCCATGGAATTAAGTGGCATAAAGAAAGGGAAAGCTTGGGAGCACAGGAACTAGCACACAGAAGGAACTGCAGAAACATTGGCTACGATTGTGTTAGGGGCTGGGGTGTTGTTTTCACCCTGCCCTGTATCATCCCTGGGTGGTGCTGGAGGCTCCCCGCTGAGAAGGGAAGCCTGCAGACTATTTGTGGAGTGGGTTACACACACCACCCCTTTCCATCTCTCCACTATCCCATTAGGCAATGAAAATCCTTTGTTTCAAATTCAACAAATATTTAAAATCTTCTGTGTGCCAGATACCGTTCTGGATGTTGGAGATACAAAGGGAACATGGTGCAGTTCCTGCGCTCCTAGCACTGATACTCAAGTTGAGGAGACAGGGAAAGCAGTAGTTCATGAACGAGTATTCCAGTTTAGTAAGATTATGAGAGAAAAAACCAAGACATGGACACAGAGTGTGCTGGCTGGGAGGAGGCTGCTCTTACACGCCGGGCCTTGGGGAAGCCTCTCTGATAGCGTGGCCTTTAGCAGAGGTCTGGAAAAGGTGAGCGACCCATGTGGATAACCAGGGACATGCAGGCTGGGGAGAGAACAGCATGCTAAGGTGTGGCTGGGGAATGCACTTCTCGGAGGCCCAGCGAGGAGGAGGAGGAGGAGGACAACGTGGCTGGGGTGGTGGAACAAGAGACGAGGGAGAGGAGCTGGCCGTGGGATGGAGCCTGTTAACGAATTCATAGGATCCTGTAAAGACCTCAGCTTTGGCTGAGCAGCACAGGGAGGCATCTAAAGGCTTTGAGCAGAGATGTGACACATGGTCTGGTGTATAAAGTGTCACTGTGACTGCTGGGAAAAGTCTGTGAAGGGTGCAGGGAGGGAAAGGAGGCCCGTGAGCTGGCTGCGGCAGTAGCCGTGCTGTGGCAGTAGCCGTGCCTGGAGTCACGGGAGTTTGGCTCTCTGTAGTAAAGGGGAGTCTGGGAAGCAAAGGCTGAGGTGGAAAAGACTTTGCTGAAGGACAGAGATGGGCAGGTGAAAGTACGATACGATGCTTTTGGAGCTGAGGAATCAGTAGAAGGTAGGGAACGCAGGCAGAGTAAGAATGAAGAGGTTGGCTTGGGTTAAATTCAAGATGTCTGTTGGGCTGCAGAGTCGAGATGCTGGGGCTTAGAGGTGAAGCCTAGCGTCTTGGTAAGGGCCTCCCACTCCTGATCTGAGAGCTAATCCCACGTGTGCTCTAGCTGCTGCCACCTGCACTGGAGGTGACGTAGCCTGGGGGCATCTGCTGAACCCCTGCCCTGCTATCTTGATTTCTAGATTCTAAAACTGTGAGCTAAATAAGGTTTTTTTCCTTTTTAATCAGCTGCCTCAGATATTTTGTTTTAGTCACGTGAAGCTGACTAATACAGTATATAAATGGTATTTAAAGCCATGGTAAGATCATCAAGACATGAGCAGAGACAAGAAAGAAAAGAGGCCTGAGGACCTCAAAGTGGCATCACTGGGAAGAACCTTCAGCAGGTAGGAAATTCAGACATTCAGAGCAGAGCAGTTTTCTTCACAGTGAGCAGCAATGGAAATTCAAGCTGCGTGGGTCTCACTCAGAAGTCTGCATCACTGACCCTCAACAACACTCCAAATGCTGGAGCAGAAAGGCCTCTTCTCGGAGACACAGTGGCCTGTCAGGCTTCCCTCTGCCCTCACGCTTGAACACACAAGACATGGCCCTTGCTGGCAGGACCAGATATAAGCCCATCAGCTTGCCTGATACCGTACTGGGGCTCCCGGGAGAGCAAGAGAGAGCTGGTAATTAAGAAAGCTGAGCTGCAATGGGTCACAGTGACTGTCAGGGGGTAAAGGATTGATGGCTTCATAAAGACCACCTGAAAACAATCACTGCCACCTACCGCCTGAGTCTCCAGCCAGGGACCCAGCTAGAAGCTTAGCTGCTTGTAACCATCACCAGGTGTCGTTGGCCTCGTTTTGCAGCTGTGAACAATCCTTAGGCAGCCCAAGGCATATTCCTTTGCAGACAGGGACTTCACTCAGTCCTTTGGCTGGCAGCACAGGGTTAACTAAGACCTGGTCTCCCCGTTGTCTGGCACTTGGTTTCTACCTTGGCCAAGATCATATTCAAGATTCTGAATGAGCCCAGCCTCACCTGTACAATACTACATGCATGCATGTTTTAATCTTTTAAAAATGTATGCTGCAGAGCTCAGTGCATAGTAAATGCTCAGTAAGTGATTAATGGACTCAAAGCTTACGTGGAGTCATAGGCCTGAAATCAAGAATTCGGAGCACTGGAGCTATAGCTGAACAGCTTAGTGACATTAGACAGGTCACTCTTTGTCTCTGCATCTTGATTTGGTCTCCCTGGCAAAAATGGGGCTGGAGTGATTATCCTTGGAGATATTTTACATCTAAAATTAGGATTTGCCGAAAAGTCTAAATGTCTCAGTAAAAGGAAATTCCCCTCCCCAGCTGCTACCAAATCCACACCATGCTCTTCCTGAGCAGGTATGATGGGAGGTTTAAGGGCCAGGAGCAGATGCGCACCTGCTTTCTTGGGGGGCCCCGCTCTTCCCCTCTCACTCAGGTCCGGATTCCTCAGCTCAACTTTATGAGAGGCTCTGCTGGACAGTTTCCTGGGAGCTCACTCCAGGTCACTTCCCGTGGCAGTCTGACCATGGCCAGGCAGAGCTGTGAGTGTGAGTGGTCTCTGCCTGCCTGAGCACATAGGCGAAGTATGCTGACAGCGCTGGGGCCCTGCCTGGCTTCCTTGTGTTTGAAGCCGAATGGGTGAAAACTCTCTGGACCCTGCCTGCTGGTTCCTGAAAGAGAACTGAGTGCCTACTGCTTTGTCTGTGTGAAGCTCCTGCTTGGGGGTGGGGGGCATCGTGTGCTGTTTTCCCAAGGGAGAAATGCTCAGGGGCTGTGTCTGCATCCTGTGGCCACCGCGTCAGTTGTGGCCCTGGGCTTTCTTCTCAGCGGGACAGCTGACAGCCTGCTTTTGCAGCCAGGGCCTCCTTCCGACTCCTTCCAGCCCTTTCTGCGAAGGAACTGGAGTCACTCTTCAGGAGAAAAATGAAACAGCACCCTAGATAAGTGAGGTCATGCAGTCTCCCCACCAGTGAGTCCTCTGGAGACTCCAGGGAGCTCAGGGTCCACACAGAGGCCGTGGGGGCTGGCGGCACCTCCCCGCCTCTGCTCCCACTCGCATGGCTGCCTGTGCGCCCTCCCCCAGCCACATCGAGCTCTCCTTTGCCACACTCCTGTCCTACTAGGGGTTCTGCCTCATCTGGTTCCCCGCACAGGGTACTCTTCCCTTTCCTCTTCCTTTTTCCCCAGCTCTATTTTAACATTTTTTTTTTTACTTTTATTAGTACATGTTCACAGCACCTAGCATTTACTTTCATCATAGGGAACTGGAACATGTTTGTAACACATTTTAATTTCATCAGCATTGGGTTCATTTGTTTATCCTATAAGACCTTACAAAGTGAGGTATCACACACACATATATATAAAGAGCCAGATTAACAGGACAAAAAACCTAATACCTGTAAGATGACGATACTGAGTCAAGGCACTCTTAGGCTGTGCTTTTAGATACTGTCCTCACTGTTTCACAATCACAGCTTTTTCTCTCTTCTTTCCTATTATCACGGGCCATTTTACAATTAAAACTCCCACGCTCCCTCTCTTTCTCTTTTAATTGGCTCATCTCCTTATACATTATAGTATGCAAGTATTTATGTTTTTCATTTATGTTTTCCCCACCATCCCTACTAAACTGTGGACTGTAAGCTCTGGGAGGCAGATATACTTTGTTACTTACCCTTGCACCCAACTCGGTGCCAGTGCATAACAGACACTCGACTGCCTGATAATTGCTCTGCTCAACTTCCTAACCACTCCCACCTGACTTACGTGTGCCCAGTGCCAAGATAAAAGTGAAACTGTGATGGAGGTAGCACTGAAAGAGCGGGGAGCGCATTAAGGACACTGGATTTTCACACATCTCAAAGGTGCTGCCTCGCCAAACTGGTTACCTCCACCCTGTAGCACCTGGGAGGACAGAAGGCCTGGACAATTACCCTCTGCCCAGAGACTCGATGCATCTCTAGAGGTTGGAAGACTCCTGTACTGTGGATGGTAACCTTGGATCTTTACCTATACCCTTCTTTCACCTGAAATTTCCTTCTTCCTATGTCTCTACAGGAAGATGGACTCATGCTTCACACCTCACTTCCAATATCACCTTCTCCTTGAGGCTCGTCTTAATCCTTCCTGGGAAAATTAAGAGTATCAGGTCTGTAGTGTGTGTATGCCCCCATGGCAGGCTTCGGCCTCGGCCTGCCTTACGGATTCTATACTATTTCTTCCATCAGACTGACATGGATGTTGGGATGGAGGAAGGGGTCTGGTCCATCTTACATTCTATTTCTTAACAGAATTTGCTGCCAACAAACCAGCACTTGTTAAGTGTTTGTGGAGAGAATGCATACATTAATAAAGAGGCTCTCTTCATGGCATTTCAGTGTTTAGAGTCTTTCTATGAGAAATCCATATGTGAACACTTGCTCTTTGAACATTCCATCTGGAAATTTTCTCTGTGACTCCTGGTTCAGAGAGACTGTCTCTGTTTTGTATTTTCTAATATTAGACAGTTGGTTTGGTTTTCAAAATTGTTCTGCTGTTGCCAGCTTTCAAAGCAACCTAGCATTCAATAAAAGCAACCCAGTATAAACTGCAGTGGTGATAGGAGACATCTCCAATTCTAAGTACTTAATTTCTTACATTAGCACCCCATAAAACTGGTTAAGGATTCTTTCATTCATTCATTCATTCATTCGCTGAGTCAATCATCTATTTCACTATCCGTTGTTCTGTTGCTAAGTCAGGCACTAAGTTGGGGCTGTGAGAAGAGATGGAAGATGCAGTACCATGCCTGCCTCTTGTCAGTGAGGAAGTGAAGAGGACCGGACAGATGGATGGCACGGTATGATCAGTGTTGTGATGGGTGTGTGTGTGTGTGTGTGTGTGCACGCACGCATGCGTAGTCACATGGAAGCAAAGGGAAAGGACAGCTTCCTCCATGGAGGGAGGCTAAGGTAGTCTTCTGGGTGGAGGGTCTTCATAATGACTTTTCGCAGATAAGTATGTTTGTCCTCTGGATCAAGGGGTAAGGAAGGCAGGAAAGAAAGCTCAGGAAGGTGGCAAGAACAGTATCACAAGGGCATGAAGCCAACAGTAGAGTAGCCAGTGTGTTGGAGAAATTACAAGAAATTTGTGAATCACTGTCATCCAGAGCTTTGCTAGTCAAGATCTGGTGTGCATGTGGGCAGCGCGTTGCCTATGAACATCCAGGGACGGCAGAACCTCTAGCTCCACCCAGGTTGGGAACTAGAATCTGCATGCAGTAAGATCTTCAGGTGCTTCCTGTGTACAGTAAGGTCTCAGAAGACTGGAGGGAGAGGTGTTTCTTGAACTATAGCATCTATTGGAACACTTGAGGGCTTACAAAAAAAATACGTTTCTGGGCTCCCACTTGTGTTTCTTAATCAGCCCCTGAGAACTTGGATTTTTCAAAAGGTGAAGGTGCTGCTACTGGGGGGCCGTGTGCCACTTTGAGACCTCTGGAGTGGAGGGGGTAGAGGGGCACATTCTGGGCTGTGAGCTGGGCAGGGGCAGGTAATCCTGGACAACCTCACCTGGAGTACTATAGATTGCGGTGGAAAATTTACGTGGGAGAGTGACACATCACAGACACATATCGTCAAGGTGACAGAGGCACTGTATCCAGGTGAGAATGCTACCTCCTGAACCAAGTCCATGGTGGCAGAGGCAGCCTCAGGATACATTTGAGGGTCAGAGGTCATAAGCATCAATGGGCAAATGGGTAAAGGTGTGGGTAGGAATCACAAGGCTCCCTTGCCTGGGGACCAGGCTGCAGGAGTCTGCCTGCCCTCATTTGCTTCTGGGGTTGTGGTCCTTTCCTGTCCAGAAATCTACCCACATTATCTGTCTTCTCTTTGTAGATCTGCCTCTGGCCCCTCCAACAGGTCTCAGCCTGCTGTGTCTAACAAAGAGTGTGGTAAACCATTCAGAAACAGGATTTATTGATGGGCGGGATCCAATGGTTGGCCGACCCAGCAATCTGAAGAGTTTATGGCCAAAGTGTTGGTGCCATTCATTAAAACCAAGTGGGCTCTTGCCACGGATGCTGTCACCCTGTGACCAGACCCATCTGTTCCTATACAAGCCCGTCCCTCGTGTCTGCAACTGGAGCCTGGTTGAACAGGCAACAGTGATAAATCACCCGGCCGTGGTCTGGTGCTGGAGCTGGGCCACCTGTGAGTTCTTGAAGGTGCAGGTCCTGGTTCCAGAGCAGGGCTCCTGGGGGCTCACAGCCTGTCGGTTTTTGTCTGGAAACTCTGATTCCATAGTAAAGTGGCAGACCCTTTAGGAACAGTGACCTCCTGTGCTGTGACTTCCCTCAAGGCTTTCCTCTCTTCCCTATTGCATCTTACCAGTGCCTCGCAGAAGGTAATGCAGACAGCAGAGGTTAGCACAGACTCTTGGCAGCTATGATGCTTGGTAAGTCTCCCAAAGTCACATGAGCAGAGGAGCCAGGGCATGCAGGCCTTGCATGAAGCTGTCTGTCTTCTCTCTGCACAGTCAGCTGCCCAGCTTGGCAATGGGCACACTGGGCTGCTCTGAGCCAGCATGGATCTGGCTGTGAGAGCTCCTGCCTGCTGCAGAGCTTGAGTTTCAATCCAGGATCTTTCTTGAATCATCTTCTGAATTTGAGAGAGATGCTCTGAGCCTCGCCATCTCCAGATGTGCAGTGGGAAGAGAGAAATCTGTTCCCTCCTTCCTGGGGTGCTACAGGCTTGACTGGCATTGCAGGGTCTGGCACTGGTCTCCCTTGTTCTCCTGACTTGGGACCCTCTCTGTACCCCACATGACTCGGACAGGGCTGTGGATGCTCAGATGAGATAATGGAGGGAATATGCTTCGGAAAATCTTTGCACTCTATTCAAATGTGAGGTAATTATAGGAAAATGGACCTGCCACCGCTCTGCCAAACGCCAGCGACTTTGAGACGAAAAGCAGACCCAAAAAGTCTAAGATCTTCATCACTGTGACTAATTGTGACCAGAGGAACATTTACACCTTTTCAAGTATCTACCTCAAAGGGTTGTTTTGTGGACTAGAGAAAAATGTGCATAAGTACAAGGACCTGCGGTAGGCAGTGGGGAGCTGGCAGGTACCTGTGTTCTAGGATGTGTCTCTGTCCAATCCTCCGCTCTCCCCAGGGGCCTGCCATCCCATTTTTCTTAGCCTTCCCTTGTCTATTGGCACATGGCAGATGCTCGGCAGTTCTGTAAACTAAAATGAATTGGCTCCTGTCATATTCCATGGGTCGTTTGAAAGCAGAGCTTAAGTTTTATTTATTTCTCTCTTTCCAGAGCCAAGCCTCATGCCTGGCACAGAGTAGGTGCTTAGTAAAGTTAGGTGGGATTGAAATTAAACTCCGTAAAGGACAAAGCAGACTTACCTAATGTCTGCACCGAACCATGGCGGGCAGAGCTCCAGGTAGGGAAGGAGGCTGGGGTTTTCAGCCTCACTAGTCATTGGTCAAACAGCAGGCTCACTTCAAGGGACTACGGTGGGAAGAGAAGAAGATGTGGACTCTCAGATGCCTTTCTGGCTTGTGGGAGCCTCTGCCAGGGCTCCAGAGCCAGGAGCAAAGCAGGCAGGGAGGGGAAACAACTCAGATGGAGACAACATGCATTGAAAATCTCCTTCCCCTCCCAGCAGCCACAGGAACAGACATGACGGCAGTATGAGCATCGGAAGGAAATGCTCACGCTTAGCTTGCAGTCAAGTAGATCTGTGCGTGCAGCCTCAAGGTGCAAGCTGAGGCCATGGGAGATTTATTTTTCTGAATCTCTTTTCTTCATCTCAAGAATTGCATGCTCCCGCTTACTCTCCGTGCGGGGTGTGGGCATCAGAAGATATTTGATGCTGTGGGTTTTGGAAGCAATAAAACAGCCATTGATCACACAGCTGCCCTGTGCTAGGCACTAAGTCTGGTGGCGGTAGGGATTTAATTATCATTGCCCCAACCTTTCAAGGTGGTCACTGTCATCTCCTGTCTCCATCCCCACCTCATTTTTCTCCACTTCCCAACTGAGGAACCCCAAATTCAGAAGCTTTGAGCAGCATGTTCAAGTGGCAGGCTACACTCCCAACCAGCAAATTTCTTAAAGCCTGCACTATGGACACACACGGGGTGGCTACATTTCATAAAGCTAAGACAAGCCCAGAGCTCTCCTAGGGTAGCAGTTTTCCTGCACTGTCAGTACTTTTT
Organism: Hydrochoerus hydrochaeris; assembly: GCA_004027455.1. Lineage (NCBI taxonomy): Eukaryota > Metazoa > Chordata > Mammalia > Rodentia > Hydrochaeridae > Hydrochoerus > Hydrochoerus hydrochaeris. The sequence goes on along the minus strand of PVLA01001997.1, from coordinate 274,791 downwards.
CTTCTCCCACTTTAAAAATAATTTGAAACCTCTGGCTAACCCGGCTGTCTAAGAGAGAAGGGTGAGAACCGCTAAGTGATCAGCATGTGATCCAGTTCTCTGTCCAGGTGCTCTTTGAATTCAGTGGGCCACAGATCAGGAAACTATTTCTAGGAGATGTATGAGGGAAGAGGAAAAGCTGCTGAGAGTTACATATTTGCATGATCAGGCAACATCTGACATATCAGAAAAAATCCTTCCAAAAGAAAACAAGCAACTCCTAGACATTTTAAAGTCTTTCTTTGAAGCCTGTGCCTTATTTGAGATCAATGTGAAAGGAAAAGAAAGCACATGAACACCTGCTCTGTGCCTGTGTCTTAATGTGCTGTCCCCTCATCCTAGCTGTGACCCTGTAAAGTCCATTCAGCCTATTTTCCACATAAGGATGCTCCAGAAGTAAACATTTGTTTTGGATCACACAATTATAAGGCATCAAAGCCTAGGCTGAAAGTTTCATCTGTCTGGTCCCAAAGGTTAGGCTATTTTTTCTACCACTTTTTGCCCCCTAATGTGAGAGTCTCCTAAACTCGCCTCCTGACTGGGCCCATCCCCCAGTCCTGTACAGTGCTAGAGAGATCCTGTAGAATCATAAGGCACAGAGCTTTTAGCTGTGAAGCCACGTAGGATTCACAAAGCCTGCTACAGGGCACACAGGTGACTGCTGCTGGCAGGGCTCTCAGTGGACCATGCGCTAGCTGCGTGGTCTCATCTTGAATATAGGCTCAGGCATTAGGAACAAGTTCTCTCTCTCTCTCTCTCTCTCTCTTTAATTTTTGCTTTGGCATTGTGAATTGGGCTTTGGGAAAGGAGAATGTAAGAGTCAAGCAGAGAGAGAGTAACCTCTTTCAGTTTATCCAACTCGAAACGAGTATTAAGAATTTAAGTAACTGGTGTGTGGTTCCCGTCATCAGGGATTTTCTCCGATCCATCTGTGAGAGGTGGAAGATGTCCTCTGTGTGCCGTCTTGTTGAATCTTTACAAACTCTTGCATTATAACTGATAGAAAATCAAAGGAAGCTACTTGGTGTTTTCTCCCAACCTCAAACTCTCAGTCTGGAACACCGCAAACTCGCAGAATTTGGATTCAGAAGATACAGGTTTGTTACAGCCGTGCTGCTGCCCCGTGTAGCTTCAGCTAAGCCGTCCGCACCTAACATTTCTGTCGTCAGGTTCTTCATCTGCACAATGAGTACAATGCTGCCTGCTTTTTAAGACTGTCAAGGATGTCAAGTGCTTCATCCTTGGCAGACACCCTAAACATTATTTTTCTCCTTGTATCTTGAAGTGCAAGTTCTTTATCTGTAATTCTTAGGTAAGGAGGTGGGCATGGATGATGACCTATATTTTTTAGCACAATTTGGATCCACCCAGATTGTTGGCAGGGACTGTCAGCCACGGTTTAAGACTTAAGCCAATGCCCATTATGTCATTATGGAGCCTGCAAAAGTGATTACCAATGTTACTTTTCCAGTTCACTGCAGAGCAGAGGGGAGCGTTTTTCACACCACTGGTGTTTTGTTGGAGCACGAGGATACAAATCACAGATGGCTTCCTCAGCAGATGTAGCCCTGTCGAACTGCAGTGCTGGTTTACAAGGGATTTAATGAAAACGTGGCACCCTTCCAGGCTGGAATCAGTCCTCTGGGGTTCTCAGCTCATGCACACACAGACCAGTCTGCCAGTGTCCAGGCTGTAGAGGGCTGGTGTGGCTAAACACGTTTACCTGGGAAACAAAGCCAAACCAAGTTGGCTGGGTTCATAGGCATGGGGCTGGGAGCCGGAACGGCAATGTGGAAGGGAAGTTGGCAGGAGGAGAGTGGCTCCATCTGGAGGGTGTCCAGTGGCTGCTGCCCAACAGGGGTGATCTGGGCATAGGGTGGAAGGATGACTTTCCCAGGTGCTTGGAGCTCACAGTGTTTTCTTCCTTGCTAGGAGCCATGGCCAGGGCTATGTGATAATAATGGATTCAGTTTAGCCCATGGTGCATGTATGATCTGGACATCGATGCTATTGTCTCTGCTTGAAATGAGTTTACTCCTCAAACGGTCAGCTTGCTACTTCCTATCTCTTTTATTTTGGCTTGGATGGAATCTCTTAAAAGAAGTGTTTCTTGATTCCTTCCCTACAAGAAAGCCTCTGAGCTCTTTGGCAGATTCTATCGGAGCTAAAACTATGTTTCATAACATGTAATAATTTGCCTGCCTGTTTGCTTTCTGTTTTAGTCCTTTATTAGAATCTAAGCTTCTAAAGGGCAGGAACTCTGTTCATTTAATTCGTCAATGAAACCCAGTGCCTCGTGGAGGACTTGGGATATAATAAATATTCAAAAAATATTTTAAGGTGGATGAATGCATTTCAGGATTAGAATAAGATAGATCCATGTTTGCCACTAAATGTCACCACATACAAGCTGTGTACAAATCCACATTGTTAGTATAGATTCTTCATATGCAAAAAAAGGGACAAAATGCAATAGGAAGTAGCTGTTTATGTAGAGTATTAACTATGTGAAAAATGCTCAGTGGCACAGTGCCTGCCTGGCAAGCATGAGGTCCTGAGTTCAATTGCTGGTAAGAATGCTCAACAAATTGAGGCGATCACTGAAGTCATTGAAGAATTAAGTTGCCCACTATCAAACTTTTACCAATATTTCTTTTCAGCTCATAGCTATGGTGGTCAGGCAGAGGCATGCCTGCTCCAAGAACTTTTTCCTGCATTATCTTTTGTGATTCTTCACACCACCATGTGGAATGTTCTTTCCATTTCAGAGCAAAGGAAACAGACCAGGGGAGTCTGAGTGGCTTGGACAAGCTGCTGTGGCTATTCAGTCACAGAGGCAGTATTAACTCTGTTTCTATTTTTAAAGCCGTATTTTCTCCCCATAATTCCAGGCTGCTTCTTATTAGCACTCACTCTGGATAAATAAACATAAGGAAGTCAGAGTCTCTGTCCTCTGGGGGCTCTGGTTTAGGTGATAAGACATATGTAAGAGTAAAATGAACACTAATAAAAACCAACGTTTCTTAATGCTGCTTTGAAGTTTACAAAGCTTGCCCCAATATTTACAAGACATTCAAGTTTTAAAAGATTAGTACCCTGGATATGTAAATAATCCATACAAGTCAACAGAAAAAGTATAAACCACTCTGGGAAAAATCCACAGATTTTGAACAGACAGTTTGAATAGCCAATAATCACCTGAAAAGATGTTTGGTATTATTAGTCATTACAGATATTCAAGAGCAAACAGTAAGATACCAATTTCAACCCATCAGGCTGGCAACAAATAATGAAGAAATCCAAGTATTAATGAGGATAAAGAGAAATAGAAACTATCATTTCATGTTGATGGGACTTTAAATTGTCAAAGTCAGTGTGGGAACAACTGTTTACTAGGAATAAATGTGAATAAGACTGTGGGACCCAGGCTCTTCTATGAGATAAAGGCTTAGTGAGAAAACTCTTGAATACATGGGAAAGAGGATGTGCAAAAACATTCAGTGTCAGCATTTCATATAACAGCAAAATACGGAAATGAAAATAACCTGAAAGTACATCAATAGGGTTACAGATCGATTTGCAGATCATTTGTAGATAGAATTGAAAACAGCAGCTGAAAGAATAAATTAAATTAAATCTAAAATTAGCAAAGTGGATAAGTTATGGAAACCTATTGTTGAATAAATAAGTTGCAGAAAGACACAGCCAAAATACTATTTATGCACATTTGAAAAATACACAAAACAAGGCTTCATGTTTAACATTAGTGCTACGTACCATAGAGTCTGGTCAGAGAACATACATGGTGCTTCATGGTAGGAAATACTTCTGGAGAGGAGGAGGCACAGATCAGGGAAGCTTGCACGGAGGACTTCTATGTCTTCAACTGGTTTCTTTAAACTAAAAAAGTAAGCAAACAAAACCACTTGAAGCAAATGCTGAAAAATATCAGCACATTTAGATGCGGGTGGTGAATTCAACATGTTCAGGCTCTTTCCTAAAGAGAACAAGCACCTTACTAGCCCAGAGATTCCTTCCTGCACCTTAGCTTATCTGATCTTTGAGAAAATCCTAGAGGCACAGAGCCCTGCTGTTCGTTTCAGCCTAGGGCCTCCTGGTACCCACCCTTGATTGTGCTCAGCAGAGTTGCTAAGTAGGTGGAGAAGAGACCCTTTGATTTTCATTAGGGAGGCCCTGCAGCTAGGGTGGGGCTAAGATGGGGTTAGGGGAAAGGTGGGGGTAACCAGAGGGCAAAGATGATGAGGTTTTTGAGGAAAGTTTGCATAAACTGGGCTTCAGAGTGAACCAATTTGTTTAAGGTGCTATGGAGGTAAAACTACAGTCCAAACCTGCTCACCTACCTCCACATTCAGAGCAAAAGCAAGTGTGTACAAGAGGTGAGTCCAGCAACACCAGACCTAAAAAGGCTGTGATCAGATCCCAGCTCTGCGTTTAGTATCTGTGACCCTAGACAGCCCACCTAACTGTGCGTATGTGTCACTCTTTCCTTTCCTAGAGGCACAGAAACATAAAATTGCAAAGGAGTAGTAGGACTGGCACTGTGTCAAGTCCTGGTATTTTCTGCGATGTAACACTATCATCAGGATCAAAGTCTCTTCAATTTTTTCAGCCATTCTTTCCTGACTTGTTTTATTTCCTTCCCTTTACTGTTCCCTCTTTTCTTAACCCAAATCAGGACACTTCACCATAGGCAAGATCAAGTTTCCACTTGCTAAGACACAATACACAGAATCCATAAGATAAAGAAGCTGTTTAATTTTGGCTCTTGGTTTCCGAGGGTCCAACCCATGGTCTTCTAACTCCAAGGCAGAGATCTCAGGTCCAAAAGGCATGGTGGAGCACAGACGTTCACCTCATGGTGGTTGGGGAGGGCAGCACATGGGAATAGAACCAGACAGGAAGGGGCCAGGGACCAGATTCGATACCCAAGGTCATGGCTGCAGGATCCTACCTACCTAAACACACCTACCCTGAGGTGTGTTTAAATAATCTCTTAAGCCCTGGACATTGACAATCAAGATTAACTGTCACTGCAAACATCTAATTTAACTGTGTCCAGGAGCTAAAGTCAGCTTTCCAGTGAAGTCTACCAATGCCAGAGATGAACAGGAACATCATCTCCTTTTCTTTGGAATTCTTACTCTTATGAATTCTGTCTGAGATCTCATCAATTTTGGGCAGCAGCCAATTCTAGCATCCCCACAGAACCAGTCAGTAAAGCCTTGGCATCTTTTTATATGACATACAATGAAAGGATTCCTTTTACCCAACCTCTTCGTTGGGTTTTCCAACTCAAACCAAGGACCTTAAACAGAAAAAGAAGGAAAAACCAAGATTACAAATGATGCCCTAGTACCCTGGAGAAAATAAAATTTCCCTTATCTTGTTGGTATTAGAGAATGGTCTATTTTTGTCTGTCCAAGAATTCTATGACATTCAAGCTTAAGGTTATAGAATCGAGTCCCATATTCATCTTTCTTTTCGTGGTAGAAATTCTTTGAAAGGACAGTCTTTATATCCATAAAATTTTAAATTTTATTTTGTGTTATCAAGGTCTTATGGATTTTTTTCTTATAATTGTTTAGCATGTTAAAGATTATTAACACCATTAGTCTATTTCCCACTTGGATTTGACCAGTGGAAATTCCTTCATATGGTTCCTATGTCTTTTTAATATGTCTCAGTCTGTGACTACTGCCTTGTTCTCTGGCCCAATAAGATGGTCCAGACTTACCTTGATTTTTATTTACACTACACACAGGATTGACTGTATTTCTCCATGGAATACTCTTTCTTTTTAGTGGAGAATGGTATTTAGAAGTCAAGATTTGGGTATTATGTGAGCTTGTCATTCCTGGAGAATCATTATTTCTGGGTCCTTTCAGTACAGAACTAAAATAAATGAACATGTTTCTCTCTCTCTCTCTCTCTCTCTCTCTCTCTCTCTCTCTCTCTCTCTCTCATTTTCTACACACACAAACACGCACAGTCCATATATGTGTAGACACACATATCCTATTCATTCAGTTTCTTCAGAGAGCCTGAGTCCAGTACTTCCAGTTCAAATCCAGTGCCATAGAGGTCTTGTTTACTCTATTTACAGTTCTATTTTTCATGTTTTACAGTGAGAATAGAATCATGGTTTCCATAATGAACAAAGATATTTACTCATTTTTTCCCAGTCTACGTGTACATAAGACAGTTCTGTGAAAGCTGTCACCAAGACAGTGGTCACAGCAGGGCTACCTTCTCCCTCACTGTTTTCTTGCCCACTGGGGCTCCATTTAAAGAAAGATTTTTGCCCAATCTAGTAGGACTATTCCAAAGGGAAAAGAATATCCCCGCATAATCCTTTGAAAAAGATAAGCATCTAGCTTCCTGTCCCCCCACCCCCTTCCCCAGACCTTTCATTCTCAGCAGTGCCTGCTCTCTGCAGTTCCTGGATCACAACTTTATCAGATTCCAGAGATGTGAAACCCAGGCGGGCAGCAGGGGCTCCAAACCAAGGGAGGGCACTCCCATTCATTAGCAAGACAGCGATTCTTTGTCTGCTGCCAGCTGCTTACACGCCATTCTATTCACATTATCTAGGAGCACAAGGTTAGCCCCAGTTCTGCGCACTGGGGGTTATGACCCATTTATGAGATCTTTTGAAATCAATTTAGATGGTGACTATCAGCATTTAAAAAGTGTTTTAAAATCAAATTGGACAGAGCAAAAAATAATTATGAGTGCATGCTCAGGATAAAGGTAGGTATTCTTTTGTGAGTAGACACACACACACAGAGGTACACAGCTATGTGTTTGCTCTGGGTGATCATGTAAAATTCATTTATTTGGGTCAGTCAAACCAAATCAAAAGCTACTGGCATAAGATGGGTTGGCAAATGTCTGTTTTTCGGAACAAAGTTTTCTGGAGCAGAGCCATGTGCACTTGTGCACGTTTTGCCTTTGCAGTTTCTACACTAGAATGGCAGAGCTGAGTAGTTACCATGCACTGTGCCTACAAAGCCTAAAATACTGGCTATTTGCTTCTTTCCACCAAAATTTGTTATCTTCTAAAGGTCTAGGAAACAGAGGGAAAAACTTCAATTTTAAAGTCAAATATAGCTCCTATTATGTATAATTTCCAGAATTTCTATCCCTAGAGTTTGTCCCTCAGTAATCATCTAGGGTGTCATCCTCACCTGTGAATTCATGTATAGCCACAGAGATGTGTAACAAAAGCCGTGACTGCTTGGGAAGGAGTGTGCGGGGTCCTCCGCACGGTACCAGCAGGATGACCATTCCATCCTAGGAAAATATTTTGATGTTTAACCTCATTGCACTCAACCAGACGTCTCCTTGCATAAGTTTGCAACTGAAATATTTCAATCCTGCATTCATCTTGGGGGCCATGTGTCTTATCCAAGTTAAATATTTCCAGAAAATAAATGTCTAGACGCCGTCTCATATAAATTAAGCACCCAGTTTTCAAAAGATTCTGAGCAGACCTCCTTTTTGCTGTGTTGTCAAGTTGAATTTTACGACGGTGGAAAGTGCTAAGAAGCCTGATGCGCCAGGTCAGCGCCCCCTCAGGTGGCTAGCAGGTACTGCTTGATCATGAGTGGGTAATGTGTGGAGTGCGTGTGCGCGTGCATATGTGTGTGCTTCTGGGTGTCCGTGATCTGCCTGTTAAGCAAGGGACAGCATGGGGAGGACAGACTCAAGGAGCGTATTTCAGAGGACAGTTCTGTTTTCCTTGAGAGGGTCGTTGTGGAGGCAGCACATGTGTTTCTCCCTCTGCCTTGCAGAGGTGACCATGCTGGAGAAGAAAACATGGCTGCCGTGAGAATGAGACCGTGTGGGTGAAGGGTGTGAAGACAGAGTTTGTATCTCTTTGACTTCTCATTTTGTTTATGTTTGAAGTTTTTCAAATGGGATTCGATGCAGCTCTGTGCTTTTGATGTTTATGTTTTCTTGTTATATGCTTCTGAGTCACTGAGACATACATTACAGATTTTTTTCCATAGAAAAGAAATGTTTAAGAAAAACAAGACTTAAAAAAATTAAACATTTAAAGGCACTTTTATTAATTTTTATAATGTATCTTTATAGTTTATGTAAATGTTGTAACTATAAATATTGAAATGAAATTTATGTTCATGTAAATATAATCATAAATGCTATAAATTAATGATATATATCATTTATATTGTATAGAAATACAGTAAAAATATTTATACATCATATAAATATATTTGCATTTTATATAGAGTAGTATATATTAGATATCACAATAAGTATACAACTCTAAGATAAAACAATTATGAAATTTTATATTGTATTTTATAAATGTTTTCATATGTTTTAGCTATAGTTATGATAAAAAATAATTCCATGAGGGAATTTAAATGAATATGTAGAACTACTTGAAACTGTATGAAAAGTTAATTTAAAAAGTCCTATTTCCCCTTTGTGGAGCTTTGCAAAATAATCTCTCCCTCTCTTCCTTGACCCTCTTCTCCCTCTCCCTCCCCTCCATCTCTTCCCTCTCCTCTTTTTCATCTGCTCTCCTATCTCTCTCTTTTTTTTAGGGGAAAATTTGGGAAAGTAACGAAATGGAAGAAAGTGATTCTATATTTCATTGAGATACATGTAGAAGTCCTCTATTTTCTTTAATCAGAATCTTTCAAATGTACACATTTCTGGAGATGGCAAGGTTACCAGGTCCTGGCTCAGTGACTGTCTAGTGAATGTCTTTGTGGAGATCTGCTAGGTGCCAGACACCGGGCGAGGTTCCTAAGAACAGGAACAATGAGGTCTGTGCCCACATGGCTCCGGAGATGCAGGAGGAGCAAGATGAGGAGAAGACACAGGACATAACCAGGTGGACTGGATCATTTCAGACAGTGGGGATTCTGGCTGTCTAATAGCAGATGAGATGGAGGAAGGAGTGTATCCTTCACCTGGGTTGTCTGGGATATCGCCTCCAAAGAGGTGATGTTTGAATTGAGCCTTACGTGGAGAGAAACCCAGCCTCGTAAGATTCGGCAATACTGGAAGAGTATTCAAGGCAAAGGGAAGAGCTAGCTATGGCCTGAGGAGGGAAAATAATTGGAAAATAATTCACTCTGAGGTCACACCCTGATCTAATAACCTTCGGAACACTATTTGGGAGAGTAGGGGTCTGAGGTGACCTGGGGACAAGATGAAGCCTGCTTGCTGAGTGGTTATTGTGAGCTTCACAGTGAGCAGCTGACACACTGCCCTTCACAGAGTCCGTGTGAGAGGTTGTATTTTCCAGAGATGGCCATGGTAAAATCTTCTCTCCTGCATGACCATTCATTCCTTCAGTATAGCCAAGATGAATGCCATGTCAGAGGTGGTCCAGGTGCCTTCCCTTGAGTCTGGGTGTGCTTGTGACTTAGAGGCCAGGTCATCCAAGTCACTGTGACCTCTGTCTGGTTCTGATGGAAAGAGTGCATGGTGCCTGGCCACCAAAGGTGGAGGAAGTATGGGCCGCTGGGAGGGGTGGCTGCATGTAGGTGGTCCCAACAGCAGCCTCAGCTGAGGGTCTCACTGTGGAGAGCATCAGTCCCGGCCATGAGATAAGGAGACTGTGGGAGTCATCCTTCCTCTTTCCAAGTCACCCAAGCCTTTGAGACTTCCAGCTGGGGCCCAGCTAGTACAGAGCAGACACAAATTGTTTCCCCTACACACTATCCCAGTTCCCACCCCACAGAATTCTTGAGAACATTGGGACTATCAGCACATGGATGCTTATTTCACAGCAGCAGAAAATAGGAATAGATGCTTTATGCTTTTATTTTCAGTGATCAGCACTGGACAAACCCTTAGGTAAGAAAGGATGCTACTCAGCTCTGGGCCAAACAAGAGAGGCTCCAGAGCCCAGTCTGTTACCACCAAGATGAATGGTCAGCCTGGTGCTTCTGAATGGGCCACACTGAGTGCTTCCCCGCTGACATGGTCCTCGTGGGCAGACCACAGTCAGCATGTATGTGCCTGCACCACTGTGTGCCACCCGTTGAGGGTAGTCTTGAAAGCCTCACCTTGAAGGACTTGTTCAAAGTATTTCTTCTTGTGGCAGTCCCACCATGCAAATCCTGCCTCCCCAGCTGGAAGCACCTACTATGAACCCTTTGGAGTTGGCCGTTTAGAATTAATACAAAGCCTTGGCAAATATCTTGCCTCATTCAAATTCTTACTCAACAACTTGCTAGATAATGGACACGTTGCTTAGCATTCTGAATTTCAATTTCCTCATCTGTAAAATAGGGCTGATGATAAACAGTGCATATTTCATGGCAAAATTGTGAGAATTAAATGAGTTAATTTATAGAAACATTTGCAGTAATAACTAATTTATAGAATATGTACAATATATGCATAAATTACATATACATACATAAGGATTAGATATGCATAAGTGTATGTAATATATGCATCCATTGTATATGTATTTTTTTTGAAAGCTTTCACTGTTATTGAGACTGCATTAATTGTACCATTGCCGTGTAGTTATGCATATTCTTTATCTACTCCCCCCACCCTCAGCTGCCAGCACACTCGCTGATGTGGGTGAAGCAGACCTTGCACCGGGACATCTTATCTCAGAGCCAGCATAATGCTCTGCCTCCTCTGGGGAGAGGCACACAGGTCTTCCATACCTTGGTATCTTCAGAATCCAGTACAGGCCTGTTTACTGTAAGAACTCTACAGCCACGTTTGAATCAACAAATGGCTAAGTGATCCATCTGAGACATGGCGAGGACGTATGCCTCACACTACAACACTGGAAATCAGTTTCTTCTTCCCTGAGCTCTCTTACTGTCCCTGGTCTCAAGTGACAGACAGAAGATCTGAGACAAGCCCTGTGATCTGATATGTCAGCTTCCCATAGGGAACCAGGATCAGAGAAATCTGAGTCTGTCATTAGACACAAAGGAAGAGCTAAGGCAGAGAGGGCTTTTCCAATGCTGCGATTTCATTCTCATCTGTTCAGAAGGTTGACAGTGGGTTACCAGTGGTCCAGAGAATTTGGAAAACAAAAATAAAAAACACCTCACTCTCTCCATACTTTAAGAATGTAAATGGCCTCAGGATATGACTTGGGTGAGAGGTAATTTCCCTAGTTGGGCTTGCAAATTTCATTTGTCATCAATTTCAAGGAAAAGGTAAAGAAAGTGGAAACTGGAATGTGGATAGTTCTAGGAATGAAGGGCAAATAGATACCATACTTACCTCCCATGATCCCAGCAGGAACGCTTGAAACATGACATCAGAAGCCTGGGGCCAGGCCAGCTTGTAATGATAAGGTACTTGCACCTGAGTAGACAGAGGAAGGCTCCCCCAGTGGAGCAGAGAGCAGCTGTGCCAGGCAGCAGTAGAGACTCGTGTTCGTTCTGGTGTTCCCTGACAGGCAATGTGGAGGACACAGAGAGCTGTGCAAACTCTGGCCTCAAGGAACACACCATGGAATTTGAGAGACCGCGCATAAGAAGAAAGTCTGAAGAGGAGGAGCCCAGATCTAGCCTGCCCCCATAGGTAGTTACCACCAGAGTGGCCAGAGGTGCTTCGCTGTGATACTCTTCACAGATAATTTGCAAAGTTGGTCATATGATTTCCTTCTTCTAATTCTTTTTTATAAAGATAATTCTTCTGGACTAAATGTTTGTAACTTCCTAAAATTTGTGTTAAATCCTTAGTCTCCAGTTTGACCATATTTGGAGCTGAGACCTCTGGGAGGTGATTATGGAGGTGAAGGTCCTACTGTGGGGTTAAATGTCTCCATGAGAAGAGACCTAAGTGCTCACACCACTCTCTTCTCTCCTCTGTTCCCTTTTCCATCATGTAAGGACACAATGAGAATGTATTTACAAATGTGTGTGTGAGAGAGAGAGAGAGAGAGAGAGAGAGGGTTCTCTGCAGACCCCCAGCTACACTTGCACCTGGATTTGAACTTTCAGGCTCCAGAACTGTGAGAAATAAATCTCACAGTTTTGGTATTTCTTAGAACATCACAAGTTAAGATAACAATTTAAAAAGAAGGACAACTAACAGTGAGGACTCACAATGTGCCAAGCTCTGTTTAAGTGCTGTTTTACACACACACACACACACACACACAGAGCAGCCCACTGGATGGTCAGGTGCCTACTGCTTATAGGAAAGACTTCCATTTTCTTGGCAAACCGAGGTCCCCACGTTGCATCCCAGCTGTTATCCTCCTGTTTCATTTTCAGTCATGCCCTCCCAAATGCCCACAGTGTCCGCTGCCTCAAGAAGCCATGCTGTGAGAGATCTACCTCCACCCCAGCTCTGGGGCTGCTGCTGTCATCCCTCCTGGCTCCATTGACTGGTCACCTCCTTCTGGAAGCTTGCTCTATTCCCCAGGACAAAATTCACAGTCCTGTTCTCTGGGCTTTGGCTTTTGCTGCTCTGGAGCCTGAATGTTTTTTCTCTGGTGGTCACCAACTTCCCTTTCAAAGCCTTTGCTGACTCATCAAAAAGAACTGAACCTGTCTGTTGGCATGACCAACTGATGGGTTCTCTTGTACCCCCGATACTGCACTCGAGCCCTTGAAAGCAGTGGCTGGAATTGTACCCCTGTGTCCCCCTCCCAGAGTAGACACTTGGGAAATGAAAATAGGGGTGAATCTATCACAGCACATTGCAGTTAAGCTGCCTGTGTTGCTTGCATACCACTATGTAGCACGAGTCCTCTAAGGGAGAGATTTACTCTTCTTACCTTTCTTGTCTTGTCTTTCCCTGCCTTTTTCTCTCTTCAGCATTGCTATCACACTACGTAGGAGGCAATGTGTGTGAGATGGGTGAATCAAGATTCCCAAAACTCTGTTGGTTGCATTTCACTTATGTGTGAACTTTCAGGTTAGGAAGTATCACAATTAAGTCTATAGTAGAATCAAAAGAACACCTTCAAGGAAGTCCTAAGCTCTGGGCTTTGAATCCAGAATCTTTACCATGACCTTGGTCAACAACTTACTCAATTTGCATCTGTTTTCTTGGAATGATTTGCCAGCTACACTAATAATATCTAACACACAGGGTGGTTTTGAAGATTAAAGAAGACTTAAAATGCTTGGCACTTGAACAGGCTCAACCAAGATTAAATTCCCTCCTCTGAGTTAGTGTCATATGATTTCAGTTTGATTAATTCATGTAAAACAAAACTGGGTACATCTTTGAGCCTTACAGACATTGACTCGGTTATGTCCTTCAGGCAGCTCTAAGTTAACCGGTGTCCTTGAAACCTGACACTGGGCTCTGCCAGGAAGATATTAGCCTCCTCCCGACTCATGCTATTTTGGGATTTGATGGCTTTGGAAAAAGATAACAGCTGCCTTTTATGCAGATAGAGAATTGCTGTGTGCTCTGGAAGAAAGTGCCAAAACCTCAACTTAGGCCATTTGGAAAGAACTCAGCACACTCTGAACTTGGGCATTCAAAAGTTATTATTTTTATGCCAACGTAAAAGTTGATTCAGGAAGTCGAAAAAGAAAAAAACAATCTCATAACAGTGAACTGCAAGGGAATTGGAAAGTTCTTAGTTTTGCTGCTTGTCCGTGTTCAAAGTCTCGAAGATGTAAAGAAAGGTCTGTTTGTCAGAAGTATCTTTGTAGTCATAAATAATTTCAAATTTCCCATGACTCCAAACAGCGAAGATTAATTTTGCATTTGTGTTCTAGTTGACTGTGAAGGAGTTTCAGCACCATATTGGTTTCACTGAAGAATCAAGGCCACGAGGTTGATGCAGCCATGGTGGCAAGAGTTATACGTCACGGCCACTCATGTACTTCTTCTGCTCGGTAGTGACATATGACATATCTGCACGTGGTTGTCCAAGCAAGCCATATGACGGTACCAACTTCACTGAATGAGGGGGTAAAACTGTACTATCAGCTCTAAAAAAAGAGTGCTAGAAGTATCAGTGAAGTACAACAGAAAAGAGGGAGTAGATTCAAGCACTTTTGGGGAATTAACAGAATTTGGGTACATGTAAGATGTAGGATAAAAGAGAAAGGGAAAGTGGTGATGCTTTGGTTTTGGGTTTCACATTTGATGATGGGGCAAAGACAGTGCCATTCAGTGAAAAAAATGTTCTCAGTTTGTGGCTGCACTTTTGCTCTGCTGGGAGGAGAATTAAATAGGCAGTTGATTAAATGGGTCTGGAGCTTCAGAAAAAGATACAAAACAGACATAAAGAATTGCCCATTGTCAACTCAGAAGTGGTGGCTGAAGCTACAGGAAACTCGATAGAGTAAAAAAAGAAAGGTATCATGGTATTATATGCTGGTAAGGACATTAAACAACTGTGTTGTTTGTGTAATGATGATAAAGTGGAAATTGACACAGTTACTTTTAAAAATAATCTTCAGTTACCTCGTAAAGATGTGCAAACCCTCTTACTCAGAAATACTAGTTCCGGATCTATGTACTAGAAAACTTCAGAGAAGGCATATGAAAAGAGCTCCTAGTAGCATATCTGCATTAGTGAAACATGGGAAACAACCCAAATATCCATCAACAACAGAAAGACTGAATCAGCTGTGAGGTATTCATGCAGCAGAATGATGCAGTAATAAAAAATAATGAAGCAAGGCTTCAGAAACAACATGGAAGCACCTCAGGAACATAATGTTAAATGGAAAAAGAAAGTCACAGAAGAGAACATCCAGTATGGTGAATTTTATAGGAAGCTCAGATGCTTATAAAAGCAAACACATGTGGTCACACTGCAAAAATAAGTGTGGAAATGATAAACACACAGATTGTCTCTGTAGGGGAAGAGGAGGGATAGGATCCCCATAGTATACCCCGGGAGTGTTTCAAAAATAATCACAACAATGTGTATCTTCAAAAGGGTGGGGGAAAAGGGTCTGATCCAAGTTGTACTCCTTTCCTTTCTTACATCTATATCATAAATGTTCTCTGCCTCGACCCAACACTTTCTATTTTATTTTGAAAGTATTAATCTAAATGTAAAAGCAAATGAAATAAAACAAAGGAGTCTTGCACATGGGCCATAATGAATTTCCAAGAATTTTATGGAAACACACTTAATGGCCAGAGATAGCCAGGAGGGAATAAAATTGTGGAAGTTAGAAGAGATGTAATAATCATGGCAATTGTGTATGAAATACTTTCTGTGTGCCCCTCATTTGCCTAAGCATATTGTGAGTCTATTTAATTTCATCTTTTATCAATATTATGAGGTAGATATTATTATGTTCTTTTAATGTTTGAGAAAAATGAAACTAAAGGAGCCAAGTAATTAGTCCAAGGTCTTACATAGGTAAGATTTATGTAAGCAGCAGCATTTAGATTAGAATAAAGTCTACAATGACCAAACTTTGTACTTTTAACCACATTATGTTCTCTTTCCTCAAGTGTATAAGGATTTTGAGGAGGAGAAAAGAGATGACAATGTGAAATGTTGCCCTGAAATAAGGTGGAGCAGAAGAGCTTCCATTGGATTTTATTTTTTTTATTATTTTATTTATTTTTTCATTTTAAAAAGAATAAAACCAAACAAAATAAAACAGAATAAAACCAATTGAAACAAAACAATGAAAGTGATACAGGACTTCAAAACAAGATAATAGGAAACCAACAAAAGCTACCATAATATCTCTCTTTATCTTCAAAATAGCTGCCCATGCCATCAGACATAATAAAATCCATTGGATTTTAAAGTAAGGAATTACTTGTCTATTTGTAGGACCAGTGGCAGTGGAATTAGTGAAATTCAAATTGTGTTAGATGAAAGTATTAATTAGAAACAAGGAAATAAAAATGGAGGATTTGCCTTAAAAGGGGGCAATAACCTGAGGCAAAGGCCACTTACACTGATGATAAGCAGAGATTTGGCTAAGCAGGAAAACTTAGGCCACAGACTCAGAAACCTGATTTTAGTTCAGAGAGCAAGAGATAGGGACGTATTAGCAAGATGGCCAAGGAATAAAAGAACACGGTAGAGTAATTTTCCCTTCAGCCATGACAAAACAAACAGTGAACTTAGCATCCTCATATATAAACACAAAGACAAGTTATGTAAGGAGCAGTTTTCTGAACCTGGACAACATTTCAGGATTGCAATCCCTGAAACAAAAGTAAAGTAAGGTGAGCCCTTAAATTGTTGTCGCAGTCAACCAGACGACAACTTCTGGACTGTGGCTCATGAAAGGCGAACCGCAAAGGAGACTGAAGGTCACAATCAGCAAAGAAGGAAGGAGGTAGCAGGACCCTTTAGGGCAGAGATGGAGAAAGAGGAGAGCAATGCAGCAAAAGATCTCCAGAAATCTGTGCAGAGATACCCTTAAATAGCTAGTAAAAATGTTAAATATTTGTAGAATGAAACTGCAGAAGATCAGGCTAAACATGACCAGGAGTCAAGATCAGAACCACTCCTAGAGCTCCCAGAAAGCAGGGCAACTTTTGAGCCCCGACTAATCAAGCTGGAAAGTTTTCACTGGGGCATCTCTGTGATTATGCCTGTTCTAGAGCTACTCCTGAAAAGATTAAAATCAGGCATCTATGGATGTCAGCTTTCATCACTGTGACCTGTCTAGAGCAAAGGTTTATTTTGGTTCACAGTGTCAGACGTCTCAGTCCATGGTCAGTCGGCTGTATTGCTTTCAGGCCATTGGTGAGGCAGAAGCATCATGGTGGAAGGATGTAACAAAGGAAAGCTGCCCACCTCCTGGAAGCTAGGAAGAAGGGAGAGAGGGAGGGAGAGAGAGAAAGGAGGATTGTGGCTGGGAGCTGGATGTATTTATGTACTCTCGTGGTGCCTTTAGGTTTCTAGAAGGTGTCCCCAAGGTCTCCTAGGTCACCTGTCTGTTGGGCTGTGTGAGTCTGTGTTTGGAAGGTGGGAGGGAGAAGGGAGAGGGGGAGGAGAAAAATGAGAGCAGGAGATAGAGGGAGGGAGGGAGGGAGAGAGAGAAAGAGAGAGAGACTGAGATAGGGAGATGGAGACAGAGACAGAGACCAAGATGGAGAGGGAGAGAGGGAGAGGAAGGAGAGAGAAAGGCAACAGAATATACCCTTCGGAGTTACTCCTCTAATGGCCTTGTCCTCCAACTAGGTCCCGCCTCTGAGTTCCCACCACATACTAATAGCACCATGGATCAGAGTCCAGAGTTTCAACACACGAGCTTTGGGTAGAAAGTTAAGATCCAAATTGTAACAGTGAGGAATGAAATGGAGACATAAGCCAACTACCTGAGAAAATTAAGTGCAATATTCTTCCAAGGAAAAAGTTCTAGAACCTCAATGACATAATAGTCAAAATGTCCAGACTCCAATAAAATACTGCAAAACCTAAGAAGTCATAAAATATGACTGTTAGTCAGAATAAAAACAAACACTGCTCCACCAATAGAAGTAGACCTGGAAATGACACGATGATTTTGAACTAGCAGAGAAGGACATTAAAATACTTCTTACTGTATAATTCTGGGCAGGTATCAAAAGAAAAATATGGAATAAGGACAGAAAAGAATACATAAAGTAAGACCCACATGAGACTTCTAAAGCTGGAGAAAATAAACAATTCCTGAAATGTGAATTTCATTGGCGAAGGTTAATAGAGGATTACATTTGATAATGGGAAAATGTGAACCGGCAGGAAAGTGAGCTGGCTGACACAGCAAGGGCAGGGACTTAATCAAAGCTGACACATTTACTGAAAGACGCGTTTGGCAGATGTTGCCTTTGGTACTTCTTAATATTTTAAAGGAAAACGATTTAGGTGCTAGTTTGGGTTTTGCTGACCTTATAAACTTGGATTAAGCACTTTCACTTCCCTCAGCTTCATTTTCCACATTTAAACATTGAGAATAAGAATTTACATGAAGGGTTATTTTCAAAGTTAAATGACAGAACATCAAGACCAGCTGCGTGCCAGGTTGGTCTTTTCCAGAGCATGTTTCCGCAATGGTCAGGAGGTGTCCAGTCTGAGAACCTGAAGATGCTGTTTCAGAAAGACTTCATGGATGTAGCATAAAGTCTGTTCGATACATAATCTTGGAAAATCAGAATGAGTAGTGAGAAAGCAAAGAGAGGCCCAAATATTTTCTCTCCCTCTTTCTGTCTTCTAGAGTCATCTATACATTTGGCTTAAGTAATCAGGTAAAATTAATTTATCAGTTTCATTCTATTGTCATTTGTCTTCATCAATACAAACTCTAGATATCTTAGGTGCAAATAGGCACAAATGTCACTGGGGTCCAGAGAATATGCCTGGACCCGAAAGGAAACTTATGAATGAGTGAAATCCCCATTTGATGATGTTATCCAGAAATATTCTGGGTGCACTAAACAGCCCTATGTGGCCAGGAGCTACCTATAGATTTTATGGCCATTGTGAAGTTTCTCAGCTTGCAATTAGCAACAAAATGAGGCAAAATAAACCAAAACAACTGTTTTAGTTCTTTCTCATTCAAAGTGGAAAACTTAAAAGATTCCCTGAGGTAACAACTAGCACAGCATAAATGCACATGCTCTGGTTTGGATATGATTGGAGAGTGTCCTCCAACTGTTCATATGTTGGAAGATGGTTTCCCAGTGTGGTGACACTGAGAAGTGACAGAACCTTTGAGACCTGGAGTCCAGTGGGATGTGGTAGGGTATCGAGTGACACTCTCAGGAGGAATTCATGTATTCTCACAGGACTCTGTGATTAGCTTTGGTGAGAGTGAGCTGTTATAAAAAGAGAAATCTAATGCCTAAATGTTTTTGACGTTCCGCTCACCACATGATCTCTACTGTACATGAATTCTTGCCATGATGACACCATCCACCACAAGGCTCTCACACATGGCCAAACAAGTGGGACCACTTGGATTTTCAGCCTCCAAAACTTTGAGTCAGATATATCTCTTATTCACAACTTTCCGTTTCCTGGTAATTTGTTATAGCAACAGAAAATGGTTTTTCTTTATGAAAATAATCATTTATTGTCTCATTTGATCCTCTGGCCAAGGTGTGGAGTGGTTAGGGTAGGTATTATTACCCTATTATATAGCTGGGGGAGCAAATATGCAAGTCCACAGAGGTTAAATAAACTACACAAGGTTACCAGCAAAGGTTATGTAGGCAACATGGCCCTTGAACTTTAGTCTCCTCGTTTCTAAATCTTCATTGAAAGGCCCATCTCTTTCTCCTTTCCTTACCTTTGTTTGCCTTGTCCTCTCTGCCTGAGACAATTTAAAAGATATAAGTTTCTAACCGTTGCATTGTCTAAAGAAGAAAAGAGATAATGAGCTCACCATTGGTGGAGTGGGGTAAGCAAATGGTTAAGTACTTGGCAGGAATAATGTAGACCAGATCCAAATATTGATTAGAATATTGGGCTTGACAGCCCTCCAGTCTCTTTCAAAGCTGTGATTCAGAATCATTAACCTGAAAGTCCTCAGGCTGGCAATACTGCTAGGCAAGGAAGCCAGTTTGGGACAGCAGAGGGGTGTGCAGACTGAATTAGAGGTGACGTTTCAGTTCACAGAATCCCCAGCATCATGGCCAGAGGTGGCCTTGGCCAGGCTCGTTGTTGGCTGTAGAGTTCCACCCTCACCTTTCCACCCAAGCCAGGTAGCGCAGCGCTAGCTCTTGGGGAAAGAATCTCACAGTCCCTTCTGGTTCAGACAATGTCTGGAAAAGTACATCGAGACGGCTCCTAGCAAGGATGGGCCCTGGAGCACATTCCAGGAAAGCGCTTTTCTGAGGCCAGCTGGGCGGCAGCATATTCAGTAACGGGGAGCCTGGTGACTGAAGGGTTAGCGGGGCAGGTCAGCTGGACTCTGGCTCACGCACATGGGGAAAAGAAACTCGCTTTGAAGCTAAATCAGTGAAAAAACACCAGTGTGATCAGTCAACAGCAAGCCAGGGCCAAACCACCTTTTGCATCTGCTTTTGGAGCACAGTCTGACCCCACTTCGGAAGTTCATAGCTTCGACTTGAAGATCTGGCTCTGTCTCTGTTTTGTGAGAGGATCCAGTGAGTTAAAGAGCTTTGCCCCATGTTTCTTTGTCTACAGTTTAGGAATTACCCATGCCCACCTCTCAAAAAAGTAAATGAAGCGACAGATGTGTCCATATCCATGCCACAAAGGGGATGTTTACAAAAGCCAACTTCTTGGCTTTCAGATAATAGAAAAGCAACATTTCATATAAATAACCCATTAAAAATACTAAGGAAAAGTTCACAAAGTGGTCTAGTGTTTTTCTTACATGATTTGAGTGAGGACCAGTGGCTCACATTTATCATTCACCATTTAGTGCAATTTGAAACAACACAAGACAAAAACAATTATGGAAATCTGGGGTCATTAATGTGGCTCAAGGGGTCACTCTGCCCAAAGCCAAAAGACTCATTCGGCACAGCTTTCCCTACCCCTGATTGCTCCTTCGCTCTGGGGCTCCTCCCCTGCCCTGCACTCCCTGTCAACATGACTGATGAATTCAATATCCCTCTCTCTCTAGCTGACAGCTCAGTGAGCTGACTCCAATCAGCAGGACCCCTGGGTCGCCTGCTGCAGGCCCCCCCTCAATCACAGGCAGAGGCTGCTGTGGACAGACAGATGGGTCTGCAGAGGCCAGTAAGTAAGTACTCCCCGAGAGCCCTGCCCAGGGCTGACTTGGTGAGGCCACCCTTGCCCTGTCAGGCTGCGTGTGGGATTCATAAGGGCCCTGCCCCATTCCTCCTTCACCCGAGAATGTGCCAGAAAGAGTTTTTCTTTCAACCCAATTGCTCTGAAGGCATAGTAAGTCTGCTGGGTTATGCTTCAGGAGCCTGCACAGCCCTTTATTCCAGAAGCCTTTAGACCACAAATGAGGAGATTAGGAAGGGTTTCTTGGGACAAATCTTCCCTTGTATACTGATTCGTTTCATAAATGTTTACCCAGCCCACTGTTTAATGGAGGTGACCTGAAGACTTGTTTGTTGGTGAGACTCACTGTAAAGAAAGCCCATGCCATGAAATGAAATCAGAAATTCTGACTTATGGATTAATGGTATTGAATCACTATCAAACATACGAGCCAGGCATTTTATCTGCATCACCTGGTTGATTATCGGGTGCAGAGCTGCTATCTTCATTTTATAATTGAGAAAACTGAGGATCAGAGAAGTTTAGTGACTTCCTCAAGATCTGTGGCTAGAAAATCACAGAAATAGGACTTAAATCTGTCTGGCACCAGATCTCATGGTCATAATGATTTTTGCTGCATTTCCACATCTTTTCAAAAAGTTGTAGATAGGAAAAAAGGAAGAATAAGCTGCTTGTGGAAGCGCTTTGAAAACTAGAAGGGTCTCTGCTGTAAGAAAACAGTGTTCCTTTTCACTCTCTGCAGTTGCATCGGGTTAACTGGATGGACAATGGAGCATTTGGTCGGTGACCTCTCTCCAAGTTCAGGAAGCCTCTCAAGTTTCAGGCAGGAGGACACCTGGGAGCACCAGGCTCAGAACTGTTTCCTTATGTGCTTCTCCCAGCCTCGGCTCCCGGTGTGGCCGGAATTGGTGCACCCTTCTGCTACACAGTGAGATGGGGACGCCCTGACTCTGGCCTGGGGTTTTAATCTAAATAACCACAGGTATGGGCTGCATTCAACCCAATGAAAATGTTTATTTCTTATATCTATTGGAAGTAAACTTCCTTTCCTAAGTCCTCCCACTAAAAAGGGAGAGAAAGAAGACTTTTCTATGTCCAGGGAAATTTCCTTTCCATTTCTCAACTAGTTGCTGCAGGGGCTGAATTTTTCAAATCCAGATCCAAGGGGATGGAGCACTGGGAGACAGAATGGAGCAAAGCAGCAAGAAATACTGAGCAGGTGTGCAAGTGTCCGAGGCCTGTGCACTTAGCGACCTCCTCACCCTATAACTCTGTGTGCATCTTTTACTGTCTCCATCTCTACTTCTCCAGCTACAGAGCGGGGGTAACGATACCTCTACATGTTGCTGAATTACTGTGAAGGTTTAAATGTAATAATAATTCGATACGTGCCCTTCTTCTATTCCTAAGTAACTGCTAGAAACATGAGAAATGGTGATGACCAGGGCAGCCCCGGCCCGCGTTCAGGATGCTCACAGTCCAGTGGAAGAGAGAGACACACTATCCAAACTTGACAGGAACCGTTGCTTAAGGAAACGCTAAGGGAAGTGTTAGGAGGGAGCTGTACAGGTGGCTGTGGGGACCTGTGTCTGGTGTCATGGAGGGTGAGACAGAGGAGAGAAGGGGCATCTTCCCTAAGTAAAGAAGTGAGCATAAAGTTGCAAAGGAGTTTGGTATAAACCGTGCAGAGCAGCTCACTGTGTAGGCCGGGGACTGACCCAGCTGGATCTCAGCCTGCTCTTCTGAGAGTGCCTGCTAGTACTCCCCGAAGTGTCCCCACTGGGTGAGAACTCATGCGGTCAGCTCGCTAGTGTAGCTGGTGTGTAGTGAGCAGGGAGGGAGGGTGGGCGGATGAGGAGCTGGGATAGGCCAAGTTGTAGGCCACATTAAGGAGTTTGGTCTTTATTCCAGGAGTCCAACAGTATAGGCACAAATTGGGGGATAAAGAGTAATACTGGGATACAAGTTATTTGGGATTTCTATGGGGCTTCCTTCTGACATGTGCTTCAGAAGAGTAGGTACAATCACTATCACCATTTTTATACTGGAGGAATCAGAGCCTGCCAGAGAGCACGTGAGCCCGGAGTCACATGGATGGTTAGTGGCAAAGTGTGCACCTAAAGTCAGACCTTATTGCAAATTCTGGGTAATGAGCCCCTCAGACTCTGCTTTCCAGAGTGAAGGTGTTTTGCTTCCAATTCTCTTCAAGGGTGATTACTTTTCAGAACACTTACTTATTGGATGAAGCAATTGAAGCCTTTGGCACACTGTCTTTCTATATAAAAGTAGGACTGGGCAGTAGGAGGACCATTAGTACCAGAGTAACACCCACCACGGCACCGGGATTCAGGATCCAGGTCCTGGATTGCCAACTCTGACCCGAGCCAGACACGTACCTTCTTGGGGTCCAGTTCAACTTTCCAACAGGAACAAACCTCACTGGCTGCATCCAGCAATGTACCAAGTGAGAAAAGGCTCTGCGAGCTTGAAAATGCAGCAGTGATAGCAACAACCAAACTGGTGGCAAAGGTTTGTTAAGTTTCCTTCTTGGTTGGGAATGGAGCTTGGTGGTACCGCACAAGCTTAAGGTGCTTAAGGTTCAATCCCTGACAGCAGATCAACAAACAAGCCAATAAGCAGACAAACATAAAACCCCAGAAAACCCGAACCAAAAATCTTCCATCTTACCACAGGATGATGTTAGGTAATTTGTAAAATTTTTCACTTACCCTTCCAAGTCATCCTATGGGGCAGATACTATTATCATCATTTTACGCATATGTCCATGCAGTGGCAGAGAATGAAGTAATTTTCCTGGGACACAGAGCCGCTATTCAGAACTAGCCTAGTGGGCCCCAGCCAAGGCTCTGAGCCATGATACAAATTATAGCAGCAGCTCTGCCCACTCTAAAGAGGGAAGCATACCAAAACTGGTTCTGAACCAGTTTTACTCTCCTAAGAGAGTAAAAGCCCAGGCAAGGTGGGTTTCAGAGAGCAGGTGGAGAGTGGAGAGGGGCTAGGTTGTGGGAATCTGTCCAGGAAGAGAAAGGCTCATCCACAGGGCCACCTGAGGAGTCTGTGATGACATCCAAATCTGTTAGGACACACGTGATGCGTTTTGCTTGGGAGACCAATCTCCTTCCTGCCCTGAGTGGCATAGGCTGACATTCTGGTGAGTTGTCAAGTAGATTAGGTTTGGGTGATTCCACATGCTATACGCTTTCCTTCCTCAGCCAGTCAGCACACATCACACCAGCCAAGACCCAAGGAAAGTGATGACTGTCATCATTCAAGAGTGAATTTATTATCCCTTCCAGCACTCAGGAGGGTAAGGCAGGAAGATTTCTGGGAGTCAAGGCCAACCTGGTCTACACAGTGAGTTCAAGGTCAGCTTCGACTAGTGAGGCTCTGACTCACCACTCCCAACACCCCGCCCCCCAAAGAATTTATTACTGATCAGCAAGCAGTACATATTCTTTATGCAGGTTATTCCAGTAAACTTTCAGATCAGGTATTAATATTAATTTTACAGACAGAAACAGTACAGAAATGAAACCATAATCTCTAGGTTCCACAGCTGATAGGTGAATTTGAATCCAAGTTGCCATGACTACAGAGTTTGTGCTATTAATCTCTGGTCATGGATGTCTCCCCTGACAGATTAGAGTTAACACATCTTTTAAATATTGAGTTGAATTGTATTTACCTTGAATAATAGAAGGTAGCTGGTAGAGAGCCAGGAGTTGAATTTGGTAATCTCTAGGTCACATTTGGCTCTATTGCTGTAACTCTGAACAAGTCAGTTTGTCCCTCTTGGACCTCAGTTTCCCTATCTGTAAATTGAGAGCCCTGGCACAATTTCCATGCCCACTGATTGTAACAAGACTAGCTGAGAAGATGCATGTTAAGTCCCCGGTATGCCGCCTGGAGGCAGTAAGCCCTCAACGAAAAGGACAAAGTACTGATTAAGAAAATTATTGATTGAGAGGATCATCATTAGATCAAGTGCCTGATGGCTGGGATGCCAGGGTTTTCTTGCCTTCAGGCACGAATGAAAGGGTGGTCTTCTTGAGTCTTGGGGCTCACTTTAGGCTGGAAATTAAACCATTGGCTCTCCTGGTCCTTGGTCCTCAGGTCTGAACTAGAACTAATGATTGACTGCAGGTCTTATGAGTTCTCAGCTTCCAGAATCAGGAATCGATTCCTTATGACAAACTCTCTCTCTTTCTCTCTGATCTCTCTCTGTCTCTCTCTGATCTCTCTCTCTCTCTCCTCCCTCCCCATATATTTACCTACTTCTATCTCCATGTATATACACATATATGAATATGACTGAGAAATACTGTGAATGTTTATATTAAAATTTATTACAGTAAAAGACACATTGCCATTACTTCCCCTCCAAATCCTCACCTTCACCTCCAACACTCTTATGTCCTCATTCTTGTCACCTTCTGAAGCAATTCTGGAAGCCCTGTTATGGCCACTTCAGTTCCCTGAATCAATTCAAAATGTTTGCCTTTCATTGTCATTTTGACATTGGGGAAGAGTCCGAGGCCACCAGGTTCAGACCTTGTAAGTGCATTGAACAAGAACACACATTATTGTTGCTAAGGCCCTGCCTTTTGTCAGGTGGCCCCAGGCAGCTGCACCCGCTGTGTTCTAAATCACCCCTGAAAACAGACTTTTGGAGTGAGTACGATGGAAGAAATGTTTGAAGTGGGGAGAGTGTTTTTGAGAGGAATTATTGGCAATGTGTCTTTTGCTATAATAAGATTTTTAATTCAAACATTCACCATAGATTTCAGTCACATCTCATATATGTATATATAGTATCTATCTGCCTATCTATGTATCAGTCATCTTATCTTCTCTCTTATAGGCTCTGTCTCCCTGGAGAACCTTTGTTAGAGCAGAGGGTGAGAAAGAAAGGACTCTTGCTGAGCCCATATATGACAGGAGCTGACCCAGGTAATTATACCCATTGCCTCTTTCTTTCCACAGAACTGTGCTGTGGAGGGGGATATAATTTTTGACTTACAGGGGAGAACTCTGAAACTTGGAGAGGTGAAACCACATTCCCAATGTCACACAACCAGAAAACAGCAGTCAAGTTAAAAATTTCACTTTCTCCAGCTCCCAAATCCATGCCCATCCTCTTCCATGCAATGACATCCCCTCTCTGCATGCTTAACTTCTATTACATAGTTAGTTCTCTGTGGGCAGGAATTGGCTCTAATTATCTCATCTTTGCCTGCCCAGTTTTAATTCTCATGCCCAGCCTAGTATCTGCCCCTAGCACATGGAAGTGGTAGGGCAGTGTGGGGCTGGGCTAGCAGTATGACATGATCTTCTTGGGCCATGGAATTTCCCTGTAGGAAAGAGCTTCAGGGACCACCTAACTCTACCCTCCTTCTCACTACCTTGTTTCTAGCCCAGTTCCCTTTTACTCTACTTCCTGCCATTTGTCATACAGCCATGTATCTCCCAGGACATCCTGAAGTCTGCAGCAGCAGGTGGGAATACACTCCTGCAGGAAGCACCTCCTCAGCCCTCTGGCTCCCTGCCCTCCCCATGCCACCTGGACCTGGGCTAGATCCGTAGTTGGGTGGAGCAGGGAGGAGAGAGTGTGAGCTGAAGAACACAGAGACCCTGACAGGCTCCCTGGGCCCCTGATGGTTCAACTATGGCTATAAATAGAAGGGATATGAAGCAGAATGTCTTTTTAATATGCACATGGAATTCATTTATTTAATGAAGAATTTTCCTGGAACAGAGAGCTTGCCGTCAGAGTTGAGCTATTTTTGAGTAGGATGTGAAGGAAAAACTCGGGAGGATTATTTGCTGTTTGGATTTATGCTTCTAAAATAAGTTGCAATAAAAAATACAACTATAGGGGCAGAAATCAGATCAGTGTTTGCCAGAGGCTAGAGGTAGGGGCAAGAAATTGGATGGAATAAGACATGAAGTGAATTTTGGGGAGGGTAGTGGCATTTTATATCTATTTTGTTAGTATTTACTTGGTTGCATGCATTTGCCAAAACTTGTGGGACTGTTCATCCAGATTTTGCAAATTTTACCTTAACGAAATTGACTTGCAGTCCACGCTTCACAATGAGCCCTTTGGAAGAGAAGGCGAGGGGTGGGTGGGGCTAAATGCTTTCAAATAGCTATATTGGGTGAGGGACTCTGTATTTTCTTTACAAGATTAGCCTTATTTAATACCTGCGAAGTACAGGAATTAGAGGTTGTTACATTTCACAGATGCAACACCTGAGGTTTGGTGATTCTAAATCCACACGTTGGTGACCCTCATGTCATGCACTGGCTCCTCTGGGCTAGGTGACGAGGTTGTAGAATTCCCTAATGTGCTCCCCATCTCCTGGATGCTCAAGGAGACGAAGCCCAGGAGGGAAGCCTTGGGCATAAACAGGACTGAGTTCTTGCTCCTTAAATCAAATGATGTCTGACAGCCCTAGGTTTTGTTCTCTAAAATGTCCTTCCATACTGTATTTTTTGGATGTTTAAGGCTGTATCTGGGAAAAGATCTTCAGAAGACACTAATGGTCTTAACAGCTTTATTTAGTGCCCTTGGATCTCCCTTTCTATCAAGGGTGAGTGGTTTTGGGGTGACCTAGAAATCTCAAGCAAGGTGGGTGCAAGGTGGGGTCCCTGGGATGGGACTGTCGTGTGCCCCGAATCCCTTTTCGCAGGCTGATGTCATTAATCAAACACGATTGCCAATGAACCCTGGGCACCCTTATTGATCTTTGTGGCACAACTCTCAGGACAGTAACTGCAAATATACTGGAGCTGGTACTCAATCCAGAAGCCTACTGGGCATTCTACCTGTGTTGCTTGGTCTGACCTAGGTGCGTTTAAATTAGAGTATTGAAAAAAATCGAAGGTTAAATCTGATCCTTTCCACTCACTGAACTTGAACTCTGAAAAGAGTTAATAGCTTCATCTCGAGGCAAATGTAGAAAGGATGTGTATTAGGCAATTAAGCATGGGTGTGGATATCAGCTTGATAATATTTCTTCAATTTTATACCCAGCACTAATTGTCTTTATCCATAAAATGGAACAATATGCTGGTCACAGTGGTGCATGCCTATAATCTCAGAACTCTGGGAGGCTGAGGCAGGATGATGGAAAATTTAAACCCAGCCTGGGCAATCTAACCACTTGGTGAGACTGTCTCAAAAAACAAGCAGCAATAAAAAGGGGCTGGGGATGTAGCTCAGTGTAAAAGACCTGAGTTCAATCTCTAGTGCAAGAAAGAAAGAAAGAAAGAAAGAAAGAAAGAAAGAAAGAAAGAAAGAAAGAAAGAAAAGAAAAAAATATACAATAGCTATTCAAAGGGGTTGAGGTACAGCATATAGAAAACAGAAGCTCACTGTATCCAAAGCTCTGTGCTACAGACTTATATGTATTATAAAAATAATAATTTGTGTCTATAGTGGTTGAGTGACTGTGTCAACTTGAGACATTTAGAAGCTTAACTAAATTGGCTTAACAATTCTACACCCTGGAGTATGGGAGACCCACCCTACAGTGGCTCATCTCCTGGATGGTACAAGAGGGAAGGGGGAAGGATGGATGAGGTTCCATTCTTCGGGGAGCTCCAGTCTTTGCCTTTGGCTTGGACATCATCTCCTGGCTTCTAGCACAGACTCCTGGGCTTCTGCCTTGGATCCTTCACAAATCCAGCATAGACTCTTCAGTCTTCCATCACCGAACCATTGGCTTTCTGGTGTGAACTTGCAGGTGACTCTGCAGTGAACTCCAGACCTTGGTTTGAATCTGTGGCCTCCACCTTCTGCATGCTTCCTCATCCAGCCTGTGCTGACCCATTGTAAGCTAATCTTGTAATTTCTTATGCATTTGTATATTTTGTGTTATATCTTTTCTCTAGCAGAATCCTGACTAATACAGTATCATACCATAAAGGGTAAAGTTGCAAAGTGAACTCACATCTGACTGTAAATTCACACTGTCAATCACAATCTACACTGTCCCTCATTTCAGGTCTGGGACACAGTCCTTGGGATGGTGTTTCCTTTATTGCATGGATGAAAGGTCTGGTCAGCTGGGGCCAGTTTCACGTGAGGCTGATGTGGGAAACTGAGGTGCCAGGGAGTGTCAGGCGTGGCTGACAGCCAAGAACCAGCCACATTTAGGCCCTTGTGTTAAGGAGGGGCTTCTGGTGGGGAAACTTCTCATTTAGTTCCTGCTCATTTATATGGCACCTTGGTACAAATTTGAAAAAAGTGCTACCTCTGGGTAGATGCACTACAGGAAGTTGTTTCCTGGGAGGAACATAACTCAGAAGAATCAAGATAAACAATAAACAGTGTTTGGATGGTGTCTTAGTTACTCTTCTTGTTGCTGAGACAAAATACACAACACCCAAAGTTAAAGGAGGAAAAGTTTATTTTGGCTCACAGTTTGTAGAGGTTTCAGTTCATAGCTGGTTGGCAGGGTGGATGGACAGAGGAAAAACAGTTCATGGTGGGCAGAAGGCAGCAAAGCAGTGAAGTAACAAAGAATCAGCAAGAGAGGACAGCAGCCCTCTTTCTGTCCCTTATAGTCTAGCCAGGTTACTCACCCTAAGGGAGGTAGTGCTGACACCCCAGGCTGGGCCTTCTCATTATCCACATCCAGAACTATGATAAATCATTCAGTGGACTAATTTAGTGACCACACAGCCTTGATCCCAACATCACATGCTCTAGATCCAGTCACCTCCCAAAAGCCCCCACTATGACTGAATGAAGCATAGCAGATAAAAAAATCAAAGTCTTTTCCTCCTAATGGAGGAATGAGTGCAATGTGCACTGAATCTCAGCACGCATGATGCCCTTGGCTGGTGAAGTTAAGCACAATCAGTACTGCAGTAGAAGTGATCCTGGTCTTGATAGAGCAAACAGTACAGTCTCAAGGAATCTGGGAGCAGGTAAAAAGAAGCATTTTTCGCTGGTAGGTAACATCATTGGCCTGAGCCAGAATTGGAATCCAGCTCTTGATGAAAGTGCTGATTAGCAGGACCTTTCCAGGATGAGCTACCTCCGCGAGTCTGGGGTGAAGACTGTAGGATGCAGTGCTCTCTGCCATGTGGTCATGCTGCACAGAGACTGTCTCTATTAGCAGCCATGGCCACCATCTGGTTTCCAGGACTCTGAGCCCTTCAAGGACAGTGCCATGACTGATCTAATTTCATGTCCAAAGCACTGAAAGCCAGGGTTGGCCCAGAACAGGAAAGCAATCAACACAGAGCCTATCTACCAAGTGAATGACCTCATAGTCCATCTAAGAATTCTGACTGAATTCTGGCTTAGGCAGTGTGCTTTTATCATATCTGACGATGTAACTAAAATGATGGGTATTTCTCCCTGCCTCCTCACTTCTTCTTGTTCTCCTAACCACTGTCTTTCCTCAACCTGCCCCGAACAGGACCAAGCCTGCCATTCTGGAAGATCCTTCAGACTTAAGTCTATGCTTTGGCAGGTTTCCCAGTCTCCATCTTATCAACCTTACGGTCCCAGCTTTGCTTCTAACCCTGTCCCTGTTTATGGACAGAGGGGCCTCACTTCTCTCAGTATCAAATGAAATGGTGTAACAGTATGATTTCCAAGGCCTTTTCTGACATGCTAGAACTCTCTGGCTGGAATCTAGAATTTCTGCTGAATTCTGTAGGATGTGATGGTCTATTTGAAGACTTTCCATTGGCATCTTTCAGCCTGTTGGTGGCAGCCCAGAGAGTGAACAGCTGCAGACTGAGATTTCCCCAAGGTCTCTTTGCTGGTGGCGCTAGCTCGCTTGCTGGGCATCTTCCAAGCTCTAGGGGCCCACATGGGCAACTCAGTGGAACCTGACTTGGTGAAGGGAGCATTGGATGGAAATGCAGTTGGAGGAGGCATGCATGGGGAGTTCTGGAAAGCAGGGCAGTTCAAAGGAGAGGGCTGTGTGAGGAGGTTTCCAAAGGTGCTCACCCTCCCAGGCTTTGAATTCAAGCTCCATCGGAAAAACACAAGTGTCTGATTCCAAGGGAATGGCTTCTAGTAAGAATAATAAAAAGGAGCTTTGAAGGTTTCTTGGAAATGAGTTTCTATAAAACACAGTTTTAAGAATTTGAGTGCAAGTCAAGCAGAACATGGACTGAAATTTTCCTTTTCACACTCATTTTTAAAAACTATTTTATTGAAAAATATATGAAAATAATACATGCATTTGGCTAAATAGTACAGACAGTATAGAGGAATATAAAATAAAAGGTCAGTCCCTTTCTCCCTTCTCATCCCCAGGGCCACAAGGAAGAACTGATTTTTAATGTGAATGAGGGTGGGTACTATGTGAGTTTTACAAAATGAAAACAATGTTTGTCATAATAGCACATATTTAACCTAGAATTTACCATTTTAATAGTCTTTAAGTATTCCGTTTGGTGACATTGAGTGCATTGAACACTGTGCATCCAGTGCTACCAGCCCTCTCGGAAGGGTTTCTCATCTTCCCCAGCTGACACTTGGACCCGTATGCAGTCCCTGGCCACCATCATTCTAATTCTGCTCTCTATAAATGTGACTTTTCTAGGAACTGTATGACGTGGAATATTACACGTGTTCCCTCATGACTGGCTTGTTTCAAATACGATAACTTCTTCTTGATTATTGTTTTATTTTGGGTAGCTATTACCGTAACTCTATGTGCTTAAGAGGTATTATTTAATCTGTCAAACTGAAACGGCATTTATTGAGTCCTTGTGATGAAAGATTTAGCAGAATTGCCCCACTTCTACCAGCCATTCACACTCTCCACCTCTGTGCTGTTTATTATCTTTTGATGTTCAAGTGGACATTCCTCTCTACCGAGCTCCAGACTCGCACACTCAGCTGCCTGCTCCATCTCTGTCTGGTCTTGGGTGTCTTAGAGACATCTCAGACCTGAAGTGCTCCAAGCAGCCATCGCTGTCTCCCAGTGCATTCCTCCTTCGTCTTTTCCAGTCTGGGCCCCACAGTCTTCCCCTCTGTAAAAGTCAGTTTCAGCCTTGCATTCATTTGTTCACCATCTTGTAATCATCTTCCTTCCTTTCAGTCCTTCTCACATCTCACATTTGTGCTGAGCTGAGGGAAGCTCATTCAAACTCTGAACACTACTTGCTAACTCACTCCCATCCAAATCAGCAGCACCTCTCACCTGGATTGTTGGAATATTCCAGCTTTTCTCCTGCATGGTCCCTTGCCGTCCCATTGTAATGGTACAAAGTAAGGGCCCACATAATGCTTTTAAAGCTCTGATAGGCTGGGCCATGCTTCTGACAGAATCAGCTGATGGCTCTCCCTCAGAGGGCTTGTGATGGGCCAGGAGGTCTTGTTCCAGTGCTTTGCAAAGCTTCAGCTACATAGTATCTGCTCCGGGATCTCATTAAAGTATAGACCCTGTTCCCTGTGGCATCTGAATCAGCTCTTGGTCCAATGTCCTCCTCTAACGCAAAACTGCCCAGCCTCCTCTCTGGATCACATTCCTACCAGGCCTCTGGGATCTTCACTCCCTCTACAAGTTCCTTCTGTATCTTCTCTCATCTCTGCAAACCTTCTCTCTATGATCCTCCCTAGTTCCTGTCTTTGCTGAATCTTTACAGCAAGAGTGTCCAAAGCATGGCAGCAGGGCATGGGTCTAGTTTGTCCCGCAACCTGTTTTTGTGAATATATTTTTCTGGAAATAAATCATATGCACTTACTTATGGACTGTTGTGACTGCCTCTCTGCTACAATGGCACAGTGAAGGACTGAGACAGAGGACAGTGACCTGCAAAATCTAAAACATTTGCTTTCTATTTGTTCTTTATAGAAAGTTTGCTGATTTCTGCTTTGTAGCACTAATCACTATCTAACCTAAAAGATAAAGGACTAACTTACTTGTCTATAGTCTATTTTGTGGCATTAATCATCATATAACTTACTGGATAAGGAACTCATTTGCTTATAGCCTATTTTGTCTCCTGAGAATGTAGACTCTGATCAAAAAGGGATTTGTTTTGTTTGTTCTTTTTTTTTTTTTTTTTTTAGATAGAGTCTTGCTATGTAGTTCAGCTTGGTCTTGAATTCACAATAATCCTTCCACCTCAGCTTCCTGCATGCTGAGATTATTCACTAGTATATTTTTAGACTAGAAAGATGACAACTTAGAAAGATGATATGCATAGTACACAAATAGTTGCTAAAAGAATGATTGTAAATTAAAATACATATGTTAAAATGTTTGTTTTGTCATGAGTTTAGACAGTCTCTCTGACTTTCTTCTATGCATGGGAATACCGAGGACAGTTTATTTGTCTTTCATTCTTCGTCTCTTTCCTGATCTCAATGGCCAACATAATTTCCATATTTCCAGTGTTGATAGCAATTATATCAGCTCTGATTATTACTAAGTCTGAACAGGTTTGTTCATAGAGTGTTTCTAAAAATCGGCAATCCCCCAAATCTATTTCAAGTGTTTTGATTTGGTAAAAATATTTCCTATGAGATCTAGGGATATGACTAGATCCAGGGGAAGATTTTCTTAATTACTATAAATTTCTTAAAATAATACATATTTGGGCCATGACTTTTGTAGATAGCTCCTCATTTTCCCCAGTTTCTAGTTAATCTTTAATTTTTTTATTTCATCAAATTTTAAAGATCACTGACCTCAATCTTATACTTTTTGAAATGAGATTCACTTCTTTCTTTAAAATTTTTTTCATGAAGCCTGACTTTCTATTCGAATTAAATAGAAATAGATTTATATTCTATTCTACTCAATCCATGTTCCTGGCTTTTCCAAACTTCTGGAGTTTCCATTGCACCATTGACCTCACACAGTGCCCTCTCAGGGAGCACACTTCCTGGCCTCCCATACCTTCTGAAATCAGGATGGAAGCCTTCTTAACCCCACAACTCTTGCATCCTGCATGCACCTAAAACCAATACCATGTAGATGATGTCAGGGTCTGTTGTCAGCTTTAGAAGTAACCAGGATTCCCTCTCTTTTGGCCATAAGGGTCAAGTGCTTGGATTGCTCAGCACTCTGAATCCAATTCTGAGGAATAAATGTTCTGTGCTGCCACTATTCTGGAACATGGAGCTCTGTGGCTTTCTTCTCAAAGCAAAGTCTTTCACTTTTGCAATTTTGAGGCTACAAAGGGTGGAGACTTGCTACTTCTTGTGTTACCCTCAGGACACTTTTATATTTTCCTGTTCCTTCTCAGCAGTCAAGATCTCCTCTGCTTTACCTTTGCAATCCATAGCCTCACAGGAGCTTTCCTTCTGGTCAAACTTAGAATGTTTTAAATCACCCTGCTGGGCTCTTTGTTCTTGACTCTCAATATAGATATGACTAAAAGCCCCTAACAATAGCCATACCATAGCCTCAATATTCAACTGCCTTCAAATTTCTTTTGCCTTAGGGTTAGTCCACTGACCTTAATCTCAGTCTCAAGCAAAGATTGTGGACAAGAGAAAAATGTAAACAAACTTTCTGCCAAGCCATAACCAACATCATCTGGAGTCCAGTAGCCAATGCAGTCCTTCCCAGCAGAAACCTCCCAAACCTAGTCTTTACTGGCGGGATTTCTATCAGCCTTTCAGTCTTCTGAGCTCTGACCAGAATCTCCCATGAAGAACAGCCTAAGGTGTTCCAAAACTACTTTTTTAGGTGACATCACTGAACTGAACCTTTCCAAACTCTTCCCACAAGACATCCCCTGTCCCTCGAACCACATGGTCAGGTAAAGTCACAACAACAATGCCACTTCTCTGGTACCAAATTCTGTCTTAGTTATTTTTCTCTCATTGTTGAGACAAAATACCTGATGACCAAAATTAAGGAAGGAAAGATTTATTTAGCTCACCTTTTGTGGAGATTTCAGTCCTTTATCAGCTGGTTCCAAGGCAGGGTGACATGGCAGAAGGGCAAAAGTTCATGGAGGCAGAAGACAGCAAAAGCAACAAGAGCAAAAGGGGAAAGAGCAAACCTCTTCTCCTTCCTTATATTGTATGCAAGTGACTACTTCCCCTGCTAGGTGGGTGTAGTACTCACAGCATCTCCTTGCCCTCCTCTTGCAGAGGCTGAGGATGTATACAAAGTGAGGACCCTGGTTCCCTACTGAGTCACCTAAACTTCTAAACTTCTCAAGTTGAGATAGTACTTTGTAAGTTCATTTACTATCAAATGTTTTGGCAACTTTTAGGAATGCGAGGCTAGGGATATAGTTCAGTGGCATAAATGCCTGCCTAGCAAGCACAAGGTCCTGAGTTTGATTCCTGGTTCACCCCCCACCCCTCCAAAATAGGACATAGTTTTGAAACTTCAGTAGATTATGCCTGGGACTCAGGTTGTATTTGTCTGCTTTATTTACATCATTATGTTTCATATTGAAATAGTTCTTCCAAACTATAGATTTGCATTTTTATTTAGGGAAAAAATAGTTTTTCCTGGTTTTGTCATTTAATAATACCTGCACCTTTGTGCTGTGTACTGATGTCTGTACCTATTTTTCCCATGACTGAAAGTCCTATAGGAGGAATGCTGATCCTTGGAAGCTTTGCTCCTTTAGTTTTAACTTTTAATTTTCTCATGTTTTCCTTCTCTTCAACTTGTGTCCTGTGCATCATGAGATTTCCTGGACTTTGTCCTCCAGATTGCTGATCTGGTTTTTTAACTTGCACAATCTTTATTCTAGACCCATTACTATTTAAACATGTTGCAAATGTAGTTTATATTTCCAAGAACTAACTCTCTCTCTCTCTCTCCCATTCTTTAACAGGGCTTTGCTGTAGCAGAAGGGTCATTACATAGAAAAGAATTCTCCTAGACTAAAGCCCTTTCCAAGAACTTTTGTTTCCCCAAGAACTTTCTGACTGTCTGTTTCTCATAGTAACAATACATTCTTAAATTTCTCAGAGGTTGTTGATTATATTTAATTTGAACATTCTTTTGGTTCTTGTTTATTTCTATTTCTTTTTAATTTTTGTTGCTTGTTACACTTTATTGGCATTATGACTTGCATCTGGATACCTTCCCCAAGACTCATGTGCTCACAGGTGGAGCCTTTGGTAGGTGGCTGCATCGTGTGTGTGTGATGCAGGATTAGGGTGTGCAATACCTGGATTAAGGGTGTGTGCTAATTAAATTGTTCCAGTGTGGCTAGCAGAAGACCCATCTATGAACAAGATTAAAGCCTAGATAGGATATGAAAGGACAGAAAGAAGGCTGCTTGCTGCTCCCTGTCTTCTGCTTGCCACACCATGAACTGTTTTTCCTTTGCCATGCCACTCTGCCTAGGAGTGAGCTAATTAGGGACTGAAACTTCTACACACTGTGAACCAAGGTAAAACTTTCCTCTTTTAAACTGTGGATGGAAGGTATATGGTCTCAGCAATGAGAATGTAATTAAGATAGTTGGTTTTTAATATTTGTCTTAGTTTTTTTTTTCCTCTCAATTTTCCTCAAATGCCGTCCAAAGCCTTTTAATTTTGTGAGTCTTATTCGGTGGTGCAGGAACCTTTCTTTGGCTCTGTTGGTGATCCACAGGTTGGTTTTCCCACAAGTCTGGTCTGAAGACAGGAGAGCTGTGTGGAGGAGCAGATGCTGCTGAGTGGCCTCAGTGGGAGAAGCCCTGTCTGCTTGGTCTGCACAGTGCATGGGTAGGAGTAGAGCCCTGCAACACACTCCATTTCTGGAATGAAGCATCTTTCCTCTTTTCTGCAGGCCAAGCGCAGCTTGTGGGTTTGCCTCAAAATCTCCTCTGCCTCTGTCCACACCCCCAGCCAGCCTTTGACACCTCCTCAGACTGGCCATGGCTCCTCTCTATGGCATCCTGAGACTACCTGCTCCCATCTACAGCCTTCCAGGGCTCTGTCGGGTAACTCCATTCACACTCAAACCCTGAAAATTTAACATTAAAAAATCCCCAAATCCAAATTTAAAGAAAATATCATGTATCTCCTCTTGGAAGCCTGTTTCTCCCACTCACATTAGTCAGAGCCTCTTAGAGACTCCGATAAAAGCACTCGGTGCTTCCTTTTACTGTAGCCGTGGTGGTGAATGTGCACATGCCCACTGTGCTAGTGTGGACCCGGGGGTTACAGGGTGCAGCTCTGCTCTTCTGAAAATAAAAGCATAATGTTGAAAACAGGCACACACGTGAATATTTCATAGAGTGTCAATAAAGGAACATGACACGTGGAACCAGAGACAAGGGAGCAGAGGACTGTGCTGGGGACTGGACCAAGAGGTGAAGAAAGGCTACGGAGGAAACTGGATTAGATTTGTGGGCACCTTGGGGCTCTTTGGGAGGTTCTGGTGTCTCGGAACCTTTCTGAAATGAAAACAATTTCAAAGTTAGGCATGGTTGGAGTATAAGGGGCAGTGACAGGAGAGGAGTCGGGAAGTCCTGGGAGACAGGCAGGGACTAGAAATACACCAAGAGGGCCAGCAGCCCAGGGTGACGTTGTGTGTTTGTGAGCCACTGCAAGGTTCTGAGCCCAGTGGCTGGGGGAAGAGACTGGCTGCACTGTAGAGGAGGGGCTGGCAGAGTCCTGAAGACCTGGGACACAAATGCACTAAGGTCAGGAGTGTGAGGACTGAGTAGGGGAAGAAAAAAATATGATGAAGGCAAAGAAACAGATTTGGGAAATGGCAAGAGGACAGACTGAAGGGTGTTTGGTGACAGCTTGACAGGAAGAAGAGGTAGGCATGCTTTTTGAAAAGTCCTTCTGGTGCTGGAATCTAGCATCCAACATTTGCAGAAGGAAATATCTGTCTATCTGTCTGTCTATCTACTATCTATCTATATCTCTCTCTTGCTCTCCATCTGTCTATCTATTTATAAACGCAATGTGTGGTAATTTATATGACTGGACTAGTAACTTCCATGACGGCTCCAGTCCTTCCCAAAGCTGCAGATCCCAGCAGAACCGAGGAAGAGGCGTGACTTTGGTTCTATTCCTGACAGCCACGCTGCCCACTTCCTTCCCAAGAAACTGTCTGGGAGGAGTATGTTCTGGACAGATACATGAGATCAGCTTCTTGTCAAGTTTGGATTAATTTTTAAAAATTGGATTAGCAGCCAACTGAAATGAATGTCAACTGCTTGGAATGTGTCTTTGGATGTGAGTGATTTTGATATGAACCAAATGTGACCATCTTGTAAAGTTTTATTCATGCAGAACCAGCAAGCTGTTTC
Organism: Hydrochoerus hydrochaeris; assembly: GCA_004027455.1. NCBI lineage: Eukaryota > Metazoa > Chordata > Mammalia > Rodentia > Hydrochaeridae > Hydrochoerus > Hydrochoerus hydrochaeris. The sequence continues at coordinate 236,873 of PVLA01001997.1, read as the reverse complement.
AACCACATCCGAAGTTTAACTCTTAGGAACCCTCCAAAAAGAGGACCATGTTCCACCTGCTTTGTTTTCATGAATTTCTACTTATTGTCATGTTTCTTTCCTTTTCCCACTCATGACAGCAAAGCACCAAAGTGCTCAGGACAGGGAGGGAATAGGTCATGCCATGCACTCTATGGATTAGGCACGTCCACTAGAGTTACGGTACAGACTCTCAGACACACAGTTAAAGTAAGAATTGCTGTCTCCCTTTAACCAGGTATGGAAATTAGGTTTCAAAGGGATCTTTAGTCAGCCAATGGGAGAGGGAGATTCAAATCCAGACCCATGCGATGTATTGAGCACCTATTAATGACCTGGCATTATACCAGTATTATTTCATTTAAGCCTCACAGCAATGTGAAATGCAAAGTCTTAGAGAGGCAAATAAAAAGAGGCTTAGCAAGATTAAACAACTCCCCCAAGATCACTTATATACAGACCCTGAAATTCTTTTTCTTTCTTTATTTGCAAGCCAAAGATAAACATTCTATGTTTAAAGGTGTATAGAGCTGTGTAAGGGTAGTTTTAGACATCATTGCTAGGGAAACTCTTTATGACGCTATTTAGACAAAGAGAGAAGTTTTTTAAGTTCAGAAGCACAAAGCTCTGCTTGATGGCCATTCACAAAGCCCTTAGAAAGGAGGGAATGAGAAGTCAGTTTTTCCAGTCCCTGTATGAGGCTGATCCATATGCCACGTGTAATTCTACTCTTCCAAACAACTCTTGGGGGTGGTATTAACTATTCTTCCTTCCAAGATGAAGAAGCTGAAGTTAGAAAGTTTATGGAACGGTTAAGTAATTTTTCCAGGGTTCCTACTCAAGTCTGTCTGATCCAGAACCACAGGTTTTCAGGGTGATAGCAACACTCAGAGAGCAATTATTCAGAGGGACATGTGGAAAGGAAGAGGATGATCAGAGCATACTCTGCCTTTGGTATTTCACTTGGCTGGTGATGTTTCCCCGGCTGGGAGGTGAATAACCACCCTTTGATGAAATTTGCAGATGATTCTAAATCAGGCCCTTAGTAAACATGAGCAGCACAGAAAGGCAATACAAATGATCCCAAATGCGAGAGGTTAGAAGTGCAGACAGGAAATAACATGATGAGCCTGATTACCACACAGGAAATTCTGAATTAAAACCTCAGGGCAGCCAATGTGGAACAGGCACTAGCATAAACCCGTTTCAGTAGCTTGGAGCTCTGTTGTTGGAAGGGCATGTGTGGTCACTGTATCCAAATCCTTCATCTACAGATGAGGAAACTCATGGGAAGGAAATTATTCAAGGCCACAGTCAAAATTAAGGTAAAGCCGGATAAGCCCCATGCCTCCTGCCTCCCGAATGACTTCTTTTATTACCATCCTTTGGTTTGGCAGCCAGTTCTTAGGCCTAACTCTACCATTGAAAAGGTAGTTGTCTTCAGGTACTACTTAACCTTCTTGAAACTTAGTTTGCTTATTTGGAAAATGATAAAGTCATACTTATTCCTCAGGGTTATTTTGGAAAATAAATAAAATAAGGATCGATCTCTGACATATAGGGGTTCAGAAAAGGTGAATTCCATCATTTATTAGCAGCTGTACAGAAACAGTATGGCCCTGTGTGTGCTGGGTTCTTTATACCAGGTACGCTGGTGTTAGGTGACAGGATATAGCTGCAGTAGGTGGTCTTGTCCATGTGATAAGATGTCCCTCCAGATCAGAGTGTTAGCCAAGGCCCCGAGATTCTGCAATGTACAAAAAAAAAAATCCCAAATTGATCCCACATCTCTCTATAAAAGATTGAAGGTAGGCCAAAAGATGGGATGCTGAGAGAGAATTGCAAGGAGAGCATCTTTGGCATAAGGTGAGTAGTGACCATTGACTCTTCTTCCCCGGGGAAGTGGTAGAGGGCAGTGCACATGCCCTTCCTTCAGAACAGGAGAAAGAGCTTCCATGGGGGCACTAGTAGAGGCTGGCACAGGCTCTCAGTCCTGCCTGGGGAAGTGGCCAGCTGGCTGTGGTGCTGGCCTCCTAGGGTTTGTCACTTAAAGTTCTACTCAGGTGAGCTACCGAGCAGGTGTGTAGGAGCCCAGCTAAGTTGGACTGGGCTGCTGGAAAATGTGGATAGAGGAGGGAAATGCAGTACAAGATTATAGTGAAATGCTGTTTGTTAATAGAATGGCTAGTAGCAAAATCCAAACAAAAAATAGCAAATGCTGGCAATAATAGGGACTGGGTATGATACTCATAAAAATGTTACATTTGAAAGAAGCTAGTAAAAGTAAGTCTGGCTCACTATCTGGTAAATAACTGGTATTTTCTCCTTCTCCCTTTCTTTAAACCTTTCTCCTCTTTATCTTTCATATTTGAAACCCAAGTAGCACTTGGGGGTGGGAATCATAAAGAAAAGTTCAGTGGGAAAGGTTGAGGCCAAGGACACAGGACTGTGTTGGAGGTTGAAATAAAACTGCTTATATCATGGTGAAAAGAATATGGGAATTGGAGTGAGAAGATTTGGATGTGAATTAATCACTCACTTTCTAGCTGACGATCTTGGCAAGTTCGTGGATTTTGGAGTCTCTTTTCCTTTCCTCTTCAAGGAATTTAGTAAGATATCTGCCTCCCTCTTAGGAGGAGAATCTGTGTCTCATCTGTCTCTGCATCCTTGCTAGCTCTCAGAGCATTTAGCATAGAATAGTACTAACAACATAAATAATAAACGATGCTCTTTTAAACATTTGAAGACACCAATTCACTTACTCCTTAACACAACGCAGTGAGGGAGACACACTTAGTTTTAATAAGTACTCAGGGACGGGGATGTTACTAACATATCAGTAAAAATCAAAAGTGGTAATGTCGGGCAGAAGTAATTTGTAAACTTGAATGCCATAAAAAGATAAAGTAGCGCTGTGGTTCTGAGTCTCCGTTTGATTCACTTCTCGAGAAAGGAAGAGGATTGGTAGATTGGGCTAGTGCTGCTCTTTAGGATGTTTTGTTTAATCTTCACTAGGAGACACAAGTACCCTATTTTATAGATTTAGAAACTGAAGCTCAGATAGATAAGTAATTTAGTAACATGCTTAGTGCCACCCAACTAGAAGTGGCAAAATTGTGACCCTAACCGAAGTTGCCTATCTCCAAAGTCCCAGCACTCCAGAGACGGCTAGAAAAGGAGTAAAGAAGGAGGAAGGGAGATGCCGGGAAGGGAGATTCTGGTGACTTTGCAGTGCTCTGGGGCAGGGGTGACTCAGAATTGGGGTTAAAGACATCCACTGGGAAACTGGAGCCCTGCACCCCTGGGTCCAGCACTGTTCCAAGTGCTTTTCTCATCCTGAGAGTCAGAAGTGGGTGTCCCTGAAGCACTTCCCAGGAAAAGGCCAGTGGAGACAGCTGGGAGCTGCAGAGGACAGAGAACTTATTTCCAGAGAAACCCAAAAGGACAAGAGGAGAGCATGGCCTAGATTGCACGCATAGGTTCTGAAATGTGAACCTGATGACTCTTGGGATTCTTTTCCTAAGTGTTGGGTCAGTGGCACAGTGCAAGGGGAAGAAGGAAGGACTGGAAGTCAGGTGGTGACTCCTGGGACCGGAACCGTAATCTAACTGCTTTGGGACCTTGAGCACTCTTCAGCCTTCCCTTCAAGAAGACCTCATTTTCCATAACTGAGGGAGCGTGGGCCAGACCACAGTACGTGTAGGCCCTTCCTGCTCTGTATTCTATGGCCTTAATTCATTGTTTTGTATTCTAACTTTCCACACTGTGGGAAAGGTAATTCAGATCCAACATTGGGAGAGGAGGAGGCTTTCTAGACCACAATTTCTGAACTGCATTCCTGCTTATAAAGCTAGGGTGCTCAGCATAAAGACTTGAGCTGTCTCTAACCTCTCCAAGGTGCCAGCTTGGCCCTCTGTAAATGAGGGCAGTGGTAGAACTACCTGACTGCTCACTGGGAAACAAAGCACAGAGTTTGCTCAGTACTCAGAAGGTCTGGCTCATGGCATACGCCAACTGTGACTTGTTCTAAATCAGTGCTCTCATTATCAGTGCTCTCATTTTACAGGTGAGAAAGTGGACCCTCAGGAAGTGTAAGGAACTTGCACAAGGTTCTAGGGTACACGTGTGATGGGGAGATTTTAACCTGGAGCTGCCTGGATGGTGTCCAGCTGTTGTCCACCCCTTCCTCCCTCTGCTCATTTCTGCCCTAACTCTCAGATCAGAGAGGAGGCAGAGTGCGCTGGCCCTTCAGGCACAGTCCCTCAACAAAGTGCAGCACGCCCCTGAATGGCCAGTGTCCTGACCACCAGGCTGACCCTTCTTACCTGGAGCTGGAAAATTGGTGGGCAGCTGCATCTGTTCAATGCCATTCACCAGCTGGCCAAATTCTAGGTTGTCTGCCTCATCTCCACAGTGTCTATTCATCCTGATCTGTTCTTGAACATTCTACATACTAGCACCAGACAGGCCCCTCAGGGCGGGGAGCAGGGTCACTTTGTCACCTGCTCCCCTTTTATTCCTTCTTGTGACAGCAAAACCTGATTAAAAAGCCCCATCCTATTGCTAATATAGATTTAAATCTGACCATCAACATGTAGTAGAAACGCCAAAGCCTTTTCCAGGGTACATTGAATTGTAGATGGGTCAATTACCACAAAATAAAATGCGACAGTGGCTCAAACTGCATGCCCTGATTTTGTTACTGATCACTCTTCTGAAACAAAACAAAACAAAAAAAAGCAAATCAGCTAATCCACCAGCTAATCAGCTTCTCATTAACATTAGATCTGCACTATTTGATGTGAGAAATACAAGTTAATAGCCACAAAATAAGATTAGCCGTGAAGCTATGGTTAATACGGTGGAATAGGGCAATGGCTGATTCAGGCAACTCGAATCTACGTATGACTGAAATGAAGATGAGTTCATCTCTAAGTGGCAGAAATAAAAGTGAACAAGGAGAAAATGAGCATCACTGCCGGCAGAGCAATCATGACTTGAGTGACTGCATTCACAAGTGAGAACACAGCTGAGAGGGCAAAGTGGCTTCTGCTTGGCCTTGCAGGGTGGTTTGTGGGAAGGACTTGATGACATGCATCTCTCTAGACCATCCTGGCTGGGTGCCCCATCTGATGTAGCTCTGAATTGACTGATCACTGGTTAGCTGGGATTGCTTGTATTTTCTGAGGTTATGAAGGTAATTATGCTATTAGCAGCAAATAAAGTGCAAACATAAAAGGAACACTGTTTTGCTTTGTGCTCTAGTCTCCTCCAGGTTACCCCAGTGGGCCAGCCAAGTGTTTTGGGATCTTAAGATTGAAGTAGATAGCTTCAGTGGCTGGTTTTAAAAAGTACCTAAGCTCCGTATGCATAAATTAGCACATAAAACCTCCTTCCAGAGAGCAAGACATTCCTTAAATGTCTTTTGTGACTTTAGTCACCTGCTAGTCAGTGCCAGATGCATTACATATGGCTCATGTCTTCCAAGAACCAGGCCACAGTCATTCACGCAAATATCTTGCGCTGATTTTAACAAAGACTTCCCCTACCATGCAAAGAAGTGATAATCATTTTTGCCAGGAAAGTATTCAGAAGTGGTTCAGCCTTAAAACCGTCAAGGTCAAGAGAGTGAATGAATGCAGGCTGCTGAGTAGCATCGGCGGGACGGAGAAGAGAAAGGGCTTCGTGCAGCTGAAGGTAGATAGCCTGAGAGCAGGGTCTGCAATCACTGCCGCCGTGTTCGCTGAAAAGACAACTGGGGTGCAAATGTTGGTGGGAGATTATATTCAGCAACGTTTCATCTTGTGTTAATATAAACTCAGGGAGAAATTTGTTGAGTTGTGGACTAACTCATTCAACAAACGTTTTTTTTGAACAATTTGCTCAACAAAAGTTTTACTGATTCAATTCATCGAATAGTTGTTTTCTCAGACTCTTGCGCTGTAACAGGCACTGTCTGAAGACTTCCATTTGCCAAGTTGTATAAAAGATTTTCTGTGCCCTCAAAGGTTCATGGACTGGAAATACCACTGGTATCCTTAAACTTCACATGGCTCCCTGTTACCCATGCCTCACAACAGCTGGAGATTTCTAAATCCCAGAGCAAGTAGGTCATTCCCAAGTTAGATTTATTCCCAAGAGGAAATAAATCTCAGCTCCTGAGCGTAACACGGAGTTACCTTTCCATCCCCTCGGCCCCAGAGTGTACGTCTGATCCCAGCCCACCACTTCAAGGCTCTGCCCCAAAGTAATTGTTTAGGGCTTTTTGCTGAGTTCACTGAGACATTTTGCCTCTTGAACCGACCAACTCCTTCTCGGCTTTTAGTTTTTGACAAATATGTTAGTGTGGCTAAAAACCCCTTCCCAGGCCCATTTCGAACCTTTCTTATCCTTTCCCTTTGGCTTCTGTTTCATCTTCATGGCTTCTTTGTGAGTCCTGTTTGAAGGCTGTCCACGTTTCATCGTGGGACCTACCTGCCTCCTATCTGGTGCTCTTGAAAGGCTCCTTTCTTTTAGAGAAAGGCACCCTGCTTTCTTATCCCACGAAGATAATAAGACAATTAGCATGTGTTGTGTAATACGAACAAGTTGAGCTGATGGAACTCCAGCCTAAAACAACAGCAAGAAAAATCCTTTTCCAGTTCGTTGAACAGGCTGACCCTATTATGAGTTCGCTCTGAATTCCTTGAAGCTTCGTGAAATTCTGAGAGTAAGGGTCCCTTGAGTGATTCAACTACAAGGATTTTTTTTCTAGGACTTTCTTTATGAGTCTGAGCCTCAGGGCTCCTAATTATACCTCAGGACAGCAGGGAAGCAGTGAAGGAGGAGAAATCCATGAAAAGAATTCTTATCATAAGCTCCCTCTCTAATTTGGGGAAACAGAAATCTCTGCATGTTTTCTCAATAAGCACTCCATCAGAAGCCTTCTTATCCTGACAGGCTTTGCTCTTTCATGAACACAGCAAGAAAAACCTGTGCACGCTGGCTGGCCACAGTCGAGTATGAAAATGTGAATTCCATGGGTCACTGTTTTTGCAGCCTCCAGATGTGGATGAAAGGGGAAGGATGTTTTATTGTGTTTTCTCAAGCAACAGAGAAAGGTCTGTCCTGAAATGAGCCTGCTTCCCTCCCACACAAGTGGCCACCATGTGGCCAGGGGACAGCTAGCTAATTTGCAAGATTAAGCTTTTCCAAATATTTAGAATTGGTCTATTCTGTCTTCAGCTAATAAAATAGATTTTTGCTCCAAAATGGATTTAGGAAGCAGACACGAGAGCCTGTAAGGGCTTGTTGGCAAGTTACCTATTAACAGGATCCATCTGTCAAATGGGTCGGCTCTGCAAGGGTCACCTCCCACTCGACCTCCCCAGGATGGCTGCCTCCGTGGACAAAGCAAGATGGTGCCCAGCAGTAGCTGATGCTGAGACATGCTGGGGATATAAGCGTCTTTCCTCTCTCACCCCCATGTTCTAGAATAAACACACACTAAAGGGCAAACCTAGCCACAAAATGAGAAATCCCACTAGCTGAAAGTATCTTTATTCAACTCAGTGATTCAGTTCAACGATTAATTAAGCACAGTGTCTACCACATGCCAGAAACTCTGTTAGGTACTGGGGAAATAGATGAAGTAAGACATGGCCCTGGCTGTAAAGAAGTTTATAGTTTATTTGGGGCGACAGAGTTATAAACATTATAATATAAAGTGCCATAAAATATGAGCTACAGAAGGAGCTTTGAAGAGAAAGGCCAGCATCTGTCTGGGGGAAGCAGGGAAGTTTCATAGTGGAAGTAGCCCTTGAGTATAACAGAAGGAAAGGAAATTGCCAGTGGGGGAAGTAGGCTCAGGGTGAACGTAGGGACCTGTAAGAGAGAGTGCCGAGGACCGGTCATTCATGCGGCTTGATTGAGAAGGAGCAGGGAAGGGAGAGGTGGCTCCCCAAGGGAAAGGCCAGACACAGAGGCATGGTCTTGCTAATGCAGTTGTACCCACCTCTGTAGGCAGGGGAACAGGGCTGGGGCGGGGGAGGGGGGCCTGGAACATACAGGGGAGGAGAGCACCATGGTCGTGCTATGGTGCAGAAGATGTTTGAGAGGTGAATTCAGCCCAGAGAGTGAAGCATGCCTGCCAAAAGCTACAGAGCAAGGAGCTTTGATCCAGTGAGCCATGGCTCTGCGCTCTGCCCCTCAGACCCACCCTCCAGCCTCAGCCACCCTGCTCTGTGCCAGGAGCTGACCTGTGTGGAGGGCACAGAGGCTTCCTCATCCTCTGGATCTAGACCGTTCAGCTAGTGGAAACCTCGGGAGGAGTTGGAAAGGCCAGAAGAGAGCGAAGTCAAGGTACTTATTCATTGTCCTTGGTCTTTTCTCCAGGGCTTCCCCTGAGCTAATTTTGGATCTGAGCGGGGTCTGTAGTTCCTCTTGAGGTGGGGTCTGGTAGGGGGAAGTGAGGTCATTGCAATGTGACCTTGAAGGGACACGAGGATCTCGTACCTTCCTCCTCTCTCCCTTCCCATTCTCCCTGGAGTGAGCGGCCTTCTCAACCACACATGTGGCTGAGCCGAGCCAAAGGCCCACAATCAATGGGGCCAACCGATCATAGACATAACTGCCAAAATTGTGAACCAAAGTGACGCTTTCCTCTTTTATTCTTTTTGTGACACCAGGGAATGAACTCAGGGCTTTTACATTGAGCTACATTATTTTTTATTTTGAGACGGGGTCTGGCTAACTCACCATGTTGCTCAGACTAGGATTGAACTTGTGATTCTCCTGCATCAGTCTCCAAGAGTGCTTTTCCTTAGTTGTTTTATATCAGTGATGGAAAACTAACATGGACATGCTGGACAGCAGGAAGAGGACACACAAATGAGCAGCAGAACTAGGGGACAGGGTCTGTTCAGGAGCAGCAGCAGGAGAGTGGGGAGGGTGGCTGCACAGCAAGGCCAGGCGTAGCTGGGGTATGAGGGCTAAAGTAAAAATGGGTTGGGTTGAGGAGTTAGGGTTCCTGCATAGGATTTTGTTCTTAGGTTTGGAGGAAAGGGGTGGGGACAGTGACAGCACTGGGAATGGAAGCGTGGAGTGAGGGGTGACAGGAGCCTGATGGGTTTAGCTTCAGATACATGAAGGATCTCAATGGCAGTATGGCAGTGAGTGTTGTGAGTTCATAATTTTTGGCCCAGTAATTCCATCTAGACATTTAGCAGAAGGAAATAACCTCAAAGGAAGACAAGACCTTCTAGACAAGAATATTCATGCATGTGTTACTTTTTAATAACCAATAATTAGACATAACCTAAGTGTACAGTCCCAGAACAATGGTTAAATAAAGCATAGCAGATCTTTACAATAGAATATTATGTAGTTGTTAAAGCATAAGAAATGTATGCTTGTGGGGTGGAAAGGTATGAGATAAAATGTCTATAGGATCTCAGTGACATAAAAATAATATGACGTAAGTGAAAATGTTGAAATCTTATACATGCTTATTGCTATTGATGAGTTTTGGGGTGACTGTCATTCTTGTCCTGTTCCAAGGATCATCTGTACTTAGCTGGGACTGCAGTACTATTAGGATAAGGACCCAGCCTCTCATGTGAAAAACACTATATGGGACCTCTGGTATATTTAAACTGTGTTTCATGCTGTTTGTCATCACCACCACCACCACTGTCAAATTTATTGAACCCATACATGTGTTAGGCATATGCTATTTTTTCCTATATCCTATGTGTTTTAATACCTTAACACTGTAAGGTGGGTTTTCTCTTTCAAGTTCATCAGATGAGGAAGCCAGAACTCCAGAGGTCAAACAATTTTGAGATTGCTTGATTGTAATGAGAGTAAATTTCAGAGTTGCGGTTTGGATCCAGGATGTCCTATACCTCATCCGTAATTATATTAACAGTTGTATCATGGTCTCCAGCCATTGGCTAGAAGTCTTTTGTGATAACAGAACCTCAGAGGTCAAAATGGCACATCTTGTTGGTAATGCTGTCTAGCTGTTGATTTTGTTTTAAGTAGAAGACTTTGGCAGGACAAAATTGTATGATAAGGAGGAGGGGTCACAGTACATGGAGTAAAATATTGTTTAGTAAAAGTGAATGTTATGGCTGTGTCCAGATGTCCTCCCAAAGCCTTGTGCAGTTATAGATGGGAGTTTTTTCAGAGGTGGCTGGATGTAGAATGTGTGATGTTGGAATTGATACATGGTGCAATGCTAGGCTCAAGGGCACTAGGATTAAGGACACAAGTGCTGTCTGCCCTAAGTAGCCTATATAAAAGATTAAGGACAAAGAGCTATGGTTGTCCCTGACTTGCTTTGCTGCCTTCTGCCTGCCATGAACTGTTTCTCCTATGTGGAGCCACCCTGCCTTGGAACCAAGCTGATTATGGACTGAAACCTCTACAAACTATGAGCTAAATAAATTTTTTCTCTTTTAACTTTGACTGTCAGGTATTTTGTCAGGAACAAGAGAAAAGTACCTAAGTCAGTGAATAACTATTGATACTTACGTGTGAAGCAATCTTCTAAGGTTTTTATATATATTAAAGAATTTAACTCACTGTTAATTTAGTGTTAGTTAATCTTCATTTCACACAGGAAGATGCTGATCCTAAATAATTTCCCCAAGGCCACGCAGATAAGCAAGATCTATGACTCCACTGCATTTATTATCCCTGTTTCATATAATTTCAATATGTATGTAAAGAAATGAAAAAATAAATTACTGAAGAATTTTAATTGCAGGATGAGCAGTCCTCTCAGGGACAGCCATCTTTCTTTATGAAAATACCCTGATAAACTGTTTGGAAATAAAGCTGTTTGTAAGACTTGTGGCAACAAAAGTGTAGTGCAGTTCTCTGTAGGCGGAAGTGAGAAGAATTTGGATTTTACCATAGAAAAAGAGAAAGAGGGAGTCGGAGTGCAGCAGAGTGGAGAGGCCACCAAGGGGAACATGGGGCCCAGAAACGGGATTTGGAGGAGGGTAAAGGGCACTGAAGAAATCTTGATTTTAATTGGAAGTTATCTGTGTTTGAATTAAAAGTATCTCCCTATAAAATTTAAGTTCTAGTTGGGTGTGCTAACACCTGTCTGTAATCCCAGCACTCAGGAGGCCAAGGCAGGAGGATTGCTGTGAGTTTGAAGTCAGCCTGGGCTATGAAGTGAATTCAAGGCCAACCTGAACTGCATAGTGAAACCCTGTCTCAAAAAGACAAAATAAAAATTAAAATTTTAAAAAATTAAAAAATATAAATACTGTAGTTTAGAAACAAAGTATAGTTAACCATATTATTGTCCTTGTCATTATTATTAGAAATTGAAAAGAGGTCTGTGATATTTCACTCAATATCACATGAATCAAACTCAACAAATTTAAAATAACACCCTAGAATCATGTATGTCTGAGTCAAGAGTTTTCTTCGTGGGGGCTTCAAATGTCCAGAGTCTAGTATGGGGGGCTCCAAGAAATCCTCGATTTCTCCGGGAACAGAGACCCCAGCTGGTGCCCGAGTTACCTGCTTCCTAAGCCTCCTGATCACCCTGGCACCTTACTCTGGCCATTCTCTTTTCAAAGGAGAGAAGCCATGTTCAGAAACGGTTCCTTGGGTCCACAGCAGAAAGAGAGCAAGCTGGGATTCAAAGCCAGGCTGGCCTTCCGGCAAGGCACAGGCCACCCCAGGACTCCTCGGCTGCCTCCGCCTTGGCTTCACTTCTTTGTCAGACTCCAGTGGTGGAGACGCTGTACCTCCAGGAATTGCGGTGGCCCAGGTCTTAGTTCCTGGGTCCGGCCTGGACAGTAGGAGGTCAGCAAGCTGGTGGACTTGTTTGTGTGGTTAATCATGGAAGCAAGAGAGCCCATGTGCCACCACCTACAGTCTGGAAACGTTTTCAAAAGTATCAATTTCCCAGTCCTTAGATTGTAAAAAAATAAATCATGTTTCAACCTGGAATGTTTAAAGATTTATGCCCAACTTTGTGACAGAATTGTCATAACATTAAAATATTTTTATAATTAAAAATTAGCATGTTAACTGGAGAACACTGAGAAACCATAAAAAAAGGAAGAGACAAAATCTTTAGAATTATAGCTGACACAGTCACCAAAAAAAACCCCAAAACAAAACAAAAAAAGCAACTTTCACAATTACAGTTTTGCGTGGATCTCATTGGATACTTAGGGAGACCTTATGCCTTTCCATAGGTTAACTGGTTGAAATTTTCTTTCATCCTTTATAAATTATCTTCTTTCACTGATTCCTTTTTGGTGGGGGAGGTGCTAGTGTTCTGGTTTAAACTGAAAACCGGACTCTTATTACAAGCCACAAAAATAATAATTATGCAAATAGCTTAACATCTCAACGACCCAATAACTGCCTGTATTTGTCTCCCCATGTTTAGAGACAGGAACAGATGGTGTGAAGAGTCATGACTGAGACCAGTGTGCCCCTGCTCGTGTGTTCTGCTTTTGTTTTTGAGATACTCGAGTTCACCTTGTAGTCCAGGGTGTCCTTGAACTCGAGGCAATCTTTCTGCCTCCAAGGCAGTGCTGGAATTACAGGCATGCACCACCAAGACTGGCTCTGATTGTGTTTTATATGACAATAATGCTAGAAGAAAATACTGCGTATAACGGGAGAAAAGACTCAAATCACCGGAAAATGATTCACTAAGTAAAAATAAATGAAGTTCTAAATTGTAGCTAAGCCACAGGATTTGCTACAGCTTTTTGATATTCATATGTGTTAAGACTTCTGCAGGAAGTGGGAAAGGAAGCTTGATAACATTTCCCAAGTTCTCAGCATCCCATGCACTCTGGACAACCCGGGAGTGGAGGAAGACGTGCAGGAGAGCTGGTGAGCATCTCCATCACCACGGATGCATTTTATGACCTGATGCAAATTCCAGACATCCAACCACTGGTAAAATAAACAAGGATATGTTTGAGCTGAGACTTGGAGGATGCACAGGGTTTTGATAGAAGCAATCTCAGGTGGAGGGAACGTGTAAGGGACTTTCTACCCAGAGAAATACCAAACTAAGTAATTCCGGTCTCCGTTTTGTAAGAACTCTACTTCGTGAGTAGAAAAGGCCCAGACAGACATGTTTACTTCTGAGAGATGGAGTTTCACCACATTCTTTCTATTTCTGTTTCAATCCTCACAAACCCACCTGCCTTTTCCTAAGTGTTCCTGCCCACATAGGGAGACCACATCATAAAAATGAATATTTGAAAGGAGAAACCACACCACTTCAGTCACTTTGACAGCCAGACTTGAAGCTTACAGGGAAATTACAGATGAATGTCTTTAAAACCCAGTGAGGGACTTTTATGATCCATTACTTAAAAGGCAGGTCTAGAGTTTTCATATGTGGTTTATTTTTATTAATTGCATAATATATCCATGCGAACTCATTAGAAAAGTATTTGTTTTACAGGGAAAAAAATTAAGAAGCATGAGCCAGAACATTATTTGGATTGCTAATTTGGAAGAAGTTCTTCTTCTTCTTCTTTTTTTAATATCTTGAAGTTGGAGTAGATTTACATTTCAATTTGCTCAAGTTTCCTGCACCTCTCTTTTGGATTTGTGACAGCGTTGGAGCTGCTGCGAGGAGTAACTCAGGTGTTCTGCCTCCAGGAAGTCCCAGCTCCGGGGCAGACTGACCAGGTAAAGGCAGGAATATAGTTCTCTCCCAAACTGCGGTCAGTCTCCCCATCACAGCACCCACAAAACCCGCAGGCGGAAGAGACTGTCTTACTGGGGAGCAGCAGGTGGCTTCATGGAGATGCGATAAAGCTTCACAGGCTCTTCTGCTCAGAGGAAGGATGGGAAGGTACTGCTTTCTCCTCTTCCAGGCCTTCCCTGCCCACCGTCTCACAGCCAGGGCTCCGCACCTGTGCGACATGCACGGCCCTGAGGTTCCTTTTTTTTTGTACCATTTTCTAGCTAGTGTCTATCCGGTTCATCCACTTCGTGTGGGACTACGGGTCTAGGGCAAGGCCATGTCTTTCTTTTTTATTTTTCTACTAACCAGGGACCAGTTTGGGGAAGGAGCTCAGTAAAGGAGCAGGAGGTAAGGACATGCGTCCTAGGGTGAGCAGGGAGGCTCATCGGAGGGCCCGGCACAGATGCAAAGCTGAGTGAGACTGAGCACAAGCTTGCAGGCCTCCACTGCTAATCCTGAGCTACAGTGTCTGAAAAAGTGAAGCTCACAGGCAGGGTCCCCGGCAGCAGGTCTGACTTCTCAGCACACCCCACACCACTTTGCTGCGTTCCGAGGCCCATAGGTAATGAACACCGCTGCCTCTTCTCAGGTGAGACAGACTTAGGAGTTCCACCTCTATCCTCTCTTCCTCCTGGCTTTTCCCCTTTCCTCCTTTTTATGTGATAGAGGGAAGTGAACCAGGGCCTTCAAACTGAGCTGCATTCCCTATCCTTTTTATTTTATTTAAAAAAAATTTGACACAAGGTCTTGATACATTGCTAAATTGTCCAGACACCTTCACCCCAATGTGTTGCTTTGTATGTACCTGGTTAAAATCATCACCCACCTAAAGCTAGGTGTAGGAGACCCCTGAGCTTTGCTTATTTTCTTCATTTTTTCTTGCCTCTTGCCTCTTTCTTCTTTCCTTCCTTCCTTCCTTCCTTCCTTCCTTCCTTCCTTCCTTCCTTTCATTTCTTCCTCCCTTCCTTCCCTTCTTCTGTCTTCTTTCTTTCTTCTTTGCCTTTTGGTATTGGGGTTGAACTTGTAACTTTCACAGTCAGCTACATCCTCAACCCTTTTAATTTAACTGTATTAATGTTTTAAAATTTTAACACAAATTTTTGTGTCTTGGTAAGTTCCTAAATTGCTGTGCTGAGTTGGAATTTGCTGTCCTGTCTCAGCCTCCCAGAATGCCTGGATTATAGGAGAGAGCTGCTACACTGAGCAACAGCTTCTTACTTTTTCTTTTTTAAGCTCCTTTTAGTTCAAAGGCGTTTCATTCTATCTCCTCATTCCAAGGAAAGAGGAATTTTTAGGATAAGAAAATCCTAGTCAAGCTTCAGAAGTGACATTCTCACTCTGCCTCGGAATTGTTCAATGCAGAGTTAGACAGGGCCCCAGAAGCTAAGGACAGGAGGCTGGAAGGGACACTGAAGTCACGCAGGTGTGTCTGATGCCACCCCCTCATCAGCTAGCACTTTCTGAAGCCACTTGTCTTTGGTTCAGCAAGCCCACACCTCCAGGCTTCCTGCTCCAGAGGGGTTTCCTGTTTCACCCCAGTGCCATCAGCAGCCTGCAGCTCCTGGCCACATCTGGCACTTGGCAGGGACAGTCCCCTCTTCCGGGCTCTGCGGGCTGCCAGAAGGGGCAGCTCGTGAACTGGGCCTTGGCTCAGTTCATGAGCTCCACAGAAGCCCTGTGGAGCGCAAATAAACAGCAGTGGGGACAGCAAGGACAGGACGAAGTCTGTGCCGAGCTGTCTGTGACCTCCGTAACACCTGGGGCCTAGCTGTTCCCTTGTGTGGGGCTCCTCGAGCCGACCGCTGCCTGCTCCCCTTCACCAACCGCTCTTCCTCTGCGCGCCGCAGAACAGCCTCTGCTGCCCACACGCGCCCTGCTCTGCTGTGTTTCCACGCTTCTGCTCTTGGTCTGACCCTTGCTGGTAATTCTCTGTCCTGATCTGTGGTCTTGAAGAAAGCCCAGCCAGCTGTGCCGGCGCTCACCTGTGATCCCAGCACTTGGGGAGGCTGAGGCAGAAGGATTGCCACTTCCAGCTCAGGTGTGGCAAGTTAGCAAGACTGTGTCTCAAAATCCAATACAAAATCAAATAAAAAATAAAAAGAGGTGTGGCTGTAGTTCACTGTGAAAACTCTGGGTAAAATCCTTCCAGTACAGTAGAGAAAGGAGAGGAAAAGAAAGAAAAAAGAGTTAGTTAGCTTAAGAGTTACTTCCTCTTCAAAAGCCCTTTAGGTATCCTAACTTAAGGGCCCCTTGGCCCATTTTCATCCTGTGCTTTCAAAGCCTGATGGTTCCGCCACAGCCCTTGTCTTTGGTTATACTTGTCAGTCTTTCTAGCAAGAATGGAATGGGCAGCACTGACAGCTGCTAGTTGTTAGGCGCTGACTGTGTGCTCGGAAATGCCTGGATTTCACCCCTGCTCGCCTCAGTAGCCTTCACAGTAATCTTGGCAGTCCAGGGTCCTCACTGGGTTCCTCTCGCATCAGAACTTGCAATAAGGGTTTAGCGACCAGGAAGGATGAAAAGGGAAAGTAAGTGTGTGCTCTTGGGCCATGGGACCCTGCCAGAGGCAGCCCAGCTCTGCCTCTCAGAAGGGTGGGAATCTGGGCCTCTCCCCTCTGCCCCTGGGTCTGGGGGAGCCAGAGTTGTCTGGGGTGAAGGCTGCTCCCCTCTAAAGGAGAGCCTGGTGCTGTGAGAAGACAACCTATCTATTTATGGGTCAGAAAGGCCTTTGGAAATGAGTTTTAGCTGGTATCTGAGGAGCCCATGAGCTTTGAAAGAGGAGCTAGAGGAGGAAACACATGCGGTAGAGGCCTGCAAGTGTGGAGGGACCAGCGCACAAAGGGAAGATGATGCCTTAGTGTGGAGGGGAGGGCAGGGGGGAACACCCAGGCAGGCCAGGGAAGATCATTCTGGCTGTGTCAAGAGAAAGATGCTAGAAGGAAGTGAGATTTGAACTAGGAAGACAAGTAACGGGCTGTCGCTGACACCCAGAGGAAGGAACAGGGGCTTTAGTTGAGTGTCTAGCTGGTGGGTTCTGGAGGTATGTGCGGGGATAGTGGTTAGGACATAGATTGGCTCACATCACAGAGAAGCCCCAGGACACTGGCTTGAGTACCCATGGGTTGTGGGAAGTGGTGTAACTCCCTGCAACAGGGAGTAGAAGAGCAAAAGGCTGGGAGAAGGACACTGGCTCTGTCTTAACCACACTGAACTTGGGCAGAGCTCTGGACTATCCTCCTAGTGCCATGGCCAGTACAGAAGCCTCAGGGTCAAGGGTCAGGACTAGAGTGAGGCACACAGGTATGTAGGAAGCGAAACCGAAGGAAATTCGCTCAGGACTTGAGGGCACTGGGGCAGCTGGAAGGTGCGAATGCATTGCCCAGTCCGGCACAGCCGCCCCCTGCTTTCCTTGCTTTAGGCTCAGGGCTGTCTGGGGCAGAGGTCAGGGGTGCTGGCTGGAGTCGCCTGTTTGGACGCTAACAGCAAAGGTGACAGAGTGGACATTTGCCATTGTTTAGTTTCCCAGTATTGATTTTTACTTCCTAATGGTACTCAAGTTCATTTTGGAGAATTACCTTATTCCATTGTGTGTCCTGGCAGGACAAAGTGCAAAGAATAGGTGCCTGCCACTCCCAGAAGGACCTGAAGGGACCCTGGAAGACCATTCTGAATGTTAGAACTTGAATGGAGAGTCCAGCATTTTGCTCAGTGCAAATCCTTGTCCAGTGGCTCTAGCTAAATCACTTAAGCAAGATATTCACAGGAGAGAATGAACAGGTCCAGGCCATTGAAGTTTGCTTGTTATTTTACTGTCTATTTGGTCTACTTATTGGCTAAAATGCTAATTGAAGAAAGCATCACTCCTTGCTGAATGTGTTGTTTAAGGATTTGAGGTTCAATTTCACAGCAGTGATTTTGGTTGCCATCTTTGCTGTTGTTTTGGGAATAGGGAATAGGGTTAGGATGGGGTAGGGGAAAAGGGGTCTGGTAGGAAAAGGGTACAGCCTCCGCCATGATGCTTCTGCCATGGAGCGAGCTGGCCATGGACTAAATCCTCTTAAAACTTAAGCCAAATTAGACTTCTCCTCCTGCAAACTGTAGGTACCAGGTATCATGTCTCAGCCATGGGAAAGTCACTAACACGCATGTGGATATCCTTTAATCCTCAATAGCTTTCTCATCCCTTTCATTTCTGATTTTAAATCGCTGGATCACATGTGAGTAAAGTCAGGTTGGGAGGAGTCAGGTTGGGAAAAAAGCCCTTGCTTTTTTCATTGTGTCCCTCACATGATATTGTGACACTGAGGTGTGTGGTGGAAGGAGAATTAGTGGGGACATGGGAAGTTGGGAAAGATGGGGAGGCAGTGGAATAGGCTTGTGCAATGAAAGGAGCAGGTGGTGTGTATACGTGCATGTGTGTGTGCTTCCCAGAGATGGTGTGGCAGGCAGGGAGGCAGGTGTTGAAAGGACTGGGGAGAGATGACCTCAGTCAGCCAGCCCGCTCTGTATCCCAGAGCCCCACCATGTCACACACCTGCCAGGCACCTCTTTGTTGGCAGGGTGTTTGAGTGAAGTGCCCTGCAGACCCTGGCCTTCTCTGATATGACAGACAGACAGGGGATGCTGCTTAGGAGCACTGCATCCCCCAGGAGGGTGGGATTCAGTGCGGAAGGCAGCCCAGACCTGCGCTGGCTGCCAGGGAAGGCAGGGAGTGCAGGGCTCACAGGCAGAGCTGGAGCCCCAGAGAGGAAGGTGCTCCCCACTACCAGGCTGCAGCAAGGCTCTTTCCCCAGCCTGGGTGTCTCTTTCCTTAGGCCCTCCCCCGAGAATTCTATTGTCTGACCTCGGGACGGGAGGAAGTTTGTTCCTTAAGGGGCACAATGAGGACACTGGCGGCCAAGGATGCAGGGAGGAAGTGAGGAGGAGGAGGAGGAGTCCTTAGCTCTCCATGAACCTGCTGAAGGCGCCTTTGGCAAGAGCTCAGGGAGTGATGGGATGGGGCGGGGCTCCTGGAGGGTGGACCCTCGAGAACAATGGTAGAATCCGGGGAATCAGTCCTGTGTCCAGTCCCAGCATGCTGCAGGCCACAGTCACCAAGGCCATGTAGGCAGGAGCCGAAGCCGGGGGTGGTGCCCCTTCCTCGCCAGCTGGGCTTGCTTAAGCCTCTCAGAGCACACGCCAGTTCCTCAGGTACCCTCCAGGCCCCTCCCTTCCCCTCTTTGCTCATCTGTCAGGCCTAATGAAAGTTATCTCTGTGGCCAGGAAGCCTTCCTCCACTGCCCTGGGCACTCGCACAGGTCACCGTTCTGCCAAGCTTAAATTATTCTTACCTGCGTAGCATTTTACATTTTAGAGGTGCCCGGAGAGTACATATTGGTAAATGAATAATCTCAATGTGCTTTACTGTCATTAGTTTTGATAACATTTATGCATTAAATAAATAATCATATGGTATAAGTTCATGGACGAAATCTAGAAGATCTCTTGTTGAAATTTGTGCTTGAATTGTCTGCTGCAGAGAGTGTGGTCCCCATACCATCCCAGTGCCATGTAGAGGAGGGGCCTGTGACTCATTTCCAGTGCTGCTCAGCAGGATTCCTGCTCCTGCTTCCTCCTGGTGTTGCTAAGGCTCAGGGGCCACTCAGGGGCTCAGTTAAGGAGAAGCAAGAAGCCCTGGGGATGGGACTTTCCTGGAATGTCCCATGGAATGGCAGGGTCCTAGGGCAAAGGTTCACAGCTTTCAGCAGTGGCAGTGAGACAGGAACAAAGAGAACCCTGGTTGGGATTTCTTTGACTCTGTCACTCAGCTTGGTATGAATACACCCACCCCTCTGTAAAACTCAGCCAAGGAAAAGCCATGGAAGAAATTTAAATGCATTTTGTAAGTGGGAGGAGACTCCAACTATACTGTGGGTTATCCCGGTAGAGGCAATACAGCAAGTGTGGTAAAGAGCCAGGGTTGTCTGGGCTCCAGCAGAAGCAGAGATGAATACTCAGAGCACAGCAGATATGCAGGGCAGCAGAACTATCCTGTCCCATACTCTGATGGCTGACACATGACATACACTTGTTAAAACCCCTCACACGTACAACACAAAGAGTGCACCCTAATGTAAACTATGGACCTTATCTAGGAAGAGTGTGTCAATGCTGCCTCATTTATTGTAACATATACCACATGAATGCAAGATGCTAACCATAGAGGAAATTATATTTGGAGAGAAGAGGTCTTGATGTGAACTCTCTGTCATTTTTACTAAGTGTTTCAGTAGATCTAAAACTATTCAAATTTAAAGTCACTTATTAAAAATGTGAACTGCAGATTTTCCTGCTCACAGTTCACACTGATGGAGAACTTGCCATACAGGAGGCACTGTTCCTGCATATATTAATGTTTTCTTAAAATTCTCACATCAAGCTTGTGAGCTAAGGACTATTATTTTCATATTACTGTTGAGGTTCAGCAAATTTAGGTGAAATTTCCCAGAGTCACACAGCTAACAGTCTGCAGGGCCTGAAATTTGACCCCAGGCTTCTGGCTCCCAAGTCAGTGCCATGCTACACGACTCTCTCTGTCCTGTGTTAGTCAGTTTTCTGTCATGGTGACATAGACCTGAGATAACTTCTACAGAGTAACAGCTTGTATCAGTTTGCAGTTTTGGAGCTCCCAGTCCGTGATTAGTTGGCTCCATGACTTCTGGACACTGGTGAGGCAGGACAAAGTGGCAGGTGTGTGGCAAAGCAGAATTGCTCACTCAGGAGCAGGAAGCAGAGAAAGAAAAAGAAGCTGGGGTCCTGTGATGACCTGTAGGGATACAGCTCCAGGGATCTAAGGACCACTCACATCACTCTGTCACTCCAAGGTCCCACTACTTCCTGATGGCACCATTCCATAGACCAAGCCTTTAGCACATGGGTTATTGGGGACATTCAGGATAAGCCTGCAGTGTACATCAGGGGTGTTATCCTAGACACCTCTCAGACCTGCTATAGCCCGGGAAGGTGACCTCCTCCGTGCTGCATCAGCAGACACACACAGACAACACAGCAGACAAACATGTGTTTGTTGCATGTGTGTTGAGTGGTTGCCAAAGACAGATGGGGCACTTGTCCTGTTGAATCCTAGAGACACTAAGGACATCAGTGAACTGCTGCTTATAGCAAAGCAGAAGAAGGCAGCCAGGTGAGCGAGCTGTCTTGAGAGGCGCAGACATGTCACGGCAGCTCCAGGTCCTGACTGCTGTCCTCGCCTGTGTCTTCAGCTTCCTCTTCGGTCGCCTCATCTTCACGTTGCTCAGTCTTAATGTTGACTCCCACTGATTTCTAGTCATGTCTCACTTTAA
Source organism: Hydrochoerus hydrochaeris (assembly GCA_004027455.1). NCBI lineage: Eukaryota > Metazoa > Chordata > Mammalia > Rodentia > Hydrochaeridae > Hydrochoerus > Hydrochoerus hydrochaeris. Next base: position 215,783 of record PVLA01001997.1, on the reverse strand, counting down.
AAAACTAAAACATTTGTCAAACTCCTACTTTTTGATGTCCCTTTTGCATTTCCTGTTTCCTCAAAGCTAAATCTAAAGAGATGATCATTACTGAAATTTAATCCAAGACAGAAGAGAGAATTCAAATTAGGAAGCCAAAGGCTCACTCAGGGCATCCGGGGTTCTGCAGGTAACTGTGCCAGAGAGGACATAGAGAGGCATGGAGTCACTCAGTTTCTTCCAACATCTCTTGGGCAGTACACCTTGGGCCCCACTCGGCAGGCCACCTTCACTTTCTCAACCTGCCCTGTGTTTTCTGTTCACAATAATCAGTCTGGTGACGAGTTGGCCTCATTCTTCCTGGCAGGAAGTCCCGGGATGCTATGCTGCAGGTGGGACTCTGAGAGCTGGTTCTGGGGTCACTCTGACGGTTGCAGTTGCAAACAAGAGGCTGAAGGAGGCCTGGCATCTGTGTGGTATGGGAAGGTGACAGTGAGTGGAATGGTGGCCTGTCCCCCAGTGACCTGGCTCTGCATCTGTTGTGGCTCTCCATTCACTTTCTATCTGCCATAGCCTAGTTAGAGTGAACTACTAATGTGTTACTTGTTCCTGTCCTTCTTCTGTCCCCTCCTGTCTTGTCTTGTTTGACACACTAAGGCCTCTAAAGATGTGCTTCAAATTCCTGCAGACATCAGGATGGTGGCTCTGTGTCCTCCTAGGTCCTGACCCTCTGTGAGCAAAGCACTCATAACCTAATAGCAATGAATATATATATATATATATATATATATATATATATATATTTTTTTTTTTTTTTTTTGTCAATCTGTGAGTTGTGGAAGGGACAAGAAAGGCTATATATTTTTTGTCTTTGCATCCCTCACTACAGATCCTGGAATAAAGGGGCTGCTTTAGTATTTACTGAATAAGTGAATGAACTCTGGAGCCCCACGAAACGGTGAATGGGAACAGAGATGTAAGATCCATGGAAGGTGTGGGCCAGGGACACCACTGGTCAGGCAGCGTCAACACTGTGCATTGATACATTCAGTACCACATTAATGTGTGGTTAATAAAGCAAAGAATAAGATCTCATGGTGCTTGGAGCTGACTCCTCAAAAACCTAAGTCAGGCCGAAAATGGAGCAATTACCTTTCCCCTGCAAGAATCATAATGGCGCATGCTAATATTTTGGGAGTTCTTGGGTCACAGATAAAAAAATGAGAATTTTCTCCTCTGCTAAGCACTTCCTTGAGGATGCATGGAATCACAGTGAATGGCCAATTGAGCCACCAGCAGGCCCATGAGAAAGCGGCTTGTCAGAGCCTGGTATTACGTAGGATTAATATTCGGCATCTCTGTCTCAGCCCAGTGAAAGGCCTCAAGTGTCCTTGGAGTGTCCGCGACCTTTCCCGTCAATGACCACATTGTTCTCCTGGCCTGGTGGCTTAACTCATAGGAAATGCAGCACACTTGTCCTCCTCTCTGCCCACCACATCTGGGCTGGGCTCCTAGGGCCCTGGAGCACGGAGTTCCAGGCCTCACCATGTTACATTGCCCTTGCAAAAATCTTTCCTGGCTGCAGGAGCTCCTGATTGTTGCTTCCCAGATTTCTCAACAATCTTTTCAATGGGCTTAGCTAAGAATTAGGTTGCAATTGCCCAGGTTCTAGGAGCCTAGCAGGTCTTAAACCTGTCATCAACAGAGCTGCTGCTCCAGTGGGCTGAAGTCGGTGGCACAAAATCACCTAGAATTGGGGCAGCAGGGGTAGGGCCTAAAGCCTACTCATGCCATTTTTACTCAGGAAGGACACAGGGCCTCCCGTGGTCACTGATGCTTTTGTCCCTAGGTCTTGATGACCCTGAAGATTTGCTACTTTTTCTGCCTCCATTTCTTAGATAAGGTGATGTGGCTCAAGGCATGCAGCAATTACACACTCTGAACAGCCCACCGTCAGCTTCTCCAGAGGTCTGTTTCCAAGAGGGAGAAAATGCTGGGAACATCTTCCCGCCGAGGGTGACTGTACCCTGTGATGTGCTGCTCCTGATGTGTGGAGGCTGGAATGCGGTCTGTGGCGCTGCCCTCTGTGGCTTTCTGTGGCTCTGGTGGAAGGTAAAGACAGAACTGGTCCAAGGATATGTTTTTCTTTTCATCCAGGCACTGCCTTTACCCAATCAGCTCTGGCTTCCTGCAGCACAGATCCGGGCTGTAATAGAGCCAGTCTTGTTTTATTTTTTATTAAGTTCATGAACTTTAGAGGAAGGAACCTGGAAAAAATGGTCTCATTACCTCAGGAATGAAGGCTCATGCTACTTTTAATGCCAGACGTTGGCGTGGCCTTGCTTGTTATAGCCACAAATAATCCGGGTGGAAAATTGCAATAGGGTGGCGAGGCACAAACAGGATGGCTGCTGGAGGTGGGAGGAACAGGTGGAGAGGGAGGGGGTCAGGGAGGGGTCAGTTCCTACGGAAGGCCCCTACGCTGGGACCTGTGCACACAGATCTTGGGAGAAGAGTGTCCACCAAAGACCTTGGAATCCAGGAGAACGGGAAGAATTTAGGATCCGGATTTGGAAGGATTCGATTCATATTGCAACATGGCTGTTTGTTAAAGCTGCATAATTGTCCGCAAGTTTTCCAAACGCCTTGCATTTCAGTTTCTATATCTGCAATGTGTAGAAAATCTCTCCCTTTCTGGATTGTTGAAGGAATTTGATGAGAATGCAGGAAAGGTGTCTGGGGCAGGATCTACGAAGGAAAACAGGGCTCGTCACCATTCTCTGATGAAACATCCCCCTGTGTGGTGCGGAGCAGTGGCACACACGCTTTAGTTGTTTGCTTACCTGGAGGTGCTGGGGTCCAGCTCTGGGCTGTGGAAGAAGAGGGGTGCAGCAGGGCGGGGTCTCCAGCTCGCCCAGCATCGTCGTCCTTTAGGGCAGATGGGAGTGTTCCAGGCTTCATTCCAGACACACTAAATAAGAAACTCTCAGGGTTCCAGGGATGTTTGTTTTTAACAAAAGCCCCCAACTATTTTTACCATTAAAGAAATTGGGAAAACATTGGTTAATGCAGTAATTGCTGTACTTCTGGGAGACTGGTGATACCCAGCTGGTTTCCATCTTTCCCCAAGTAACTTAAACGATACTTCGAGGGTAATCTCTAAGACCCAGGTGGACTTTTAAAGACGGTGAGGTTGCCTCACATGTGGGGAAGAGCGTGTCACCCTTTAGGAGAAGATGCTCCTCCTTCCTCTCTGCTTGTGCTGCTGGCCTTCCCTCTGCCGGAAATCCTCTCCTCATCTTGTCCAACTGCACACTTTACTTCTTGAAGAGTCGGTTTAGGAATCACATCTCTGGTGAGTCATTTGTAACTCTCCTAGCCAGAAAAGGGGATTCTTCCTCTGTGTTCCCTTCGCGACATCCGTGATAAGAGGAATGGCTTCGCAGCGTGTGTCTCTTCTCACATGAGTTAGTACAGATAGATATCAAAAGGAGCCCATGCCTGGACTCAGAGCCTCTCTTGCATGGAGTTGCAGGCGAGCTGTAGTAGGAGGAGACATGCAGTGGACAGAAGGTTTAAAAGTACCAAATTATACAAAAACACATTTTCTTCCCTTCTCCAGCCATTTTTAAAGAGAAAAAATTTCTTTTTGGTAATGATGTCTTTTGAGGTCCTGACAAATTTTCAGTAAACCACAACTGGTGTCTTTTCATGTGGCTATATTTATGCTCTTTCTTGTTTTGATACTGGGAATCTAATTCAGGACCTCATGCTTGCCAGGAAGGCGCTGTGCTGCTGAGCTGCATCTCCAGCGCCGTGGCTATATTTATGAAAGCTGGGAAAGTCACTCCTCTAATTCCAGAAATAATGCTTATGAAGCTGAAAGGAGTATGGGCTAGTTTTGATAGGCTGTATACCACATGGTTTTGCTGAATGTGATACAATCATGGGTGTGAAAATCTTCGGCTTCACACACATGTTCCAGTCATGCCTCCTCTACCGATTGCTGGTGGCCTTGAGCAAGCTACTAAGAGTTTTTGAGCTTCAGTTTTCCACTAGTAGAACAGAAAATTAACAGGTATAATCTTTGCCTTTACCCTTTCAATGTTGAAAGGGAAAATTGAAAAATAAATAGAAAAAAAGTCTTGTAGATTTGGGCATTTGGTTATGTACTATGTAGATGAAATTTAGGACAGTTAAATATGAAGAAGTCCAGAATTCACATATATAGTAGGGCAAAAAACCCCAAAAGAACCCTTGAGGGGAGTCAGTTTGGCAGTAGATCATGTCATAAGCCCCACATAGCAATTGTTAGAAATCACATTTAGGTGGGGTAATAGAAGACTAAAAATATGCTTTTTCTTTTGGCTTTGTAACTAGGTTAGCAAAAAATTAGAAAGCTATGCAATACTGTGTTGAACTAGTTCCATTTCTATTACTATAATGAAATACTTGAGATAATTAACTTACAGCGAGGGCAGATTTCTTTTGGCTCACAGTTCTGGGGTTCCAGCCTGTGAGTGACTGGCCCCATTTTTTGAGTCTGTGATGAAGCAGGAGAGAATGGTAAAGCCAAACCTTTCAACCCATCAGCCAGGAAGCCAAAGGGAAAGAGGAAGTGGCCGGTGCCCTGCCGTGCTCTCCAGGCCCACCTGCTCTATGGCTTAAGGCCTTCCTTCTTGGCCCATCTCTTAAAGCGTCCACCATCTCGCTACAGCACTCCTCTGGTGACCCAGATCTTAGCATATGGGCTTTTGAGGGACACCTGTCCAAACCACGCCACATACACTGTCAGGGAAAAGAGGTTTAGGAACTGTCACATACATATGCTCCTGTGAACATAGCTCGGGCTGCCATGCTGGCAAACAATCTGGTGCTACTTGGGTAAGTTAATTATGTGTATGTCCATGACCCAAAGGCTCCACCCTTGATTTGTGGTCAATTATAGAAATTGGTTTATCCAACTTCCTTCTGTCTCACTATTACACATGGCTTCCTATACTCTAACTAAGAATGACAATGTGAAAATCTCTCCTATTCAGATGCCCTTGCTACTCAGGTCGCCCTGATGCCCTTGCTTCCTCTATGCTTGTGCATTCATGAGCTATCGGAAAGGTGGAAGTGATGAGCAGGAGGAAAAGATCTGACCTTTCTTTGGTCCTTCTGATGTTTTTGCTGTTAGTATGATCACAAAGAATTGAAATGCTACAAAGTACTTCTTAGAGGATATAGCAGAAGTCCTAATAGCTGGTCCTAATGCAACCACCAGTATGCTAGATGCTGGGCACCTCTTGCTTGCTGTGGTTGTGGGAGAAGGAGCATGGATTTCCAGGTCTCCACTCCACTGCTCCTTGGAGTGCTGAGGTTCTAGGAGTTATTCCTGGAAGCTCAGCCTCGATCATGTTTTCTTCTAACCATTTAAAAATAGCAAACCATTTTTAGCTAAGATAGCTCAAGGAAATTTTGCCAACTCCAATGAATTTAATGTTTCATAAAGAGGACGTGAATGAAGATTTTCATCACAATATTGTATATAGTAGTGGACATTAGAAATCACCTGCTGGACATCAGGATGAGTTTATTAAATGAGGCATTATGTAAACTCATGGTGCTGGGCAGCATTTAGAAGCAAGGAATTAGATATCTACCAAGGGGCACAGATAGATCTTAATAATAGCTTTTTATTTAAAAGGGGAGGTTATCATGTAATAAAATTTAAGCAAATTTCAAATATAGGCAAAAAGGCAGCTACATGATAAAAGATCACATACATGAGTGCCTTGTTGGAAAAAGAATGTAGAAACAAGGAATAAAGAAGAGGTCCTTACAGGTAGTGACCTATGAGCTTAGGAGAATCATTTACAAAATACTTTGCCCCTGAGATGGTAGAGGAGGAGAACTGATGTCACACAGGACAAGAGATGACATTTTGAAGCACTTCTTCTGCTATGTCCATAACACAGCAATGCCATTCACTGGGGAAACTGAGGAAAACATTGCCCATGAGGGAAAGAATACGGTCACAAAGGGTCAAGAGACATCACAAAAGCAACGTTTGAAGTCGGGGGTATTCAGCTTGAAGGAGGACAGAGAGGAGGACAGGGTCACTAACCACTCTAGTGTGCCAGAAACTTTCTCAGTTTTATCAGTCATGTCCTATATCCCAAGAAAGAGCCGAGTCCTGGGAAACCAGGATGGTTGGTTGACCCAGGGAGACATAATTAATATCTTCAACTGTCTGTAGAGCCCAAAGTTAGAGAAAGATTTGGGCTTAGCACAAGGAGAATTTTCCTAACAACTAGTTGTGAACCAATGAGCAGGCTATCTTTGAGGACACTGTTGATCACTGTCATTTAGTGAGTTCCTGCGAGGTATTAAACCCTCACCATATTACATTTAATTTATGAAGAGACAAAATAACTTTCCCAAGGTCAGACAGTCAAGGGCTTTAAACATAGGGCCGTCTTACTCCAAAAATCCCATGCTCATAACCAGTATGTTTAAAAATAATCTTAAAGATCTTTTCAACTCCAAGATGGTAAAACTAAGCGTTACCTTGTGTTACAGAGTGACAACCCTTAATAAGTACAGCAGTGAGGAATTTCAGTGTAAATTTGAAAGAGTAATAAGATCCAAAATGTACAGTAGATATTGTGATAATGAAAGGGAAAGAAAGTGCTCAAAAGAAAGAACAACTGGTATAGGGGAAAGGAGAGAAGGAAGAAGGGAAAAGATTAAATGTATATAGGTCCATGCATACATGTGTATAGATAACCATACTACTAATCTCTGTTCATCAAAAAGAAGAGTTGTGCTTTTATTGTTTGATCATTTTTTATGCCTAAATCTTGTAATGGAGCAACTACTTCTAAGATAACAGTATGCAATATGTGAACTAATGTTAATTTCCTATTTTTAAATACTGTATTGTTTCTACCCTTTTTTTGTTTTGATTTTTAAAGTAAAAAATAACAATAATAAAAAAAAGATGTTGTGTAAGATTGTTTAGTGCTTGAGAGGGACATAGGGCTTGGCAGTGCTTGTCATTTAAAAACCTCTGTATACACCATGACCAATTCATTATTCTAGAATGTTTCTAAAATGTCCCAGTAATTAGTTACAAATTAATTTGTGCAGTGTTTCTTAAATTCACCTGTGGTTGTTCTTTGAAAGCTAGTGTTTGTGTTCACGCCCTGTCTTATGGCATTTCTCTGATTCTCTAATATTCTAGAAATTTCTGAAAGTGTTTCTAGTATCGAAAGGTGGAGACATTCTTCACTGAACTGGATTGGTTGGGTAATTGTGTTATTAGTTAAGAATTTATTCATTTTTTTCCCAGGTACTGCCTGTGTGGCATCAGGTTTAGTGCAAACTGCTTATGATTTGGCAGTGAGTGGGGTACGGTCATCACGAGGAATTGTGATCGAGAGTCTGTGATGACAGAGGTGAGTGCAGGTGACAACAGGAGACTAGACAAGGGTCTTGTGCATCAGCCGGGAATCACAGACGTCCTCCTGTAGGGTCCTTGCCACGTGATAAAGGCACTTTACCCAAAGCCACGGCCCCTGCCTGAAACATTTTTGTAGAGGCAGGGGAAGACCAAAGAGGCATTGTTAGAACAGGGCTGGGGCAGTCCTGACCTCTACTCCCCGAGACCCAGTACAGGATTTCAGAGGCAGGGAATCAGCACACAGGGCCCTAGCTACCCTTCATATGAACTCCTTCGGCAGTAGGCAGTTCTGGGCTCATGAGGCAACCACTCCCCACCATTTGATTAGTGTCCCCATCCCCAGTTCTGCCCAATTGCTTGTTTTCTTTTGAGGGAGTTGTGTATTTGTTTGGGTTTGGTACTGAACACTGAATCCAGGGCTTTCTCACTGAATTATATTCCCAGCTCTTTATAAGTTCAATTGTTTTCAAGGTCTCTCAAGGTCTTGCTAAAATGCTGAGCTGGGTTTGAACTCGTGATCCTATTGCCTCAGCCTCCCTGAATGCTAGGATTACAGGGCTCACCACCACAACCAGGTCAATTGCTTTTAAAATTCCAGATCTCACGTCCTTTCCATGGTCCATGTTGAGTGTGCATGTGTGGACGGAGTCTTGGCTAACCACAGAATTACCTCTGCACCGAAAGAAATGCGCTAGAATGCTGTGTGCATTCAAGTTCCCCTGCTTATCTCCGTTTGATGTTACTGGTGGTTTGTGTAAATCAGGACCTAAATGAGATCCCATGAATTGCATTTGTTTAGTGTGTTTCAATAGTTTCTTGTAATCTAAAACAGCTTTTGACCCTGTTTCTTTCCACTGTTCATTTTATTTCCTTATTGGAAAAAACAAGTTGCATAGAAAGTTTCACATTCTGAATTTGTCTGTCTGCTTCTTTCTGATGTTTAGTTGATTTCTCAAACCTTTCTATAAGCTGTAATTCTGCAGCCCCCTTTGTATTTAAACTAGAATTTAATTCTAAACTCTCTATTAGATTCGTTGTTGTACCATAAACAGAGTACACATAATGTCTGATCATTCTCTCCCTTTCTTTCTTTCTTTCTTTCTTTCTTTCTTTCTTTCTTTCTTTCTTTCTTTCTTTCTTTCTTTCTTTCTCTCTCTCTCTCTCTCTTTCTTTCTTTCTTTCTTTCTTTCTTTCTTTCTTTCTTTCTTCTTTTTTTTCATACTAGCAATTGAAATCAGGACCTCATGCTTGTCAGGCAGGCACTTATATCACTGAGCTATATACCTGGCCTGATCATCCCATTTTCAATGATGCCCGTTCAATCAAGGGCTTGGATGGTGTCTGTTTGATTTCTCCACTCCAAAATTTCCCTTTATCTTCTCATCCAGTGGTTTCATCTGTGGATAATTTGGTTTGATTCAATTATTTTACTGGGTGCTGAAAATTCATAGTTTTTCTAATGCTTTCATCTTTATAGGTATTGGTTAGAATTCTTCTGTAAAGAGCCATTACATGAACAAAGTATGGATATTTGACCACCATGAAATTATTTCATTCAGGAACAATAGGATAAATGCTTCTTTCTCTCTCATTGCCAATTTTCAGAGAGCTGATGTCTGGTGAGGGTTAATGGGGAAGGCTGAGTTTGTTTGCTTTTTCCCTGTTGAATATCTTTCTCAGTGTCCAGGTTTCACATGTAGAGTGTTGTAGTATACAGTGACCCTGAGTCTTATGTTGGCCCTGTGTCTTTTTATCACACCCTGAGTAGATTTGCATGACTTCCTTGCTTCTGGTATAAAAGTGCCTGGAGCTATCTTAATTCTAGATTTTCAATCATTATCCATCACTAGGAGGAGTCTCTGTTGATTTTGTGGAGTACAGAAGTATAGTTCACAGAGCGCTATATATGCCCACTGCTTTGTGATCATTTTACTTTTTTTGTTGTTGCTGGTACAAAACATTTGACACCCCAAGTTAAAGTTGGCAAGGTGTATTTTAGCTTGCAGTTTGTAAAAGTTTCAGTGCATAGTTGGCGGGCTCCAAGGCAGAGGGGCATCATGGAGGAGAAACAGTCCACGGCAGAGCAGACAGTAGGCAGAAAGCAGCAGCAGAAGCAGTGAGCCAAGCCTTCCTTTCTATTTTATCCTAACCAGGCAACAAGTCTTTTGGGTGGTGCCAGTCACACCTGGGGTATGTCTTCTGGGTTCCCACACCCAGAGCAATACTAAATCTAATCAATGGACTAATTTAGTAAACACGCCCTTAATCTGAGTGTCCCATGCCTTAGATCCAACCAGAAAGCCCCATGAGGCTTAGAGGGGCATCTAAACCATAACAGTGATTTCCATTGCTTTTAGTCCATTCTAGTGAGTGGAGCTAAAAGATTATTTTTTAAATGATCATGGATTCAAATGATTCACTTCCAATCTGAATAAGCGATATAGAATTTAATTTTATTGTATTTATACTTGTATCTCCTTGCTCTGAAACTGGAAATCTTGCTTCCTGATAAATTAGCATAAGTACTTATTTGTTATGCCCATAAAATTTTCCTAATCTATTGTTTTTATACTCACTTACTTACATTCCAACATAGTTTCTTAAAATAAAATCACAGAAGTGAAGTTTTCACCTGGTACAATGCTTGGTAATATTTGTCAGGTATGTAGTTAGGGGTGGGAAAGATTCAAATGGCTTACATTTAAGTGCTTAAGTCAAATTTAATCCTTACTCCAATGCTATGAAATAGTTACTATTATTACTTCCATGATACAATTGGGGAAACCAATTAACCAAGTGTTTTTAGTAGAGTCTTTGAATATACAGTAGGCTACAGAGCCCCTGCTCCTAATCATGAAGAAATATGGTTTCTATGACAACACCTGCTCTGCGTTCTAGCAGGAGAAGCCAGTAGGAATATCCAGGATTGTCCTATCCACTTTTCCTCTAGTATTTCATACTAAATAACTCCAGCCCATTTTATACTTTACAGGTGAAGAGAGGAAGTACTCAGCAACATCTTGTGGCCTGCATGTATTCACTTTCAGCAAACCCATAATTCTGACGTGCAACCCGACTCAGCTCTAGGCTAAACAGGAAGGGAGGTCTATATTGATTGTGAGTTTTAGGAAACTGGAACATTCCTGTTTGCATGTAAGCTTTGTTTTTCAAGGACCAGAACACATCCCCATCCAGCCTTATTCTAGTACCCTGTGGCTCTCCTTCAACTTCATTAAATCTTACAATTGAGGCTGTGGCTCAGTGGAAAGTGCACAGAACCTTTGGACTCTCACTATCCAGATCTCACATCTGAGAATCTGGAGAGTCTTCGGGAGTGCTGACTGCAGAAGCGCATTAGGGTTGGAGGATTCTGGGCTCAAACCACACAGTGGGGATTTATCCTAAGAACCTGAGGCGGCCAGATCAAGGGACAATAGAGATGTCACACTGGCCAAACCTTAGCCATGGACGAGGAGTGAGACATTGAACTGTGCTGTTTAGGCGAAGGTGGCAAAGTCAGTAAAATTCCAGGCAAAGTCTATAGAATTTTGGTTGTGAGAGAGAATGAGGTACAGATTTTCAAGCTGGCCTTCTTTGACTTCATTTCCAAAATGAGTTACCAGCATTTGCATCCTTGACTCAGACAACTTTCTAGAGAATGAAGTCTGAACTAACCGTCAAATACATCACTGAGGTAAATTAGGGAAGAACTGCTGCCTCATTTCATAGAATATGGGCCAATGAACTGTGTGAGTTGCCAATACCATGTGAATAGGAAGTGCCACAGCTAGATCTTTAGCCTACATGTACTAGCCAGAAATCCATGTAGGTCATTACTCAGGTTTTGCACTGGATCTTACACAACATCAGTTGGCATGTCCGTTTTCCCAGTCAGTCCTCTCAACACCCCAGAGCATAGCAATTACTGCCCTCAGGCTCAGAAAATTATTGGATTTGTCCAAGATCATGGAGAAAATGGTGGAACGCGGACCTTGTCCGAAGTCTGCATCATTACATGGCAGTTAACAAATCATCCCTGATGCCCGTGCCAGGCCTCTGCCTCCACGCTGCCGAGACAGGCTTGTGGCTAAAGCTGATCTCGTAATATTCAAACTACTGCAACAGAAAATATTCTAGACAAAAATTTCAGAGAAAAGGCTCAAAGTAGTTTTTGAACAAGCTTCTCTCAGGGCTGTCACTGTACTTTCACCAAAATACTCCTCTTCATGGTAATGGCCTGACTTGGGCCCAGTTGTCCCCACCTCTATTCTTAACTCATTTAAAAACATAAAAACTGGGATTCTCAAAATGCAATAGATCAGTTTCATAGGAGGGATTTTCATGACCTTTCCTGCATACCTCGGTTTCTTCTTTTCTTCCTGGCGGTGAAATTATCCCAACAATCACTGGCTTTTCCTATTCATTTCTCTTCTTTATGCTGCTTCTTTTACTAGGGGAAAATGAAGAAAGAAACATCTCTAAGCCAGCTAGAAGTGTCACAGTGGAGTCTTCGATAGACTAACCAGGGAAATGAGCTTGAGTTTTGAAAATGCCTAGGAAATTCTTCATGAAGACAAACCCTCCCACCATGATACATCTGTGTGATCATTCTTTGTGGCCAGTGATTGCAAAGGAAGCTAATGCCACAGGAGTTTGAAGGAGGGCCACACTGATGTTCCCATTAATTGTTGGGCCACAAATCTCCCTTTTTATACAGATCAATGGTGGGCCTTATTGTTGCCTTTAGGAGCATGAGTTTGTATCTACACCAAGCTTCCTTGTCTGGACATTGAACTTATATCTACTGATTTTCTCAAATCTGATCACGTTGTAAAAATCCATTGCTTTCTAATCTTCTTGGGATACACTTCATATCTCACAAAATGGATACAGGTAAGGGGAGGTTATACTACAACAGCAAACAGAAGCGTGTCGGTTGTGTCTTAGTCTCGCCTATGCTTTGTGTCTGCTGCATGGGACGAGGTCCTCGTTCCCTGTCCCTCACCCACAGGCTGAAGCTCATGGGAGCTCTTCCAGCCTCATGTGCACTGTTCATCACAGTGGCCATCAGCCATGTGTGGGTCCTGGACACTTGAAATTAGTCCACATTAGTACAAGGTAAGATATTCTCTCTGTGAAAAATAAACACACAGAGCACTCTCAGAGACTTAGAACAAAAATATCAAGTACCTAAATAATAATTTTGATATTGGTGAAATATTAAAGGGCTATTTTGGACATATTGGATTGGTATATTAATCCATTATTAAAACTTATTTCTTTCAGTCAGCTCTTGATTCAGACCCATCAAGTTGCTCTGCTGATTGCGAGTTAAACGGTTTTTGAGTGAGATTAAGTTTTGTTTGCCTCAGTTTCTCATCTGTATACAGGGAACTATCATGGCTGTTTTTCACAGCACTATATTCTAGGTCCTCTTTTAACTACTGCTGCTACAACAGATAACACAGACTGAGCCCTTTAAAAATAGTGCCCATGAACAATATCAGAGTTCCATAGGCCATGAGCCCAGGCAGTGCTGCTCAGTGGTCTCTGCTCCAGTCGCACATGCTGGAAACCTGAAGCTTCTTTTCGGAGGCTTGGGGGTGACTTTGCTTCCACGTGCATCCAGGTTCTTAATAGAATTCAGTCCTGTGGGATTGGAGAACTGAGGTTTCTGCTTCCTTTTCGGCTGCTGGCCAAGTTTGTCCCCACTCCTAGGAGCCACTTAAATTTCTTGGATGGTGGCTCCTATCTTTGGTCCTCAAAGTCAGTGACATGCCAGCCCTCCTCACACTTCACATCCCTTGGACTTTGCCATCTGACTCTTTCCTCCAACCTCGCTTTTCAGGTTTTGTGTGATTAGATTCAACCTACTCAGATTCTAGAAATCTCCCTCTCAAAGCCCTTATCAACCACAGTTGCAAAATTTATTTTACCAGGTAAGGTAATATTCACAAGTTCTAGAGATAAAGGTATGGACATCTTAGGGTCATAATTCTGTCAACTATAAAGATTAAACGACATGATGCATGTGTTACGGTGCCTCAGTAACTGATTCCGGGAGGTGTGAGTTGTTTTGACTGGGCAACCAGTCACAAGGTGATGGCTGCTGACAAGTTCTAGCTTGTGTGTTGAGTACCAAACAGGGGATGAGTGGCAAACAAAATTTTCATGTCAAAATGTATTCAGTAACAAACTCAACATGTTCAAAGCAAGATATGACCATAACACGCTTGATGGCTCAGCTGGCCATATTGTAAGTAAACAATATGCATGGCAATCTCTGCTGCTGTGTTGTTGCTACTTTTATCTCCAGCCCTGTAAAGAAGGCAGGGAAGGGAGCCTTGTCCCACACTGTGGCCAAGGGAAGGGATACACAGAGACAGGAAACAGTAGTGAGGTTTGATGGCGGGCAGGACACTGAGTTTTATTCCTCATGTCCCCAAGTGCCTGACATGGCATCTGGAAACTATTAATAATTTGCTCCCTTTTGAGGACCTGCTGTGGTTCAGGTGCACTTTCGTGGAGAGGCAGGGATCACTAACATGGGCAAATGGATCATCTGAGAGATGGAATTTAACCTCAAGTTTCTGGACTTGTAAGTAGTAAATCTGTGCTATGAACCCCAATTTATTTAATGGTAAACCTGCCTTCTTCTGCCCTGCACACTGGCCCTCCAGTTTGCCTTGCTTCAGCATTTCTAGAGATCCTAACATCCCCAGGCTTGGGCCATCCCACCAGCTTTGTTCTTTGAGATCCTGATGTGGATCTGAGATTCTGAGAAAGTCAGTGACTCACTCAAGGTAATAGAGATACTAAATGACAGAGGTGGGACTTGAACCTAGGTCTCATTGGATTCTGACATCCCTGTTTTTCCTCCCCCTGTGTTGTTAAGGCTATTCACTGAATCGTTCAGTAAATAGGTGTCCAGTGAATGAAGGGACCTATTCTGGTCCCACTCACCTGGATATTTCCCAGGCAAGGCAGGCAATGGGTGCATTTGCTCTAGGACCTGGGAGGCAGCTGGGCTTTGGAGGGCTGGAAGTGATGGGCATTTTCCTCCGGGGCTGAGAATGTGAGGGAGGGCCAGGCTTCTGGGCTCTGTTGGAGTTGTCCATGTGGATGCTAGTAGGACATTTTCTAGATTGTTCTTCACCATTTGAAGCTTTCTTTTTGAAGGCCAATCAAAGGCCTGGGGAGGCTGAGCACTCTTACTTTCGCTGACTCCCTTTTGTCCATGGAACTCAGTCAGACTAAGAACTCAAGGGGGTTGTTTCAGAGGAGTTGGCCATGGAGCAGCAACAGCAGCTTGGTATGTGGGGGTACGGACAGACCCAAAATGGATATTAGAGTTCTTAGAGATTTTTCCCTGTCATTGAGAAAGCATCAGGTCATGAAAATTTCTGTCAGCAATTACAGATACTGGAGTCCCTTGCTACAAAAGTTGAGACCTTGATAAGTTGCCCAGGGTGTGAACTGCATGTTAGTGAAGATCTCGGGGACTGAAGGCATCTGACCTTGTGTGAATCCTGCCTCTCTTGATTATCATGTGCTCTGTGTAACTCAGTTCCATCCTTGCATCCTCTCCTTTCTCCTTGTGAAGATATGGGTAATAATATCAAACTGTGAGAGCAGGTTGTGGTTACAGCAGTAAAATAGGAAGAAGGAGAATGAGCGTAGAGGGGTGTGGAAAGGCTACTCAGTAAGGGAACCACCTTCCCCCTGCAGAAAAGCAGCTGTTGTGTAGGAGGACAGGTGATGCAGGCTGGGTCACGGGGCAAATGACCAGCATGAGATGCACTGGCTTCTCCTTCCAGAGGCTTGAAGAGACACCTGCTGACTGAAAACTGGGGTCCCCTGCTCTGAGCCTGCCATTGAACATCGTCACCAGCATTTCCCAAAAGGACAGCTGTGGCCACCTCCCAGAACGGTAACAGCGAAGCAAGTTGTTGGTATCACAACTACCTGTGGGCATCGACATCCACCAGCCAGGCTGGGTGGACAGCCGCGTCTTCACCTAGCTGACTTCCCCATGTTTGAGTTTCTGATGTAGATCTGAGATCTCAAGAGAGTAAATGAGTCCTTCCAGTACCAGACATGGCAGAGTGGTCCATCTAAATTAGGTGCCTTCACCTATGCGTTACAGTGCTTTCCTAGCTGATTTCCTGAAACAACAGGGATACAAAGAGCATTTATTGTAAGATCCCTTCCCAGCCCCAAGGGCTTCATCTGCTCCAGGCCTATACCAGGAAAAAATTTGAATTTCCATTTCTCCCACCCCTTCCTTGCCCCCCAGTACTGGCTGAGGGACTGGGGGTGGTCTTCCCAAGGGCACTGGGAAAGGAAGCAGCCCACTGGCTTCTCCAGATGCTCTGGCATCTCATTCAAGATTGGCCGAGCCATCAGAAGGCCAGTACACTGCACCATCAAGACCCCTTGCGGCGCTGTGCTGCTGCCCCCATTGCTGCAGGGACCCTGCTGTAAAGAGAGCTCCAGGCACCACACGGTTCAACCTGTGAGTCTTCACACAGGAGAGCGTCCGTTCAACGTGCCCACTCAGAGCTGTCCTGGGAAAGTGATTACGGGCCACACTTGTTTGTGCGCTGGCTGCCGAGAAACTTGAAATCAAGTAAAATTGTACTGTACCAGCCATGTGAGACTTTATGGTCTGGATTTTTGGGTTCTGAGGTTTTTCCTCCTATTAATCAATAATTCTTATGTTTCTTGTGTTCTCACTCTTTATTTTATTGTGTAAATTCAGCCGGTGATCAAAAATAATTGAAATGACAAATAAGATGTCTGGAACTGTAGCTGTTGATATTACATGATTATCATAATAATTATGTTATAGAACACTTGTTGAATCATTGGTATAGGAGGCATTGTTCTAAATCACTTATATGCATTATTTAACTCTCAAACAAACATTAGGTAGTAGAGGCTACTATTGTCCCCTTTTTACAGATGAGGAAACTGAGGTATGAGAAGATACATGATTCTTTTGCCCAAAGCTATGTGACAAATGAATGACAAAACTGGACTTTGAAGTTGAGACATTCAGTTCCAGAAATGCAGAAGATGGGCATAACCTCTTCATGATTTTGGAAGCTTGTCTGTACTTTAAGGGAAAAAGTTTTGTGGTGTAGGTTAGAGGTGGCTGGGTTTGGTTTACACATAAAAACAACTGGAAGAGGAGATATTCTGAGTGATACTGATGGCTCTGGAAAGTTGCAGAAGATTCCAGTACATTCTGTATGCTCTGGAATGGGATGTGGTAAGTGTAGCCAGGGAGGTGATTTTAACTCTGGTAACTTCATCATACTATCCTCCTCCACCCCTTTAAACTATTGCCAGGCCAATTATTTGCAATTCCACAACTCCGCCAACTCACACACCCTCTTTTCCTGGGTGTGAATAACCTGCTCTTCATTTACCCTTGGGCCTTGCCTTGTAAGCCTATCCATTTTCTAGGAAATAACTCAGAAATTACAGGCGTACTTCCTAGAGTGAGCTATCCTTGGATCAAAGTACCTCAACTTGCAATGATTTTCTTTGATATAGAGCTGAAATAGCTTGTTGATTACTCTATCTCCTCTTGTAGACTTAGATCCTTGAGAGCAGGATGTGTGTTTTGTTCATCACTTATATACTGTGCTCAGGTCTGGCCATTGTAGGGACTTAACAAGGGTTAGCTGGATGAATGATTTTATACATGTCAGGTGAAGGAATCAGGTTTTGCTTGCAATGTAGTCTGTCTTTATGCAGATTAATCAGGCAGAGAATTTAATCTGCTTTGTCTTTCTCTCTGCACCAATATTCAACTACTGCATACTATTGTTTTACTGTGTGGCATCTCCTGTAGACCTTGTTGAAATAAGGAAATAAGCATATGCAACTCAGATTTGCATGGTGCTTCATGGGCTATGAATTATTTCATACAGATGATGTCATGGAATATAACATACTCATTCTGCAGATGAAGAAAAACAGAGCAATTCCTCCAAATTGCTCAGCCTTTAAGGTGGTGCAGAGAGGGCTCAAATCCAGAACAGGGGCTTGGGGAGGACAGGTCCTGGGCACAAAGCCTGCCTTGATCACTTGTGCACCTCTTTGAAATTCAATTTCCTCCTTTCTAAGCTGGGAATAAGAGAACCAAGGGTAGTTGTGCAAATCGAGAGTCGTGTTAACTGCGAAGGCTGCATAAATGCTTGATGAATAAATCAGTATAAGATCTGACTCTAGAAAGCTTTGCAGCTAATGCCAGGCTGTGAGAAAGAATTTGAATTCCTTGTATGCCCCGACATTCATATTTTGTCCTACTTTTCTGCTCATTCACTTCCTGCTATTTCTTGCAGTTCCCAAGGTCCTTAGTCCTTGCCACGTGTACTCTATTTCATGATTCTTGGCCTTGCTCTGGATTCCCAGTCCCCCCTGAGCTCATTCAGCCCAAGAATTATCCTTTTGCTGAGTTGGAAAACCTCTTTCTCCTCTTGCACAACTTCTCTGATTCCACAGCTGTGACACTCCACCTGGCATGGAGCTCTGCTGTGGAGACAGAGCTCAGCCAGGAACACAGAGAACTCACTGCCTTGGCCCAGCACGCATCACCTTCCTCTGATTATAGACAGTGTACAAGAGAAGACCTGCATCATTTCAGAGCCAACATTTTTCAGGCATTGGACAATTTGATGGTGGAGTTCACTGCCCCCTCCCATCTGGTCTAGTTTGTTGTGATCTGTCAAGGAGCCTTGGGGCCAGAAGGACTGCCAGATTGGGTAATTTTCTCAGAAAAGAGCTATAAAGATGAGGGATTCAGATGTGCTTTCAGCATGAATCACAAGATGCAGACTCTGGGGCCAAAATGGAGCACATGTCCAGCAGTGGGAGGGACAGAGCAAAGCAGGAGTTTTGTGTAACACCCTTGGGGCTGCAAAAAATAATTCTGTACCTGCAAATATTTAGTTATTGTTTTAGGCATTTCCACCAACTCTTCAGAATGCATCCACGTCATTCAATGAAATTAATTCAATAAAAATTTCAGAATCATCTGTGGGGCAGATAGATACAGTCCTGGCAGGTGAGATGGGAGCACAGAGGTTTAAAGTGACAGTTACACTATATACCTTGATAAGGGCTTGGAAGAAGGCGCATAGAACACCATGTGCCTGAAAGGCCCCGATCCAGGGTTTGGGGGTCAGTGAAATGGAGGTGACCCACACTGGGGGATGGAGCAAGTATCTGACATTAATGAATAAGCATAATTAGCTAGTCCATAAGTAACCCAGGAGGAAGAAACTATCTGTGCAAACCTGGAGGTGAGAGAGAGCATGGTTGTTTAAGCATTGAATGCAGTTGCTGAGTGGAATTTGGGGACAAGTAATGGCAGAGTGGGGACAAGTGACAGGTGAAGGCTCTCACTCTGTGCTTGCCCCACTCCTTTTATCCTACCTCGTGTCCCTATAAATGTTGCATGTCCACCTAGATTTTAAAATTCTTAAAATTCTGATGAGACTTTAGAAGCTACCCACTCAAGCTCATGATGCTGAGTTCTGTGGCTCGTTACCTGTCTGTCTATGTGTCTATCTATCTCCATAGTCTGAGCCCATTCGCTCATTCACTCATTCAGAAAACAGCTCTGAGGGCCAGCTCTGAACGACATCAAAAGAACTTTGAATTTTAACCTGAAGGCCATAAAATCACACCAGACACTTTTAAATGAAAAAACTAATTAGGAGAAATACATTGATAATACGGGGGACGTGGACTGGGGAGGTTATCTCAGAGGCAAAGAAGCTATTTCAACAGGAATTTCAATAGTCCAAGGTAGCAACAATGACCTTATGAACCAGAGCGTGGACAATGGGGATACGTGGGGAAGAAAGTTCTGGAGAGACTGCCGAAGAGGGGTGTGTAACTGCCTCCTTCAGCGTGACTTGCTGCTGTTTTAGACTGTCTCCAAGGAGAGAAAGAATAGCTGGATAGAGCACAAGTTCCGATTTTTAGTGCAGCCCCAGGAGAGAAGGATTATTCTAGGGAGAGTTCTTCAGGCCTTTGTTCTCTAGACTGGGGGAGTGTTGCCCCTCACTAACATTAAGAAGCTGGAAAGGGAGTTTACTGCAGTGTAGAAGATGTGTGCAGTGTGCCGATAGGTTCTACGGGGAGTTGTCTCTACTTAGATTCCTTTGGTCGTTCAGCATCCAGACTGGGGCTTTCTGATTCTAGTGCAAACTGGGATTGTACTGGTGAACAGAGAGCAGGGACAGCCCTACCTGTGCTTTGTCATTGATTCCACCCCTGTCATCCTTCCTAGAGCATCTCCTTAGTCAGGCTTTCATCTCATTTTTTTCACAAAAATTTTCTTGTCCAGGGTACCCGTTTCTACATTGTGGAATCTGGTGGTGCACATTTAAATTTGGCCCAACAGTCAGCAGAGTTGATCTGTTGTTCACTGGCCATGTATCACATACCCCTGGTTGTCCTCCTAGCTCATGGGCCGCTGTTCCTTGTGAACTTTCCAGCTTCTTAATGTGGGTTGCACCTGGGTTCAGCCATCTCGCCTGCCTCTGTTGACTCAGTGATGTTCCCCAGGCTCATCTGTGGAAATGCTACTGTGATGCTGATGGGTCCCAAGTTGATACTTCTGGCTCTGGACCTTGTCTGTGAACCTCAGACTTGTTTCTCAATGCCACTTTGACATCTCCTGGATGATAGAGGAACCTAAACTTCAGCTTCCTGTTACTGAATGCTTGAATTTCCCTGCTCCAGCACTGGACCTGTTTCATTCACCATCCTCCCCATTTTAATAAACACGAATCTCTTTCACCTACTTCTCAGTTTAAAAAAGAAAAGAAAAGAAAAGAAAAAAGAAACAGAACAGCAACAACAACTTGCTGCTCCTTCTGTGTTGTTTCCTTCTTATGCCCTATATTTAATGTGTCAGCAAGTACTTTCAAAATGTTTCCAGAGACTGCCCACCTCTCATAGCACAGCCACCAGCGCTGTCCTGAGCCACTCTGTGTCCCCCTGGGTTATCGCGCCCATGACCCTCTGTGCCTATCTTCTCACTCCTCCAAGGTCTCTCCTCTTTTTAAAACACATGCTCCAACTGATCTCATTTTGCATTTCAAAATCTTCCAAGAGTTCCTCATCCGGGCCAGAGAAGAAATCAACTTACAATCACTTTGAAGACTCTGAGCTCGCAGCCCTGTCTCCCACACCGTCTGCTACCTCCTCCAGCTCCATTTAAGCTGACTTCACTACCCACAGTCATCCGGGGCTTGATCCTAAAACACACCTCCCAGCTGGCCCAGTTAGTCAGTTGGGGTTTCTACAGCAAAGTGCCCCAGACTGGATGGCTAACAACAGACGCCTGTTTTTCACAGTCCCAGTGGCTGGTAGTTTAAGGTTAGGATACCATGTGGTCAGGTTCTGTTGGGGGCCCTCTTCTGGGTTACAGACAGATAACGTCTTGCCTGCTCCTGTGGAGAGAGCAAACCCTTGGGCTCCTTCTAATGGATCACTGATCCCGTTCATGAAGACTCTACCCTCATGATCTAATCATCCCCCTGCACAGGTCCAGATCTTAACGCCGTCATGTTAGGGACTAGGATTTTAACAAGAGAAAGCAAATATCAGTACCTTGTTCTGGGGCTGGTGATCTGTTTCCCTAATGTAGCTCATTGGCACTGTCGCCACCTCTGAGCTTTGGTGCCAGGAATTCTTTGTGGAATGCATTATACCCAGGTACCTTCCTAATCACACTCTTACTTCCTTTGACTTTGTTCTCCAAAAACTCCTTTGTTAGAGGGTTTGGAGAAGTGCTCCTTGAAGTATCACCTAACTGCCAGCACTCCATGTAGTCTCTATCCTCTTTTATGAGTTCGTGTACTTGTTCGTATACTTATAATATACTAACTTATTATTTTCTCCTGCTCACTTGCTCTGTGTGTCAGATAAGAGGAAAGTCAATAAAGGGAGAATGGAGTAAAGGTTTTGGCATGGAAGTAAGGAAGAACGGAATGACTATGGTCAGTGAGGGATATACCAACATGATTACATCATAAAAGTGGACAGATTTACTAAGACACAAATGCAGACAGGTGGTTGAAAGCCAGATCATTTGGGTGAGGGGAGTGACACCATGCTGGAAAATTTAACTGCTTTTGGTAGCCAGTCCATTGTATTTCAGAGACATTGAGTGATGGGATGTACTTTGCTTTGTGGCATAATTTTTTAGATTAAAAAATGAGGATACTGGAAACTTGAGGCCAGTTCTAGGAATGTTTAGCAGTGGAGAGGTCAGGAACGTAGGGTAAGAATTGACATATCTCACCCATTTCCCTCATCCTTCAACCTGTCTGAATCGTAGTCCTCCTTCAGTCTAATACTTCTCCCAGGAGGCCTTCTGCCATCCCCTCAACACTTATTTTGTGCCCTTTATCCGTTTACTGATTCTTTCAGGTAATCTGCAAAAGCTTATTGAAAGCATCTGCCCTTTGCAATAACTGTGACATGTGCTGAGAATACAGACATAAAATGGACATGGATGGGGGGAAAAGAATAAGCAGATATAAGGAAGTAAATAACAAGGAAGCTAAGGTTGACTCAGAGTCAGGGAGTTTCTGTCTGAGGAAGTCAGAATCACAGTGTTTGAGGGAAGACTAGGAACTGGCCGTGTGCAGAACAGGTGTGCTAGGCGGGTAGGAAGGATACATTTGTGAAGGCTCCACGGTGGGACTATTCCATCTCTTTTCCTTGTTAGCATGTGCACACAGCATAATACCCCATGGAGCATCTGGGGCTTTGTGAGTGCTTAGTAAGTCTTAGTTTAATGAAAGGATCAAGGAATGGGCCAGTACAAATGTGATTGTCTGTTTAATAGATGCACCAGCATCTTAAAAAGGCAATATGGTTTGTGATTAACTGAATTAATGACCAATAAGATGGCTACTTGTATCAGTTAGCTTTGAATCACTCTAAAGAAATATCTACCCGAGACCAAAAAGTTGATTTTGTCTCACATCTGAGTTCTGAAGTTTCTGGTCCAAGATCAAGCAGCTCCAGTATTTCAAAGCTGTGACATGATGATGGAGGACCCTGGAGCCAGGAATCAGGCAGGCAGAGAAAAAGACTGGGTGCCACAACTTTGTGAAGGTGCACCTCAAAGACCTGAGGACTTTCTGCAAAGCCCTACCTCCTGCAGGTGCCACCACCCCCCAAGAGGACACCTCTGGGGACCGATTCCTTACTACAAAGGCAGTTGGAGGGTGTCCAACATCCAAATTCTAGCATCATCCTTATTCTTGGGTACAACCTTGGGAATCAAGGGAAGAAACCGAGTTGTTTTCCCTGGGAATCAGAGATTGGGAAGGCCTCACAGCAGGAAGAACCTCTAGAAACCAGATGCCCAACCCTTTGTAATCATCTCAGACCAAAACTGACTCAGTTTCTTCACTGTGACTGACTAGCTGGTTATAAAAAAATCGTGGGTCAGGGACATTGGCAGTAAGAGTGAAGATTTCAAAGCCTGAATTCTCAAAAGGCAGCCAAATATCTGCCTCAGGGGAAGGGGGAGGGTGTTTTAAGAAACAAGTTCTGGATTTGGATCTAAAAAAAAGGAATCCAAAGGGAACACTGTTTTTCATATATGGTCTTTCTGGCGGTGTAGAATAACAGAAAACTCACCTGAATCTCGTTTACTTCAAAGAGCTGTAAAGATTTTCCACAGAAAGTTTCATTAGTCCTGGCTTTTCCTCCAGGACCCAGGGGACCGGCCCAATGGCATCACCAGCAGAGCTGCTCCTCCAGTCTGCTGCCTGCGCGCTCTCCCGCGGGCTCTCTGTGCAGCTGCTGTTCCTCAGAACTCTTCCTCTCACTGGGCTACGAAGGTGTAGCCCTGGGTTTTCTCCTAGAAATTTTGTAGTTTTCGTTTACATTTAGGTGTGGTCCATTTGGAGCTAGTTTCTCCTGACTAGTACAAAGTATGATTTGAACTTCACCACCTCCTTCTGCTTTGTGCATATCAGTTTTTCTGGTGCTGTTCAATGCAAACACTAATCTTCTTGACTGATTAGTCTTCAAACGCTTACTGAAAAGCATTGATCCACTGACCTATGTTTTGTGCCAATACTAGTGTTTTGATTAACATAGATTTATAGGAAGTCTTGAATTCAGATAGAAGTACTACTTTATTCTTTTAAAAAATTACTTTGCCTAATCTAGATCGTTTCAATCTCCCTCCAAATTTTATGATCACTTTATTTTAAAAAACCTGCTATGATGTTTATTGGAATTACATAGATTGATTTGTAGAGAATAATATTAAATCATCTAACATAGGATCACAGCAATCTATGTAGATTCTCTTAAACATCTCTCAGTGATATTTTGCAATATTCAGTATATAAGTATTCTGTAGTTTTTTCATATTTACCCCTGAATAGTCAATATTTTGATTCTACTGGAATGATTTTCTAAAAATTAATTTCTGAATTTTCTTCCTTGTATGTTTGTTTTTTCTAGCCTTGCTAAACTCAATTCCAGTATTTTTTTTCCTGGTGAAACCCTTAGATTTTCCACATAAATGATGTTATTTGTGAATAAAGTTGATTTCTCTTCCTCCTTTCCAATATTGAAGTCCTTTATCTTCTCTGGCAATTCTCCCAAGGCAGTAAACTGAGGCAAGCATGGGAGTCAATATGTGTCTTTCTCACATGTCTGTGATCACTGCCCTTTTTTGCCTGATGTTCATTGCCTTGAAAAATCACTGCTTCATAGGAATTGGTTGCTTTTTGCTGTACACAGCAGGAGGGTAAACCAGTTCTTGTTGCTTCATCTTTGGAATCAGAAGTTTTACCTATTAGATTTAAAACAAAAGCAAGAGAAGTGATTTTAAGAATAGTCTTTGGACCTATGGCCAACCTTATCACTACTGACCAAAGTGCTGAATTTCTCATTCCTGAAGGCAGACAAAGTGTGAAGAGATGCTATTACAAAGGGACTCCAAAAGAGTCCAAAAGATCCCAATTATATTCAAGGTCATAGTAAAAACCAGTTCCTTCCATGTATGTAGCCCATCATGGGCTATAATGAGTGAAGCAGACCTCACAGAATCAGTAGAAATGAGTGTGTGCATATATGTGCATTAACATGTGTGTGTGTGTGCAAGCGTGCATGTGTGTAGCGGCTCATTGCTAAGGAGAGCTGCTACTCAAACCCAGGACTGCTTGGTTCCTTGTTTACTTATTAAGATTTAGTTTGTTGCAATAATATTGAGAGGAAGGCGTAGAAATGTCTCACATACTTCCGGTCCCCATTATAAACACCGCCCCACACAGTGGCGCCTATGTTATAGTTGACGTACTTACCTTGATACTTCATAATCATTTGAAGTCCGTGAGTGGCATTAGGATCCAGTCTTGGAGTTGCATACTCTGAGTCTAGACACACATACAGAGACACGCCCATCATTAGAGTATCACTCAGACTATTTTCACTGCTTTGCTTCACCTACACCTCCCTTGTAACCCCAACCTCTGGCCGTCACTGATATTTTTACTGTCTTCATGGTTTTGCCAGTACCACGCTGTCTTCAATGCTGTAGCGTTCTAATAAGTCCTGGGATTGGGCAGTGCCTGTCTTCCGACTATGTTCCTCTCCTTCAACACTGTGTTGGTGTCCTTGGCCTTTCCTCCTCTGTATAAGCTTCGCCACCTCTCTGTCAGAATTCACAGTTAGCTTGCTATGGTTTTGATTAGGGCTACACTGAATCCATAGGTCAAACTGGGAAGAACCAGCATCCTGGCCAGATGAGTCTCTTCCTATCCACACCCACACATAATATTTGAACCAAGCTTTCCATTTATCTGGTTGACTTTTGTCATCAGACTGTTATGGTTTTTCCATTACAGAACTTGTCCATATTTCACCAGACTTTTACCACAGTATTCTCAGGGTGCTAATATAAGTGATACCGTATAAAACTTAGAATTTCATTTGTTCATTGCTGGTATATAGAACAGTGACTGATTTTTTTTTTTTTTTTGCGTTTTCATCTTGTATGCCACACTGTTAGTATACTTTATTAATTCCAGGAGGATTTTTCTTTTTCCCTTTTCTCTTACTTTGTCAGTTCCTTCACGTTTTCTATAGATTACTATGTTGCCTGTGACTAAAACCAATTTTATGTATTCTTTCACATATAGCAACTTGCTGTTTTCTTGCTGTGTCTCATTGCAATAGGACTTACTGCTTCTCAGGCTTTCGGTATTATAATAAAAAGGAGTGACAGGAGAGGTCATCGTTACCTTCTTCCTGATGTTAGTGAGACAATTTCTCTTGTTTCTCACCATTGAGTATGGTTTGAGCTATAGATTTTTGAACATATTCTTCCTTAAATTGAGGAAAATTTCCTCTGTTTTTAGTTTACTGGGAGATTTTGTTATGAGTGGGTGTTGGATTTTGTCACAAGCATTTTTTGTATCTACTATAACCAGGTCATGTGATTTGGTCATGTAATTTTTCTTATTAGCATGATGATGTAATGCGTTACATCAATTGACTCTTGTTGAACCAGTCTTCTACTCCTGGACTGTGCATCAGGAGTCAGGGTGTATAGTTCTTTTGATACATTGTTGAGTTCCATTTGTTAGTATTTTATGGAGGATTTTTGCATGTATGAGCATACACACACATGAAAGATAGCAGTCTGTAACTTTATGGTAATGTGTTTGGCTTGATATTTTATTACCATAGAGCATTAAATGTATTAAAATAGCCAGATTGGTGTAATGAATCCTCCTATACTTCTCATCCACTTAAAAGTTACCAATTCATGGACATTCGTATGTCATCTATGTGTCAGCTACTTAATTCCACACCATACTAATGAATCTCAGCTGTAACATAATTTTACAGGAAAATATTTCAATATATATTCTAAAAGCTACAGCATATCTTTAAAACACAAAATCATAATACTAGCTCATACCTAAAAGTATAAATAATACCTTAATATTATCAGATTTATAATTTTCCTGTAGTATTACAATGTCATTTTTCAAATAGTCTATTTGAACCAGGATCCAAATAAATTCCACACATTACAATTGTTCTATCTTAATGTTTGTGTTTTTGTATTTCTTTTTTATACCTGTAATTTGTTAACTTAAAAAATCCAGATTATTTTTCAGTCTGAATTTGACTGACTGTATCTTTGTAATACAGTGTAATATGTTCTCTGTATTCTACAGTTACTAAAAATTGGTGTTTGTAACTAATCTGATGTTTGTAACTGATCATATTTAGGTTTAATTTTTTTTATTTTAGCAATAGGACTTTAGGGTTGGTGTTGTATTCCTCGTTAGTACATGTGCAATCCTGTTATCCTGATCTTTTTGAATATCAGCAGTCACTGATGTTCACAGTCTGGTCTATTCCTTCATTATGGATTGCAAAATGATGCTTTTGTAATTCTACCACCTGGGGTACTTTCTTTATATACACTGCTTAGATCAAAGAGAATCAGAACCTGAAAGCCTAACCCCGACCATTTTGAGATTAGTTACATAGTACAAATCCAAATGTTAGAACAAAAATGGAGCCCTCTTTCTTGTGTATGATGTAACACTTTAAAGAACCTATAATAATATTAGCTGATCTGCTTTTAAATAACTCCCAGCACAGGACACATGTGCTAGACTGGTTAAAACATAAAGTGGCCATGAAGCATGCCTCCTGGTGACTGTCTCCCTTTTTGCAGACTTACTGTGCCTGCTTCCGCCTTTAGAGGTGGAGTCTTTCTCTGTACTTTTGATTCTGGGCTGACCATGCAACCTGTTTTTACCAACACAGTACAGAGAATATCATACTATAAAGCTCTGTCTTCAGAGGCCACACAGTTTCTAGTTTTGGTGTCTTGCAGCACCATTGTCACAAGAAGAGGCCTCATCTACCTTCCTGAGGATGGAACACCCTCCACGGAAACTGAGGCTCAGGCTCAGGCTCTGCCTGTTGAGGCCAGGGCTCCATCCACCTGTCAGCCAAGCACTGCTGTTTGTGCATGGCCGGGCAAGACCAGCAGGATTGCCCAAGCCACTCTCAGAAGGGGAAATCACCTGTTGACATTTTAAAGTAACTAAGATGTGGAGTGATTTGTTGTGCAGCAAAGACTAATAAATTGGAGAAGGTTGTATAGTTTTCCGAATGAGGAAACTGAGACCTGATGGGGAGATTATCCAAATTAGAAGGCTGTAGAACTAGATTAGCATTTAGGACTTCTGATTTCTGGCACTGTTTTGTTCATCGTGGAATCCTTTCTCATCTTGATGGTTACTTGCCACCTTCGCCTAAACTTCCTGCTAGCCTGAAGTAACCTCTAAGACCTTCTGAAACCTCCAGGGACGCTGTGAACTGAGCTGCATTTAATACTTGGCTATTGCTGGGACTATTATTTGGGCACAAGCAACTCCCCCAACTTCCCCGAGGGAAATAGAAACCGAAAATCTTTAGCAATGTTTCAACTTGAGCTATATTCTTAATCCCTGATTTCACTCAGTTTTGGAGAAAACAAACTTGAAAAGCTCAAGTTGGGGCAGATGTGAAGAAAAGACTCATAACATGCGTAGGGTTAAGGGCTTAACCAAATATCCAAGCATAACAACCGCTTTTTGTGTAAGTCAAGTAAGTGTTGACTGAGTCTATCAATTGGTAAGTCCAAACAGTTCCAGATGGTTCTAATAATAGCAGAGTATCTTATGCTTGATTAGTGACTTTTGGTTTACAAAGCAGTTTCACATCTGTGTCCTCATTCCAGACTTGCAGTGGAGCCTTGGAGGAAAGCAGGTCCTGAATCTCTAGTTCCATTTTGTAGATGGAAAATTGAGTCTGAGGCAGGAGGAGGGGGGCCATACAAAGCCAGTAACGAGCACCCCAAAAAGCTAAGATTAAATAAAATCTTCTGATATCATGATCAATAATTATCCTATACATTTCCTTTACTCTTGGCTGTACAGTTAGAATATCTTCTATTTATTTCCACTTTAGTAATAATGAAAAGAACAGTGATGATGTGGGATGATAAGAGAACAGAATGGAGCCTGGTAAGGGGACTGGTGTGGCCATGAGTCATGTGGAATGTTGTTCTGGAAGTCATAGGTGTCTTACTTAAAGCTGCAACAGTCCCAGGTCTGTACTGAGTCTCATTTTATAGACGAGGCAACAGAAACATAAACAAACATAACTTGTAAGCCATAGAGCTGAGCATATATATTCTGGAATAGAGGTCTGGAAAAGATGGGGAACAGAAAGGAAAGAGAGTCCTGGTTTTCCTGGAAAATTCCAGAATGGCTTTACTGAAGATAATCTGTGTGAACCAGGACACAAAAGATGGTTCTTCAGGCAACGTGGGCAATAAATAAGTTACATGTTTGTGAGACTTGATAATTTGCAGAGTGGTAGGTGGCGTGTCAGAGAACGACAGTCACAGAATCACGAAGAGTTCAGAAACTTGATGTCACAGTGCGACCACACGGGGAGATGCATAAACACACAACTGCGAGGCCAAGTGCAACTTGAATGCTCGTAAATGCAGGGCGGTTGGGCTTCTATCAGCGCCTCTCACTTCAGCTCGGCAGAAGTCTCGCAGAGGAAGCCAGGGCTAATGTGTTTGTCTTGTTCAAGTCCAACCATGTTAATTACTCTGCTTCTGTATCCTTTGGCCAACTCTCATGTGTGATGTTTACATTACAGTTTCATGGGAGTCCACACCTGATGGGCACATCTCAGTATCAGTGATAATTATCACTATTATTGGAGAATTTTAATCAGCATAATTACCACAAACATGCATTTTGATTAATAGTCATTAACAGTAATTTCTAAGTTTCATTATTATAGCTGAGATTTAATTATTTAATGTATATAACAATTAATAATAACTTACATTTATATGAGACTTGATAGTTTGCAAAGTGGTTTCAATTATAAAATCTCATTTGATCCACCCCGAAACTCCAGGCAGCAAGTAGGTTGTGAGTTACCGTCCTGTTCTATAGGTGGGGAGGCTGAGGTGAGATGTTGGCTTCTTGCAGCTTCCTGCCTCCCTGTTTGGCCCTTCTTCCTTCTCCCCGATTGCTGTTGCTCAGAGTTTCACCCGCGCTGCAGACCTCCTGCCTCTGACCATCTTACTTCTCATTTCAGCTGTAGGAAACAGAGAGATGTCACAGAACAAGCTCAGGCTGCAGACCCTACCTGGGTTTCAGTTCCACTCTGCTGGACAAGCTGGATACCTGAGCAAACCTCTTTACTTTCAGAGCTTTCCCTTTCTGTAAAAAGATGTGATATTGCCTGCTTTGCACAGCACAATGCATGGTAGCCATTGTTGTACAACTTGAGCTGGTGAGAGGCCTCTTGTGTAATTGGCCTATGTTAAGTTAATGCTCACAAACTAGCAGAAGAGCCTGGTGACACGAAGCAGCAAAGGACCATCTTTTGGCCTATGAGTATCCTTGGAAACTGGCTCCAATTTTGTCAAATACCTGCCTTTATATGGACGTTTTGTGCTTGAATGTCTGGACTGTAACCTGCATCCCCAGCATTCCTGAGTTGGGAGAAGAAATTAAAAAAAAAATAAAGGCCATGAGGATCCCAGTGGCTTTGGTATGCAATTGAGCTCTATAGAAGGGAAGAAAGCTACCATGTGTAGATTACTTCTCATTCAGTCATTATGCCTATCTTATTTAGCCCACACCCCCAAAATGTAGCAAAAGTATTGTCCTTCCCATTTCATATATGGAGAAACAAGCTGAGGCTAAGTAAGCTCTTCTGTAGAAGAGCTTGTAATGGTGCCCCTGGAGTTTGAACACTGGTTTCTCTGACGTTCAAAGCTTGCGCTGTTCCTGACTTTCCACCCAATACGTGCTTCCCACTGGCTTCTTATCTCCGAGGTCAGGCCTGCTCTGGGTAACCCTGCCAGCTACCTCTCTGTAGATTTCTCCCCTTTCTGAGCTTTTCCAGTGCTTGTGACATGGGCTGAGTGTAAATACCAGATTGATGGCATCTAGTGTGCGTGCAAACGCAGCTCAGTCTTGTCCAGCATCTGATAGACTCTCCCATGCTTTGGAACTATGTTGTAGGCACTGAGGGCAGCAGAGCTGAGCGCTTTTACTTTCTTTTATCTTTGCTAAAATAGACACAGCCAATCACCATAACAGATAACCCAGTCTTCCTCCCAAATGTTTCAACGTGGTTCATTTGAGGCCTATGTACCAGAGACTCCTTTACTGATGAACATACCACTACCAGTCATGAGGGTGACTACCTACCAAAAGCCTGATAAACCCTAAGCAAAGGGCTGTTTGCTTCACAAGACTAATCTTTAACACATTAATGATGGGGCTGTAATTTGTGTGTCTGGCTGCTGGTGGCTCTAAACTCCTGGTGGCACAGGCATGACTGTGCCATCAGGCACCATAGGATAGTCCCATAGATGGTACAAGCCATGGGGAGGGCAGTCACGCCAGTACCAGTGGAGGCTCACACTGGCTGGAACACGTCACCCTCTCATCATTCTGCAGCACAGCGTTAGTATTTCGGTTTAACTTGGAAAATGGGATCTGACAAAGTTAATAAACTTCTTATTGTCACTCAGCACAAGACCCCATTAGTCCTGTAAAAACAGTTATCTTCCCTCTCATACCCTTTCTTGTCTAACTCTTCTTGGTTCCTTTTCCCAAATATATCTCAAGAACTCTGTCCTTGGCCCTATGCTCGTCTCTCCCTGCAATGTCCCCCATGTTACAGATGATACAGTGTGTCAACTTGAGAAGTTTAGAAGTTTAACTAAGAGGGAAGGAAGCCAAGATCCTTACTTTGTAAACGTCCTGAGTCTGTACAAGAGGAGGGTAAGGAGGCAGTGTGAGTGCTACACCCACCCTGGAGTGGGGGTAACCTGCTTACAATACAAGGGAGAGAAAGAGGCTTTGTTCCCCACTCCCTTTTTGCTCTGGCTGCTTTTGCTGTCTTCTGCCGCCTTAAGTCTTGCTCCTGTGCTGCACCATCCTGCCTTGGAGTCAGTTGATTAAGGACTGAAACCTTCACAAACTGTAAGCTAAATAAATTTTCCTTCCTTAATGTTGGGTGTTGAGTATTTTGTTCCAGCAACAAGAGAAAAGTAACCAAGACACCATCTTAGACTTTCTTCTGGCTTTTGTCCTTAGTCCTCTGTGGATGACTTCTAAGAAGGCAGTTCCGGCTCTGTTCTGGCAGTTCCAAGCCAGGCTTGGGCAAAGATAATCATGCACCTGCCTCAAATAAGGAGGAAGAAAGTCACTGGGCTTAGAAAAGAGAACAGGCCTTAGTGGGCTGTGAGGTTCCTGAAGGTCAGGTGGGTTTCTGCTTTTTATTCAGCAGTCTGGCTGATACCTCACTATGTCTTGACTATGCCCAGCATGTATCTGCTCACTTAAGGCTGCTCATTCTCCTTATTTTGACATCTGGTTTTAAAATCTTGGTCTTCTCTTGGGCAGCATCTCCTTTTTACTCATCTATCCAGATATTCTGTCAGCATATCTGGTCCTTTTCCTCTATTTTCACAGTGGTGAGTCCTATTTGCGGCCTCAGCATCTTGCATCCGGCCAGCTGCAGTAGCTTCATTCTTCTATTTTTTCCCCTCCTTGTCTTCTGTGGCAAGATTGTGCCTGTAAAGCAGCTTTTGGACTCTGGCACTCGGATCTGGCTCAGGTGACTTTTTTGGCCTGAGTCTCCATGCATCTTCTGGATGTACCATCAACACCAGCAAAGCAACAACTTTGGCACGGTTTCTTGTCAGTTTTGTTTCATTCTTCCATGAACACATAGAGGACAGCAGCACAGTTTTGCTTATGATGTCATGGAGAGAAAGCAGTGGTATTTGAGCCAATCTTTAGAGATATATAGCTGCCAGTTGTCAAAAATAGGGTTTTAAAAGCAGAAGGAGGAGCAACTGTAAAGACAGTGGTCATGTAAAAAGGCAGTGGCCTATGCAGGGAGCCTCAGGCTTGTAGGATGCCCCTACAGCAGAGTAGGAAACATTCAGGGGTCATGTAGACTGAAGTCTGGCACCTGTGTGATGAGGCTGTGTGACTCTGGGCAGTGTCCTTATCTTCACAAATGTCAGCATAATAAAGGGACAAATATGTCATAGGGGGTTGCTGAGAAGATGTGGGAAAGATTTATAAGAGTTAGGCCTGCAGTGGGCCCTCCCTAGGAATTAGTCAGAATTGCAGAAGGAGAGGGCAGGTATTGTTGGTGCCATGTGTGAGCATGGGAGTGCAGTGGCCATGGAGGGAGACTCACAGCCAGGTGACCGGGCTACAGGAAAGAGTGTGCACCTCCTTGTAAGTCAAAAGCGTGGCTGATATGGCTCGATCTGTGTTTTACTCCCACCTCCAGCTGGCAGCAAAGGCTGGTGTGCAGGGCTTGGGTAAACAGCTGGGGGCAGAGGCATAAAGATCTGTACTAGGGCTGTGGCACATGGTGGCAAAGGGGCCTGAGACCGGACTTGATCCTGAGAAACCAAGTGCTTGGCTTGTGATTGGACTGTCTCTATGGGTTTGGAAGGATTGGGCCACGGTTCTCAGCCTGCGTACACTTGTAGCTGATGGGCCATAAACATAATGTTGGCTGACAGAGGTGTCTCCGAAGGGCAGGCAGGAACCACTGTATTTCCTAAGGGCAGGGATTAGCCCACACTCCAAGGAGTATTACCTGGCCACAGGGCAGAGATCTCACTGGCCAAATGAAAGAACAATTTCACTTTGTCATTGTTGTTGACCAGTTCCCAGAGTGAGAGTGCTCAGCAAAAGCCAATTACAACTCAGTGCCAATGAACCAAGTGAAATGA
This sequence comes from Hydrochoerus hydrochaeris, assembly GCA_004027455.1. Classification (NCBI taxonomy): domain Eukaryota; kingdom Metazoa; phylum Chordata; class Mammalia; order Rodentia; family Hydrochaeridae; genus Hydrochoerus; species Hydrochoerus hydrochaeris. The sequence goes on along the minus strand of PVLA01001997.1, from coordinate 182,475 downwards.
AAAACAAGCAGAAAGCTGCTGATGTTTTCACACAGTGAACCCAGAAGGACAGTGTTTTTGCCTACTTTAAATAACTAAGAAGAGCACACCACTTGAATTCAGGGTAAATTAACCTTACTCCTGATTCCTCAGTTAATTCCTCTGTCAATCTGGAGTTCTAAAATATATATATCCTTAATTTGGGTCTGCCTGCCCATCGGATCTTCATAAATGTGCTCTTATTTCAAAGCACAGATTGTGTTTTAAATGTCAAATTTTCAAAATCATGGCATATGACGGTTGTGAGAAATGAACTAGTATTAGCTGGCTTTTGTTTTGCACGACATTTTTTCTAAACATTTTCACTTGTAGTCTCGATCTCCTTGCCACGAAAGTAGACCAGGTGGGGATTACTGTTTCTAGTTCACACAGCTGGGCAGTGGCAGAGGTGCATCCTAGGAGTTTTGTGTTATATTGGGTGTAGATGTGGTGCACCAGGCACAGGCAGTAGACCATAGCAAGCAGAGGAAACAAGTGCATGACTTTGGAGTTAGGATTCAGGATTAAGCCTGTCTCCACTGCTCACTAGCTGTTATGGATTAAAAACTGGTGGCCAACTTAACACCAGCTGAATTAAATCAGCATGGTGCTGCGTGTAGATGGCCCACCTGAGGAAAGTTGCCAGCATAAATAGAGACATGGAGAAGAAGAGAGAGGCGCTGTGGGCTTCTCTACGTGTTGCTGTTTGAGCCGTTCGTTCTCCTGGGGGAGCTTGTCATGATTAGCTTCCCCAGTATGAGTTCGACCATTATCATCAGAAGGACCTTGTTGGTGGGAGTGGCTGTGATTCACTTTGAGGGAGCTCTTGTCCTTACATCTAGCATTGCTTCATGGCTCTGAAGGGGAAGATATGTGCTGTTTAATCTCTGGGAGAAGCTCGTCACTCTGGCTTTCTGGCATGTACTCAACTGTACTTACTGTCGGAGGAGTGCAGGACCTCTGTATCACTAAGGATGGCTGTAGTACTTTTCAGAGCAGCCCTGGTCTTTATTATGAACATGACTTCTCAACTCCAGGGTAAAACCCTCAACCTATCAGCACAACTCCTTCACCCTGCTGGCATAGATTTTCTAGCTTTCACTGCTGATCTTTGGGTCTTCCCAGAGCAGATCTGTACAACAGACTGGCTTGAGTCCTTCTTGTGAGCTCTAGACCTCCAGTTGGATTTGTGGGAGGCATTATCATGGGCTCTAGATTTTCATCTGGACTCATGCAGGACATTGCTGTGGGATCCAAGCCCTTGGCTGAATATTCTGTGTCTTTAGTGTTCTGGACAGATTTCCTACACTTTCTTATGTTTAACTCTGGGTGACCATCATAAAATAATATTTTAAATTCTGTGTCCTGATTTTAATTGTTCTCACAACCCCTAACTACAACACTAACTGTGAGACCTTGGACAAGATAATGTCCTTGTTGAACCTCAGTTTCCTTCTCTCTACCTGGAAATGTTCACCACCTCTCATGTACATTGTGAGAGTCTTGGGAGATAGGGAGAGAACCTACAGTCCCTCTAGTTCAGTGTCTACTGCATTTTTAATCTCCCATCAATGAGATTTAGTCATTAACTTAGTGGATACCCTTTAAAGTAACCATTCAACTCAGAGTATTGAAGACAGACCCTCAATAGATAGGTAGGTTCCATCAAGTTGCTCTGACTGTGTGCTTGCTCAGGGGTGATTGGTTGTCAGTTAAACACCTGACGCACATGGGACCAATCGGAGATCTTTCTTTGGACTGAAGTCTCAGAACTCAGTGAGTTGTCTGGTAGAGATGAGACTTGAGATGTGAGGCTCCAGAGCTGTAGATAATCACGCACCTGCCTCATATAAGGATGAAGAAAGTCACTGGGCTTAGATAAGAGAACAGGCCTTAGTGAGCTGTGAGGTTCCTGAAGGTCAGGTGGGTTTCTGCTTTTTTATTTTCTTAGTTTTTCTTAGTATCAGTTTACAGTACATGATTACATTCCTCATGGGAAGTTGGTCCATGCACACAACACATCTTAATTCCTCTGTCATCCTCTCTTCCTCCCCTTTTCTACCCCTCTCTCCATCTCTTGTTCTCTTCCCTTTTACAAAAGATCTAGTTCCCTATTTCCTGTTGTCTGCCTTTCATATTACTCTTAATTTACATTCTGTGTTTTCTATATAGGAGAGGCCATGTGCTATTTAAGCTTGTGTGTCTGATTTACTTCACTTAGCGTTATGGTCTCAAGGTGTATCTGTTTCCTTACAAATAACTCACGTTTATCTTTATGGCCCAGCAGTTATGTGTATACACCACACGTTTTTCATCCATCCATCTGTTGATGGACATACAGAACACTTCAAAATGTAGTTAGTGTGCATTGTGCTGCTGCAAACATTGGTGCGCATGTACCAGTGTAATGTGATACTTTTAACTCATTTGGGAGGATACCTAGAAGGAAAATAGCCAGGTCAAATGGAGTATTTACTTTTAATTCATGAGAAATCTCCATATTGATTTCCATAGTGGTTGTATTAGTTTACATTTCCAACAACAATATAAAAGGGTGCTTTATCACCACTGTTTCTCCAGCATTTGTTATTATTTGGTTTCTTGATGATGGCCATTCTTTATGTAATAAGATGAAATCTCAGTGGTGTTTTAATTTTCATTTCTCAGAGATGTTGAACATTTTTTCATGTATTTATTATCCATTTTTATTTCTTCTGAGAAATATCTACTCATCTCAGTGGCTCATTTTTTTTATTGGGTCTTGTTTTCCATGCTGAGATAAAATACCTGACACCCATAACCTCAGTTCTGTCATAAAGGTGTATTATTGTGGCAGTGTAATACATTTATTGTTTAGAATATTTCTATTGATGAATTATTAATTTTAATTGTATGTTTTGTTATATTAAAGAATGAGTACTTAATGGAAAACATCAAAAAAATTGAATTTTTAGTATTTATTGTTTATAAAACAAGCAATAAAATTTTCAACATTGACTATATTTTGGTGTACAAAGTTTAAAAAAATAGAAATAAATTCCTACATGAACAACAATGAAAATATTAATAGCATTCGACAAAAAAATCTTTACTTCAATTATCACACCTAAGGCAGTCTTTACACATGATAGCACATTCCCTACACACAGATTGCTTGCACTGACAGCATACGTGTTTTGCTTTCCTAGCGTTTTTGTAAGCTTTGCTGGTCTGGCTGTTTTGTCAAGAGGTTCTTATTATACTACACAATGTGTAGTTAACAAGAACATGAAATATCAATAAAATAAAGTATTAAATTCTTCATATGTATTGCACAGTGAGAGTAAACATCAACATTTTCACATCAGTAGTTCTTTACAAAACCTAAAAGATAAAATCAGAAATAAATTCCTATATGAATGACAATGAAAATACCAATAGAACTCTACAACAAAAATAATCTTTGCTTCAACTGTCACCCAAGGCAGTCTTCACACATGACAACTGCATGTTCCGTGCACACATCTTGCTTACACTGACAGAATGTGTGCCTAGCTTTCCTTTCCTGTGCGGCAGGCTGTACTTGTCACTTCTCTTGGCTTCCTGTTTTGTCAAGAACTTATATTGTATAATGTGTACTTTGCAGGAAAATAAATTATCAATAAAATAAAATATCAAATATGTAATGAGCACTTAAAATAGGCATCAACATTTTCACATCAGCTGTTTACTTGCTTAAAAAAACTAGAAGATAACATCAAAAATAAAAGCCTGTGTGAACTACAATGTATATATAAACAAAAGTCTACCACAGAAATAAGCTTTGCTTCAACTGTCATACCCAAGGCAGTCTTCACACATAAAAATTGCTTGTTTCATATACAAGTATTGCTTACACTTTGAATATATGTTTTGTTTTCCTGTCTTCCTGTGGGGCACAGTTCACATGCTTTTTCTTTTTCTGTTGTTGTAGTAGGTCTTTGTAATGCTGCACCTGCCTATTCACCTGTTGGCTTGCAAGTGTCATCCACAGTTTTTTTTTTTTTTTGCATAGTTCATTGGGCAGAAACATTTTGATCAGACCACTGGCCCTAGACCTGCAATGTTGGTGAAACACCAAAGCACCACAGGCATCTAATTGCATTTCACCTCCATAGCTGTTGTCACAGCCTGTGTATCTCTGGATAAGCTGGTCATTTATGGCGGGGAGGAGGGGTACTTCTTTTTGCCAACCTGCATACAGGAAAGGAATGGGGTCTAACTGTATCAGTCCAGAAGCAGCCCATACATGGCACTGGTTCCCAGACTGGGGTTGCCTGCTGATGTGGCTTTGTTCTCTCTAGCCCCAGTCCATGAATTGTGCTGGCTCATGTAGAGAGCTGGAGTCTGTCTGTTCCAGACTGGCAGTGGCCCGTGCCTGGTGCTGGTTCCCAGACTGGGCTTACCTCCTAGTGCACTGTTACTTTGTTTGTAAAGTATCGAACTATTCATGCCACACATGTTTAAGATTAAAACACAACCAGTGGCCAAGGCTTTGTGTTTCAAGCAACATTATAGCTGCTGCATGACTCATCAACAACCTCTATTTCACTTTTGATTCTGTTGTAGAAAGTTTCCATCTCAGGCTTCCATTTTGTCAAAGTTTCCCTATCAGTATTTCCATCATGGTGCAATATTGACATCAGCAGTAGGAGTTTGTTTTTCTTTGCCATGTACAAGATCAGTATAAATCTTTCTGAAATTCAAAGATTGTGCTATATAACTCTCTGTTTTGAAATTGTAACATTTCATTTGGGATCTCTGCTTTGTTCCTGTGAAAAAAAAGAATTTTTCACAGATGGAATTTCTGCCTTGTTCCTGCTGGTCAACTTGTGCTCTGGTAGCAAATGTTGCATCAATTGGAGACTGATAAACCAACTGTCATATGTCACATTTTGATCAGTTTGTGAGATGGGAGAAATAACTCTGTTCACAGCATCATTTAGTTTGTTACTGTATGAATAAGGACTTCGTAGCTCAGTTCCAGGATAAATTTTTAAATCGAAAGCAAAAGTCCTCACATGCATGAGGGCATAAATTTTTATGCCATATTTTGAAGGTTTTGGGGGAATATACTGCCTGAAGCTATGGTAACCATCAAATGTGGCAAGATGTTCATCGATAGTCATATATTCAGATAGTGTGTAAATTGCTTGACAATTACCCCAAATCTCTCAAATCACAAGCATATAGAAGCCATGTTATCAGTTCTTTCTCCTTCTTGCTAAGTTGTTTTTTTCATCAAACCTCAGGCAATTTTGAAGGGAAGCAAATCACCCCAGTGTCATTGTTATTCTGCAAACTTTAAGCCTTCACCTATTGCATTTCCCTGAAATTTTTATATTCCTGCAGTTACCATGAGAAAGCCCTGCTAAGTACGGCAGACCTACAAATGCTGTCAGTTCAACTAGTGAGGTGTCATAATAAATATATTTTTTAGTATAGAGAACATTTTACTAGTATTTCAGCATTTGTGTATTTCACATTTTATAACACTTCAACTGTTATGAATTTCCAACATTGAATCAGAAGTGCTGTCATTTTTTTCAATACTTTCACCTCTGCCAAGATACACACTATATTTTCAGACTAAGTTCTAACATTTGTTACAGGCAGCTGAGTTAGTTAGAAATGTTATAGACAGTCAGACAGGGCTGGGCCTTTGAAGGAGCCAGTACAGAAGACCAGATACCTTGCAACTTCGAGGAGACAGATACTTTTGCTGTGGGCCACACCTCAAGACAAAAGGCAAAACAAATGCAACCACACCATAAGTATAAACATCAGGGATTGATATTCTAAATAGGTATAGATCACCTTGAAGAAGCCAAGAGTCACTACCCCAAACCCCTACAGAAAGAGTCACTGCTCTTTAAGCATGCCCACTTGCTATGTGACTCACTGCCCCATTTGTCCCTGATTTGGTCAATTTTACCTGAACAATTAACCTTGTTGGCTGAGTGCAATTCTGTCCCACCTCATGCCTGCCTGCCTTCCCAGTTCCCATATTTTTCCCATCTTGGACCCATCTCACTTTGCGATTTTGCTCTATAAAATTCCCTAGAAAAGACAGAGTCTTTGGTAGCCCCTTCTGTCTCTCTCCCAGACAGAAGCTTTCTTTCTCTCAATAAATATATTCTGCTCTTAACCTCTGTTGTTCCTAACATTCATTCTTCGGTTTTAGAGAACATGAACTCTTACTGGATATCTAGTAGGTTGGTAGTTTCATTGCCCTATGTCAATTGGATCATACTGTTTGGTTGTATCACTATTTTGAAGCATTACTACTAGTCAAACATGTACTCACATTGCTGTTTTGTTTGTCATCTGAATCAATGAGGTCTGCATTCTTTGTGTCTGTATTGGTTGATTCTTGCTCCACTTCACTGTCACAGGAACTTTGGCTCACATGACCAGTGTCAAAGTCATTATCATTTTTATCATCCATGCATGAATGATTTGATAATTTACTTTCAACCTCCTCAAAATTTACAAGCCTGGTTTTTCATGTAACATTCTACTGAATTTGGGCTATTTTTACCAGAAAAATCAAAAGAAAACTTTTTTAAAAAAATCCTAAATGCACAGACATTACTCACCTGTTGCTGCTTTGTGAAAGGTTTCTGACCTAATCTAAATTACTGGATATTATGGTAGTGGTCTAAAATAGTAGAGGGCAAAAACAAAAGCAACAGCTTATCTTTCTGATGAGCAGTTCCTCCTCCTTCTTCCCTCAGTCTTGAATATAACTTCCTCCTTCCCTTTCCTGAGTGTGAAGAAAACCCCAGTTAGTACCTAGTGCATCACCACCCTCCTCCCCCTTAAACTCCACCTCTAGCCAGAGTTCAAATAACCTTCAGCCCACTTTGTCTCCTGCCAGAGGAGGAGCCTGGCCCACCAGTTGCGCACTCCTCTCCGTGTCCTCAATAAAGACCTCTTTTTGTTTTTCTTTTTGCCTCTCTATTGTGCTGGGAAACCTAACACTTTGGATCTCTGGTACACACCTTACCCTTCATCTGTCAGGTGGATGAATGCACAGATGAGTTTTTGCTTTCCCCAGGCACAAGAACTGTGAGTCACACCCGCATTTCATTTATGGTATAATACCTGTTAACAGAGTATAAGAGTGATGAGGATTTATTTTACCCCCTGTGATGCTAAGGCAATTATTTGCAAAACCTTGAGAAGGAGCGTTATTTGAGCAAAAATCCAGTTTGACACTTTTTACACACATGCACACAGCTTGCTATTCATCATACCACATGAATAAACACAAAGATTGCTTCCTGTATACCCCAGGCACAGCTACTGAGATGCACAGCCAGCTACTATTAGGCTAAAGTACAAGTTTACAGTAGAAAAGTGTGGAATGGGCCACTGTAACCCAGTTTTATGCCCTTCAGGTGAAGCAGGAAAGGTTTATTTGCCTCAAGTTTGAAGAGATTTCAGTCCATATTCAGTTGGCTCCAAAGCATGGTAGAGAGTAGAGGGAGTGAGAAAAAAATAGTCCAGGCAAGCAGACAGGCAGAAGCACATTAACCATCATTCCACCCTTACGTTTTTATGCAGCCATCTACCCTAAGATGGGGGTAGCACTCACACCCTTAATCCGAGCCAGAGCTATGCCAAGCCAATCAGTGGACAGATTTAGTAATCACACATCCTTTATCTCAACACCACATACTCTAGATCCGCCACCTCTGAAAAACACTCCCATGACTGCAAGGAGGCTTTGGGCGGGGTTTCTAGATACAGGGCATATTAAGTCTTTTATTTGGGGGGAGGTCTAACTTTTTTAGATATTTTTATATCCAGATATTAATCCTTTCACAGTGACTGGAAACCCTCCCCCCATTCTGTAGGTGTTTCTTCACTCTGTTTTTCTCTATACAGTGCAGTTTTTAATCCGATATAACCTCAGTTGTTGACTTTTGGTGCTATGTCATATGCAACTTGTGATCTGTTCAGAAAGTCCTTGCCTATCCCTTTGAATTTAAGAGACTGACATATTTTGTCTTCCAGCAGATTCAGTGTTTCTGTTTTAACATTTAGATCTTTGACCCATTTTGATTTTAGTTTTGTACATGGTGAGACATATAGGTCTAGGTTCAATCCTTTGTATGACTAAATGATCAGCATTTTCTTAATTACATTGGTTAATTCTGACTAATGAAGCAAAGTTAAGCTTTTGTCATTGATGTGTGAGGGTTATCATTAATGTAGTTACTGTTTGTTAAATTTGATTACCTGCTTGGGTCACATTCACTTAGAACTAGAAAATTCTTGAAAATAGAGCCACAAGAGGATTCCAGAAGTCAGCAAGAAGAGTCTGGTCACTACTCACTAGCTCTGTGACTTGCCAGATTCCTTTCCCTTCTTGTACCTCAGTTTTCTCATCTATGGGATGGAGTCTTACCTGAATTATCTGGCACTCAGTAAATACTCAAAAAATATTAGCTCCTTTCCCCTTCTCTTCCCTCTCATGATGCAGCCATCTCCCTTGTTAATGTCTACATCAGAGCAAATTTGCCACTCAGGCCCAGGTTCAATAATGTCCCTCAGTAGTAGTATTATGAGCCACAAATTCTACTGTTTTTGACAACTCACTTCCTTCTTGTCCCTTTCCTCTCCCTTTCCTTAACATAAGGTTCCCCAGACAGATAATGTTCTCTCCCATCTCTGAATCTTTGCTCCTTCTCTTCCTTCTGTGTACACAATCAAGCCATCTTTCATCCATCAAGTTACTGTGTATCCTTCAGTGCCCAGGTCAAATATCACTCCTTTTCTGATCACCCTCCACCTCAAGTTAGGTAAGTTGCCCTTGCTCTCTGTTTCCATAGCTCTGTCTTACCCTGTCACACAACTGAAGCATCTATTTGTTACCTGAGTTACTCTTCTTTCCCTGTCACGCCTTCCCCCACCTGACCCCGATAACCTTTCCCTGTCCCAGCTATGATCCCAGTTGTATTAGTTAGCATCCTCTGGAGGAGCAGAGTCAGTATAGAATTATGTACATTTAAACAAAGGGATCTATCAGGTAGGCTTGCAGGGTCAGAAGCGTAAGAGTGATGATGGCCGCCTGTGGGATCAGGGGCCAAAAAATCCAAGATGGCCACTGTGTGTGAGCGAGCCTGAGGAGTCACCATACCTCGGGAGCTTGCTCTGGAATCCCCAGTGTGGGCCTGCTTTGGAAGGCCTGCACTGGAGACTAATGTCCAAAGGCGACAGCAAAGACTGGAGCTCCTCCTCAAAGGAAACACTTCTTTCTTCTTTCTCTTTTCACTCTCTCCAGGCTATGAGCCATCCACGTCTGGGATGGGTCTTCCTCCCGCAGTTGGCTGGCTTCCCTGTCAATCATCTGTGGCCCATCCAGAGCTTACTAATCTGCTAGGTAGTTATTACTCAGGTCAGGTATTGATGATCACACTGGTCTATCTCGTTAACGCCGTAGTTATCATTTCTTGCAGGAACCTTCTCTGACTACAAGCTCCTCCCTCTCCAACCTTGTCACTCCCTGGGGCTCCATGTCCTGCTTCTTCATGGCACTGGCTGCAGTGTGAAAAGTTGCTGAGGAGTAGTCTTCACCCTTTGCTCCCCACTTCAGCATCGCGCCTTGCACAGAGTTGGCATTTGAATATATTAATTGTCTGACTAACAAACCAATGGAACAAAGGAATTTCTGAGTGTCCCACTCTGAACAATAACAGGGCTCAGAAAATACTTCCCACTGTAGTATCTCATCTGCCAAAACACAGGCTTTAAGAAGCCAGTAAACTTCACAGAAACGCAAGACAAAATAATGGCAAAAATTTTAATCCAGACTAAACATTAAATTGACCATTTTGAATTGACATGGAGACCATGGAGGCTTGGGGGCAGAGAGCCCTGTCTAGAAGTCTTGGCTCAACCACTTACTCCATAGATGGCCTTATAGACACTGTTACCTTTCTGACCCTCGGTTTTTCCCTTGTACATTGGCTAACAGGGATCACAGCGAGGATGTGACATGCTATATAAAACATGAGCTTTGTTAGCTCATTTTCCCTCCCCTTCCTCCTTCCCCGCTTCTCCCCCTTTTATGAGCCAGTGTGCAACTGTGGCTGATCCATCCGGGAGAGTCTCTATCCATATGTGGCCAGCTTGGCCTTGACCTCTGGATGACCTTTTCCATTTTTCACTCTGTTTGGCATGGACTCTTATGGCCTCCTCATGGGTAGGCAATTTTTCCATCAACTGCAACCATGGATTTTCCATGAAAGACTGTTCACTGAACTGGAACCATTTTGGCTCTAGGCACCAAGGGTCAACGTGTCCCCATGGAAAGAAGCTGAGATGGAAATTCTTTATACCTCTGTGTGTCCAAAAAGAGGGGGATACAAATGATTCGAGCCTCCAGAAACCCACGGGCTGTAAAAGTAAGTTGTAAAAGACAGAATGGTTTATTATAGACTTTACTACTCCACGTTCCAGAAGGGTACAGGGGATACATTCAGGCCACCAACTGTGTGAGGGATTTTATTGTTGGTGAGTCACATAGTGTCCCACTATGGACAAAGCCATGTTCTCAGGGTTCCGGAGCAATGCCAAGGCTTCCTGATCCCACGACAAGGCTTGTGCCATTGGTAGATTCACTAGACTAGCCAGGTGTAAGATGGATACAGCACACACCGCACCCCTCTGCCTTTCTTTGCATTATTTTTTTCAGCCCAGACCACTTCCCAACTCCCCCATACCAGACTTTTGCATTTCTTTATAGAATGCAGTGCATTAGAAGTCAATAGAAAGCATATACTAAGTCAGACTGATCTGGGTTTGATTGTGGCCTTGTTACCTATGAACAGGCAAAAAAGTAAACTCTCAGAGCATTTCTCCATCAGAAAAAGGTGGCTAGACTGGTACTCATCTACAGGAGTGGTTGCGAAGATTTAATGAGATGATACATACAAAGTATTCAGGAACACTGCACCATTCAATAAATGGGAGCAGCTTTTACACATTCCTGATTCTCAGCTCAAGCTCTGTCCCTTCTCTCTCACTGGTGGCCTCTCATAGTCCTCTTTAATATTCCCACTGCTTCTTGTCCAGCTGTCCATGGGAGTAATTACCACACGCCACAGCCACAGTCAAACTCCACAATTCAAGCTTTATGTCATGGGAGCTTAGGCTGTGTTTTGATATAACCACCTCACTCTGTGACTTTGGCCAGTTTTCTGTCCCCAACCCCTGCTCCTGACCTGGGCATGGACATGCAATTTATAAAATATAGCTTATAATGCAGTTATTGGGCTCTTCTCTGTGATTTCCTGCAACTACGAGCCTTCTCAAAACTGGAACCAAATGTTGACAGGAGGCTAATCACCCCACTCCCCAAATCACAAAAAAACCTCTTTCCTTCTGGAATATTTATTATTTATATACCACTGAGCCTAGGTTGGCCATTTTTCAAGAGTGGCACAAAGAGAAGTCTCCATCTAGGGGAACAAGGACTGATTGAAAGGGATTTCACGCCTGAATGCTTCCATTCTGCTCCTGCTGGACACCATGGCTGCTACCTTTCTGTATGTGATCAAGGGAGCTGGGGTTTGTCACTTGCACCAGAGCCTGGCCTCTCCCGGAGAACCTCCAGAGAAGGCCTCCATGGTTACCGTAGAAACGTCTTCCTTCCTGGACACAGACTCACCAAGGCCCAGGCTGCCACGACCCAAGAGGGGCCTTGTTTAAACAGGAAAGAGCAGACAGTTTAATGGGTAGCTTTGCAGCTCCGATTCCTACACGGTTTACAGTAGTTGGAGCAATAAAATTCATAATGAATGTTTCTTTATTTCACAGCGAACTTTTTGTGTTTGTTTTCTCCTTTATTTTCTCTTTTGTGTGGCTTTTCCTGAACACTACTGAACTGATCATGGGTGGTTTTTTATTTCATTTTTTAATTCCTAAAGGAATAACAGTGAGAAGACTTATGCTTTATATGTTTTTCTTACTTTTCTTCATGATGTTTCTATAACACACATAATTATGTTGAGAAAATTGAGAGTCAAGAGCTTAAGTTACCCACCCAGAGACCCATGATTATCCATAAGAAATGGAATTTTCAAGTGGACAACTAGCTACAAAATAGCCATTCTGATTTCATTAATAAATTAGGAAATATATGAGGAATTTCCCCCCTGGTAAACATCCTTTGTCATTTGATCCACAAAGAAGTGTAACATCTACTGTGTATATACATTCATGAGTTACCCATTCAGGAGATAGTCCTTGAACCAATTATTACTAAACTTTCTTCTAAGGAGAATGTTGCTGTCCTTGGTTACCTTGGAGACTTGAGACCTCCCAGCTTAGCTCATAGGAAGCTGAAACACTGTGGGGCTGAGGCTGAAGTGAGAACTAGAGTGATCACCAGGTAGCTGTTACCCATCAGGCACTTGAGCCGAGCTACCTTGTTCAACAAGTAACAGCCCTGCGTGGTAGACAGCACTGCATACCCTCTACCACATTCACAGAAAATGCAGCCGTAGAGAGGTAAATAAGTTACTAGAGGTAGTTTCCTCTCCAAGCTTAGGCTTTGCTGGCACTTCACATTCAATTCTTAGAAGGAAACTAAAGATCTGGCATATCAAGCTTAGTGGAATTTCTTTAAACTTCAGAGACAGGTCATCTCTTAAGGAAGTGGGCCTTGGCTACTAGTGCATTTCTGGAATTGTGAAAAGGAGCTGGAATACTACAGGTTGCATTCTAGTTAGAGCGGGAACCCTCCTGGCACATTCATGGAGCAGAAAAACAGCGACCATCTGAAAGGCAGTTAATGAGCCTAAGAAGTCCCGGGAAAGAGAAGGCAGCTGCAAGGAGTTATGAACTGTGAGAACAGCCCAGAGCCAGGGGGCAGGTGATTTTAAAAGCTAGTGGAGAGTTTTATCAGGCCATGGAGAGTTTTAACTAGTAGAAATTTTCCTACACGCCAAACAGTTGCTGTCCTCCACTGCTTAGGAAGCCAAGAGTGAGAACATTAGTGCACGTGTGCACGAAGAAGCGCTGAGCAGGGGCGTGGGGAAGGTGGTGGGAAGGACCTGGTGTTGGATCCCCCAGGCCCAGAATCCATGGTACATGCTAACCAATATTGATGAAGTGACTACATGAGTGAGTGAATGAATGAGCGGGCATAAGAATGTAAGCGACAAGCCATTAACCTCCCCTCTCCGCCCATTTACCACCAGCACTGGTAGCTCCACAAGCACCCATCCTCGCCCACATCCCTGTGCCTGTGCACAGCCGCGTCTGTGGGCTGGGCTCTCTCTCCAGTCCTCCTCTGACCCCAAAGGCACGCAGATGCCTCTGTTTCCTTCCGGAAGCCCTCTCTTCTGGAAGCCTCCTTTTAACTCTCCGTGGTCTTTGTTGACCCTGTGTTTCTGACAGTAGAAGGAGGCCGAGTGCTCACATTGATGTTTATGTGTCAAGTCCATTACAGTGTGACACCTTGAAAGGAGAGAGCGGAGCTTTAACTTCTTCAGCACTTGAGTTTTCTTGCATCAAGAAAGTGCTGGAGTCGGGCATGGTAGCGCAGGCCTGCAATCCTTGTAATCCCAGCCTTCTGGGAGGCTGAGGCAAGAGGATCACAAGCTGGAGCTCAGCCTGGGAAATTGAGTAAGCTAGTTATCAAGAGACCCTGTCTGAAATGAAAACAAAAATATAAACACGCTAGGGGTGTACCTCAGTGTGAAGGCCCTGGGTTCAATTCCCAGTACCACACAGAAAAAGCGTTCAGTGAATATTTGTAAATGAACAAATGGTTTACAAAGTATCAGGCAAATTCTTGGGCTCCAATCCATGGCCCATCCTGAACACAGGAAGGCCTTGTGGTTTGATAGACAAGCATTGCATGGGGCTCAGGAAAACGGGTTCAGGGCTCACATTTCCACCACCTACTGGCTGATTTTAGGAAAATGTCATCTCCGAGCTTCGCACTACCTGTGGGTAATGTGAAAGTACCGGCCGGACTCAGTGATGACCAACACCTAGAACTTCCCGAGTTCTCGAACTTAAGATTTTTAGCAAGAGTCCAGGTGGGCTAAAAGCCTTCTTATCCACATCAAAGTTGTTGCTACTGAGGTGGTGTCAATGGAATTGTGTTTTGTAGAGCTCCAACCCCACCATATACTACTTACATTCACCTCTGAAAGGAAATTTTAGTCAGTGTAGAAAACAAGGTGTGTGGCCGGCTGCTCCCGAGACACGTGCATGGACAGTAGGACCCCTGGAATGGACGTGCTATGCTGGGGCAGCACCAGGGAGTACCCTGGGGAGCGAGGGATGCTCAGGTTATGTTCTGAGGGAAATTCCGTGCTGATGTGCAGGGCAGCCATTCCACTGCCAAGAATCCCGAAACCCCAGGCTCAGGCTCACTTTGAGTCAGACTCTTCCCAAAGGAGGAGAGGAAGGGAGGCAGAATTATGGCTCTAGGCTTGTTGCACTGCAAATTTTTTCTAGTGATCCAATCAGTAGGGTAGGGATGACAGGCTTACATTCTTCTGCCTGCTCATTCATTCATTCACTCACTCACTTATTCGCTTCATAAATGTTGAGGTGACTGAGGGCAGTGACCCCTCAATAGCAGGTAGAGTGAGAGGACCACGGTATGCAATAATAAAAAGGAAGAAGAGGTTTAGTAGTTGTGGGACACACAAGGCCTACTTTACTTCATTCAATCTGCACAGCAAATCCAAAAGAGAGATGTTTCCATCTGATAGCTGAGGTGACTGGGGTCGCCGAGAGACATAAATATAACCAAGCCACACAAATAATGGTAACAGACCTACGATGTGAGCTGGGGGTTTTTTTGGGTTCCAAAACTTGAGCTCTTTACATTAAATGTGGCAATCTTGAAAGACAGATTTTTGTTTGCTTTGACCACGATTTTGCTGACATTGTCTAACTGGTTACTCTCTGGGCTCTATGAGCCTCTTTTTTTTCTCCTATATAAAAAGAGAATAATGTTTTCTCTATTTCATGGAAGTTCTTGTGATGATTAAATAAACACATTTTTTCCTTTATGATATTTTTCTTACCCATTCAGTTCTTAAACCAAGGTAAACTAAAAATTTAACTTGACTATGTCATTTGTTTTCATGTAACAGTGTCAATCCTGAGCAGGTTAACATTGCATGTAATTTATAGTTCCCATGATACTCTGTGAATTTGGGGAGAATATGTATACGTTGTCCATTTATTAAAATATGTAAGTCAAGGAGAGGGTAATAAAATGGAGTGATCACTCTGCTCTGTCTTTGCTTGGGTTTGAGCACAACAGAGCTGTCTTTTTATTTGCATTATAAATAAAATTTATGAGAAATGTATCTTAGAGGGTGAGTGTTGTACACATTCATTTTTAGCTGCCCCCGTTGAGGAAAACATGTGAACAGGAGAAGTTCCTGCAGTCTTCAGAATGTCTAGGAGCCTTGGGATTAGTTCAGGTAAAGTGACTTTTGGGTTTGATGAGTGAAACTCAGAAATTCAGCTGACTTAACACACGTGTATCTTGCTTGCTGTGAGGCAGGCTCAGTGGTAGAGCTCCTTTGACACTGAGGAGGAAACCTCAGGCCGGCAGAACACTGCTCTCTGTGGGACTGAGGAGGCAACTGTCTGGAAGAAGATGGAAGCAGATGCCCTTCAGGTTCTGCCAGGTAGCAGGATGAGGTGTTAGTAACACACACTACTCTCCAGGATAGAAGAGGAGGGAGTAGTGTTCATTGTGGGCTCTCGTGAACTTCATTTCAAACTTGTACTTGATGTTTGCACACGAGTGTGGTATCTCCTGGATGAAGCAGTCCCAGACTAGGTCACCCCACATCCACCCCTATCAGGAGGATTTCATATCCTCATGTTTCCCTTCCCGCCACTCTCTTCCCCTCCCCCCTCCCCTCCCCTCTCCTTCCCTTCCCTCCCTTCCCTCCTCTGCCCTTCCCTTTCTTCCCTTCCTCTCTCTTTGTTTCTTCCTCTCCTTCCTTCCTTCCTTCCTTCCTTCCTTCCTTCCTTCCTTCCTTCCTTCCTTCCCTCCCTCCCTCCTTTTCCTTCTTTTCCTCTTTCCTTCCTCCCTTCCATTCATTCTTCCTTTCTCCTTCCTTTCTTCCTCCCTTTGGCCTCCCTTCCTTCCCTCTTTGTGATATTGGAGATTGAGCTTATGGCCTTTGTGCTGAGATGATTTTTTTATTTTTATATGAAGGTCTCACTAAGCTGCTAAGTTGCCCAGATAGAGCTCAAACATGTGACTCTCCTACCTCAGACTTCCCAAGTGCTGGGTTAGAGGCAGGCACATTACACCAGGGTCTGACATAGTAATTCACTTCTCAACCACAGTGCCTTTTTCTCTTCAATGCATGCATTCACCGTAGTACTTAGAAGAATCTTCATGGATTCTCCTAGGGTGTGACACAGAACCCAACATATGGTCAAGTTGAAAATAACAGCTAATATGTCCTGAATGTTTGAAGGTGTCAGGAATTCTTCCAAACACTGAAGATGAGCTTACTTGTTTGATCTTACTACACTTCTGCGAGGTAGAGGTTAACAACAACTTTCATTTTATAGGTGAAGAAACCAAGGGTGCATATGCTGACCTGACTTACCCAAGAGAGCCCAGAGAGCAGAGGTTAGAATTCAGACCCAGGCAATACAGCTCCAAAACTCTCACAGGATGAGTTCTCCAGAGGCAGAGGCAGAGGCAGAGGCAGATGGGCCTTGGGGTACAATGTGTTCCATAGAGATAATGTGTACAGGGGAAGCAGGAAGAGGCAAGGATGCGCGGGGTGGATACTGCCCCTTACAGTTGGTTCAGCCTGGGCTCAGATAGCTGGACCTTTATACATCCTGCTTGCCCAGTCTGCAGATATGGACTGCCCTAAGAAAGGGCATCAGGCCTAGATGTTGCTGGCATCTGAAAGCTGTGTGCGCATTACACCCTTCAGAGCCAACCAGGAAGCCCTTCCTTCCAGGGAAGCTGGGCAGCTCATATCTATGTCAGCCATGGATAATGAATTGCCTCTCAGGGAAAACACAATAATCATTTGTTAACAGAATGTTTATTAATTATAATAATAATGATAATGATGGCTATAACTCACTGAATCATTAATCATCATTAAAATACATGGAGACTAATACTATATCATATATCTCATTTTACCAATAATGAAATAGAGATTTACTAAAGTTAGACAACCTGTCCAGAATAGTCTAATGAATAAAAGGGAGAGGTATGATTCCCTCCTAGACTTTTCTCATGCGAACTCTGCCTCCCAACCTCCAGGTGAGTTTTTGCTTAAGCTTCTCCAGACACTGTGCTTTCATCTGTTTCGTGATCTCCAGAAACTGTTAATGCCTCACATACAATGTGTCTTGTATGTGCGTTTGTTGAAAGATCAATTCATCTTCTATTTACAAGACATGTTTTGAATAGAAACTGGAAAAATAATTTATTAACAGTTGAATCAATTAGGCTTTTTCATGGAAAAATAAAATTTCATAATAAAATAATAGGAAAATAACAATAGTTAATACATTTATTGTCATTTTCAAAGTAGTCACTCAGAGTATGAGATATGGGTGTAACAAATTCTCCAAACTATATTAGCACAAAATTTTCCTTTCAATGAATTAAAAGAAACTAGTAGTATAACGATCTTGTATTTTTTTTTCTTTTCAAATAATGCATTCATTCTTAAAAAGAACCTTTGAATGTAATGGTATATACAATTCCACGTAAGCTAAAAGTTAAAATGAGTTTGTCAGTGCAAAGGTGTTTTGCAAATTACAAATGTCATATCTTGAGTTCCTGAGAAAACAAAGCTTGAGACAAGGATTTAAGTGCCTAATATGGTTGCCTTCTTAGTTACTGTATTTAGAAAAGAGTAAGTAAAGCTGTTTCATATACATAATAGTCCTAAACAGTTGATAGCCACAACAACTATTCCCACTGAAGAATAAGGATTTTACTGAGGATAAAGGGCAATAGTCAGAGGAAAGTGTATTTTGAAAGAACTCCAAGACACAATTTGAGTACTTTCTGCGAAGGCCATGATGTCTTTTAAAAAATATCATTACAACAGTAAATGCACTGAACAAATGCTGGGTGCCCCTGAAACTATATGTAGAAAATAACAAAATTGAAGTCAGTGAAAGACCAGGAGAATAAAAAAGGTTAAATCCAAGTGACAAAAACGCCCACAAGAGCAGAAACTCCAGCATGAAGAATAGATAGTCAAGCTCCAAAACCTTGGGGAGTTTTCTTTAGTTTTCTTTTTTTTTTGCTTTTTTAAAAATTTTATTTTTTTAAAAATTTTATTTAAAGAAAAAAAAAGCAAAACAGAAAAAAGGGAAGAAACAATACATAATTTCAAAAAAGTAAACAATAAGAAATCACTAGTTGATAAATTAGATATTGTCTTCTTAAATATAGTTGTTCAAGTTACAAAATTAAAGCATATAAAGTGGACATTCAAACAGTGAGGCTGCAAACAGTTCTGTTCAATGATCCAACAATAACTTAGCAACATGGTTATCAATCCTACACACTTAAACATACATGCAATTATATCCTTTAGAGCACTTTCTTTTCCTCCTATTGCTTTTTAAGTCCATTATCTTTTTAGTTATATCATGTTTCAGCTTGCTCAGTACTTTACTGATCTGTTTTGTTTTCATTTACTTTTTATTTTAATTAATTAATTTTTTTTTAAAGTAGTAAAATACCACAGAACAAGATGAAACAAAGCCAATTGAGACAGTGTAGTGAAACTGGTACAGAACTTTGCAGCAGGTTACCGGAATAACAGTAATAGGTACCATATTATAGCTTGTTTTCCTCACGATAGTTGTTCTTTCAATCAGGTATAGTAAAATCAAAGGAAATACAAAACATTATAGAACTTATCAAAACAGAATATTGAATAGAGCAATACCATTAATCAGAACAAGGCAAAACAGTGCTAAAAATATTTGCCTTCAAAGAAATGGTAGAAGGAAATCCCCCCTATTTACTATATTGCATATGGTCAACCTTGCAAGAGATGTTCAGATCTCTGGCTTTCATTTGCTAACGGGGTGTGGGTGTGGGGGTGGGGATGGGGGGGTGGATGTTTGAATCTCAGCCCTTGGGCCCGGTAAGCTCACAGCCACTTACCAGGGTGGCGAGCTGGCTGCTTGGTTTCTGAGCACCTTAAGTTCCAACATGATGCGGATATCAGGAGATGCTGATGGTTCTCGCCCTGGGGCAGCCACGGCTTGCCGGGCCTCTTTTCTTCTCTTTTTTTTTTTTTTTTTAATGCAAGATATAGGAAAAAGTAATCTGAAAGACATTATGCCTCTTCTTCATTTTCTTTCCCTTTGCACTCTTTCTTTCTCTCTCTCAAACATCAAACACATTTGAAATAGTTCACAAATTATAGATCTAATCTGATCTTTTTATTGTTGGAAATTCCCCACCAGAAAGTGCATTTACAGTTCACGTGATAGACAGAGTCGTAGTTAAGGGAAAAATTCAGGTGCAGGTAGATATTTATACCATGTACACTCAAATGACCAATGTGGAATGGATCTTAGTTGCTGTTTAAGAGGCACAATGGAGAAATAAGCACAACTATCAAGAGCATTTTTTAATTAAAAAACTCTAACCCCAGTGTTGATGTAGGGTAACTTGAGGGTACAGTGCAGTTTACACCTCTGTGCTTCTCTCTGTATTTCTCCCCTTGGACTGAATGCCTAACAGTCCACATCACCTGCCCACCCCCCCACCCCACAGATGACAGCCACATTATAATTTGTGTAGTTTACACCCCCCCAAGCACGCTGCAATTTCCCTAGCACTGGTCAGATACCAGCACATCTCAAAATTCAACATGCATAAAAATACTCCGGGATCTTGTGAAAAAAATGACAGATTATGATTCAGTGGGGTGTGTGGTAGGGCTGAAATTCTGCATTTTTGGCAAGCTAGAGGGCGCTGCCATTGGTGATCTTGAAATTACCTTTGGAGTGGTAAAGTCTTAGTACACCATGTAGCAATTCTCGGTTTATTTCTCTGTTTTGACCATTAAGACCATGGAATTTTTGCATTTTAAAAATCCCTATGGCATAATATCTCTGACACTGAATAAGAGGCTCAATAATCTTCCCATGAATCAATGCATAGGCATTATCTCCTCAGTTCATGACAACAACCCAAAGTATTAGCACAAATAGTCATCTCTCTTTTCTCTCAAGGAGAAGGGACACTTAATGACAGCAAGCAGAAGACAGTCAGACTCGACACAGTGATGCCACCTGAAAATCTGGAGTGCCAGGCTGTGTGCCCATTGCTTTCCATGGCAGATCACTAGCCAGGTCAGGTCAGAGAGAAGAGAGGCTAAAAAACAATTACAACTCTTCCTAACACTGTGTCCAGAGATTGGTACTTCGCGGTGTTAGCCGTAGAGAACACAGCTGATCTAGGGTTGCAGGAAATCCTTGGTCTTGGGAGATTTGGACCACACTCCAAACTTTGACGTTTCATACCATTCTCACAGCTGAACAAATATGACACATGTAATTTCCAAGGCCACCACTGGTTTTATGTATTAATTCTCAGGATTTATGGTGTTTTGTACTCTCTTTCCAAATCTCCATACAATAGTTAATTATTTAAGCTGCCTTACAACCCTCAGAGGAAGGCGGGGGTACTATTCTGCCCTCAGCCTGTGGGGAGGTGTGCAGGGAGAGGTAGAAGCTCTGTGGCAACCAGAGTGCCAGGGTAGGGATCATGCTGCCTTGTGTGGGCTCGGAGGGTTTGCGCCGGAAGAAAGCACGCCTGTGCCTGCCTGAAGGCAGGGGAGGGGGCTCTCAAAAGACTTCTAAAATCTGGAGCGGGACCTGAAAAGACCATTTGATCAGCAACTGGAAGAATAGCTATCATTTTTGAATAGCTAACATGTATCCGGTAGAGTGCTATGACATCTAGCTTTTTTTCTTTTATTCATAGAGAAATGTGAATTTGGGGGTGATGATACGATACAACCCTTGACTGAGAACTTGCACTGTACTGGGTGCTACACTTTTTGCCTCTTTGGAACCTCATGAAGCACTTGTGGTCATCTTTCCACCACAGAAGAGAATAGAAAAATCCAAAATACTTAATGTGTAATAAAACTGGGATTCGAATCTAGGATTTCTGTGTCTCTAGTGCTGGCCTCTCTCCATTTGTTTATGAGCTAAGCAGTTTCTTCATTTGTAAAATGGTGTATATATATATATATATATATATATAGTAGATTCTCTGATAATATCCTGGATTCAGTAAGGATGTAATAGAAAAATCATGGAGTTTAAGGCAAGAAAAGACCTGAGCTTGAATTTTGTCTAAGTGCTTAGTAACTATAACATCTTATACAGGTCATTTAACTTTCTGATCCTCAATTTTATTAGCTGTAAAATTAAGACAATAATATTTAACTTACAGGTTTCATGAAGATAAAGTGATGGAATCTGTGCAAAGTGTCTACTTTTTAGCCCTGACCATGCAGAAGCACTTAGTAGAATCTGCTTTTCCCCCGTCTACCCTCTTTTGGGTGGTTTCTTCCCTATTTTCTTCTTTCCAGACTGATTCCCAGCAAATAACATCACCTTCTCAAATGCTAACTACAGTCTTGCGGTTCTTTTTGAAGCTCTTACCCTTGTCATCCTCATTTAACCAACTGCCAGTTGTTATCCGTGACAAAGCCCATCACATCAGGCACAGACATCTTTCACCCAGCATCTT
The DNA here is from genome assembly GCA_004027455.1 of Hydrochoerus hydrochaeris. Classification (NCBI taxonomy): domain Eukaryota; kingdom Metazoa; phylum Chordata; class Mammalia; order Rodentia; family Hydrochaeridae; genus Hydrochoerus; species Hydrochoerus hydrochaeris. The sequence goes on along the minus strand of PVLA01001997.1, from coordinate 160,658 downwards.
CCTACAGACTGATCCTTAGTTTAAGTTTCTCCTACCTGAGAGGTTGATTCTCAATGACTTAATATTTTAAGAAGCCCAGTGTTTATTTCCTCTGACTTGATCAGAGCCGGAGTGCTGGCGAAGTCTTTGGCAGGCTCCCAGCATTTTACTAAGAGATGTTCTCTACACCTATTCAAACAAAGGAGGAAAGGAAGATAATCCCCTGGAGATGGATTATTCCAAATGTCTGTCTCTAACTTTTGAGGTCCTTTCTTTTTGAGAAATTGGATTCAGCATACCTTGAAGTCTATTCTTTGCCATCAAACAAGTGTTTGGTAAAAATGGAATCAAGTTCTTCCTCCACACTCCCACCCCTGCCCTAGTAAAGTGAATTACAAACTTTCTCAGCAAAGCTGTCTGAAATCCTGATGCAGTCAGTGCTTCTGAGACAAAAGAGAACAGTAAATACTAATCATCACAGTAAACAATAGATTCTAATTCTTTCTTACTATTGACAAAGAGGCTTTTGGCCTTGCAGAAGACCTCAGAGAGGGGATTACCTGATTCTTGCTGAGGCAGATGGCCAGAAACTTCTAAAATATGTCTTGTGATTGCACCATGGGTGTTGGCCACAGTGACACCCTTCCCTTTCTGTTCCCTGGATGTGACAACCCTGGGCCTCTGTATCTCCCCTGCTTCCACCTGACAGGCTGCACCAGTACCTTAAGGATCCATCTGTCTGGTGGCACCAATGAGATTCTGGGCTGGCGACTGACTCCTACTGTCTCCAAAATGTTGAAGTTGGTCCAGCTGGGTTGTGCCACCTAAGACCTCTGGCTCAGTGACAGATGTAATAATTCAGAGCTCTTTTTCTTACATTGACTTAGGAAAAAACAAACCAAGGGCGGAAACTAGACTCTTCACATCTATTCAGGACAGTTTTCAATTCTAAGATCTTTCTACTCCCGTTTCCTTAATGTCCAAGAGTAACAGAATTGGTAGTAATGTTACAGTTCCTCATGGAGCGAAAGATGTGCCAGAAACTATCCTAACCTCTTAAAATACATTAATTTATATAATTTTCATAATGATCTTATTAGACATGCATAGTACTTTTATTCTACTATTACTATGCTGATTTTGAGACTAAGCTTCTTTTCTTTATAAAATTAGGCCACTTTAGCCATTTCATTGTAGCCATGCAGAACAACGAATGTGCTAGGATAACATGCTAGAGTTTGCTTTGAAAGCAAATGTAGTACAGTTGAACAAATACTTACTGAGCACCTTCTGTGGAGTCAGGTAATAGAAACATGAATATGATTATGTGCAATCAGTCTATGGCCATACTACCCCGAACGTGCCCGATCTCGTCTGACTATGTACAATCCCTTCCTTCAAGGAGCACACACCCTGGGAGATCAACATACGCATATATAAAATCTCATCTAACAAATGAGAGGACTGAGCATGAGAATGGAGGGGACCAAGCCATTTGTTATAGATCACTACTGACTCATAGAATTCTAGGGAATGGGACTATTCTATTTGTGTTGTTGTGTTGTCCAAAACAGTAATCACTAGGCTATTGGTCACTTGAAATATGGCTGGGGCAATACAGAAATTAGATATATAATTGTATTTAGTCTTAATGAACTTACATTAAAACAGCCTCCATAAGGAGCTGCTACCATGCTGGAGAGAACAGCATAGGACACACAGCAAGGCAGCAGCAGACTTCAATGCTGAGCTCTGCTCTGCTTGACTGAAAAGCTGGGATCTCCTGCACTATGTGAGGAGGTATGGTCAATATTTCAAGATTCTTTCAGTGTTTTCTCCCCCTTGGGGTTTGGTAGAGGGGTAGTCGTGCCCACCAGTCATGGCAGGTGGTCCTGCGGCACAGGTCTGAGGAAGAACAGCGCACACTCGGTACTGGCACTTTCTCCTCTCATAGAGATGGAACGTCCAGTGTGAGGGCTTAGTCTTCCCCATCAAAGCTTTTGTGTGTGTGGAAATTGCATTGTTACAGAAGTGACTTTTGCAGAATCCCTATTTTTAAGGATGCAATAAGAAGGCCAACTGGTAAGGCAGACTCCCGAAGATCTTTAGTAAGAAAACAGGACTAAGGCTATGCATTAGGAGGCTGAGGTCTTATAACACCATGGGCCAAATGGTTTCCAATTTCCTTTCTTTTTTGGTCAAGATTTCAGAAGCCACACAACACTGACAATATGCTTGCTGCCAACTTGAATGCAAGGGTCTGATGATGCAATTCTGAAGTCTTTAAAATCATAAATAAGTAGTACCACGTTTGCCTTTATTATTGTTGTGATTTTTATGATAAGACATTTAGTTCATGCAGGAAGGGTTGGATGGGGCAAGTATTAGAGTTAGAGGAATGAATTGTTGTACCTGGAGAAAATGTGTGTGTGTGTGTGTGTGTGTGTGTGTGTGTGTGTGATTACAAATAGTCTTATAATTTCTGCAAAATGGTTGTGGTGAATTGATAACTGGTGGTCAACTAGTAACACAGCTGAACTGAATCCGTGTGGTGCTGAGTGTAGATGGCCCACCTGAGGTTTGTTGCCAACGTAAAAAGGAGAACTGGAAAGGAAGAAGTAGTGCCATTGGTCCTCTGTGGTGTTGTTGGTTCTCCTGTTGCCACTGGTTCTCCTGGAGATTGTTGAGTTTCTTTCCTGATATGAACTCAGCTGTTATTATTAGAGGAGCTCAGGACCTTGTGGCTGAGAGTGGCTGTGGTTCACTTTGGGGGAGGTCTTGTCCTTACTTTGAGCATCACTTCCTGGCTCCGGAGGGGAAGATGGTTGCTCTTCAGTCTTCAGGAGAAGCTTGTCATGCTGGCTTCCTGATATGAGCTTGGCTGTTATCACTGGAGGAGCTCAGGACCTCACTGTCACTGCGGATGGCTGTGGTACTTTTTAGGGGAGTCCTGGTCTTTACTTTGAGCATTGCTTTCTGGTTCCAGTGCAAAACTCTCAATGGCACAGATCCTTCACCCTGCTGGAACAGATGTTCTGGCTTCCACCACTGACCTTTGGCCCTTTGAAGCACAGATCCATGAAACAGAATTGCAGGAGTCACTATTCTGGGCTCTAGATCTTCAGTTGGACTTATGTAGGATATTGTTGTGGGATCTGGGTCCTAAACTGGATTTCCTGGGTTTTGGTGTATGGACAGATTTCTTGCAATTTTTGCATTTAACTCTCTGGTGGACCACTATAAAAGAATACTATAAATTGTGCATCCTGTATAAGTTGTCTTCTTCTCCTTGCAAACCCTGACTACAGCAATGATTTATTCATTAACTTAGTCATTGATAAGTAATATTGATAATTAGCTGAATTTACATTTGATCAAATAACAAAATATTGATAGATGAATGCTAGGAAGAAAAGAATTTTCAAGATCTACTTAGAGTAGGATTATCAGAAAAAATTTCTGAATAGATGACTTTAAGCTGTGTTTGAATGATGGAAACAAGCCTTACAAGTAGACTGGGAAGAGAACACTACAAAGAGAAAATGAAAAGCGTTGTGATACGAGGAGAGCTTAGAACATTCAAAGGGAAAAACCCAATAAAATGGAGCACAAGTCAAGAATAGCTATCACATTTCTTATGCTTATGAAGGGCTTTTGCGGAGGTAAGGACAAGCAAACATGAAGCTCAGAAGAGAGGTTTTGTTGGACAGACTTGAGATGCACCAGCCCCGGATGGTGTTAAAATCATGGGATTGGATGAGGTCACTTAGAAACCATTCTCAAAAAAGTGACAAGAGACTTAACACTGAGCCTGGGGAACTATGTCACTTAGGGATTAAGCAGAGGAACATGAAAATGCAAACGGAAATGGAAAGGAGTGGCCCAGAGGATGAGAGAGAAATCAAAACTGTAGGGTGTCACAGGAGCCATAAAAAAGATTGTGTCAATGAAAAGACACCATTCAGATAGACCAAATCCTAACAAGAATTAAATGCAGCAAAGTGCCTGCTGGTGTTGCAAAAGGTGAAATGCTGGCAAATGTAATGGAAGTCCCGCCGAGGTTGTAGGGACAGGGGCTGGTTAGAGTTAACTGACTAGTGAAACAGGAAAAGTAAAGACAGTGATGTATATTCTACAATTTCCTTTCAGAGCCTTTGCTATGAAGGAAAATAGTGTGACAGTGGCTAGTGGGAGATGCGAAATCAAAGGTTTTTCCAGATAGCACTTGAGAATGTGCTCAGGGAAAGGATTCAACGCAGAGAAGGAGACTGATGCGGCAGAAGAGGGGCAGGCTAATCAAGGCACCCCAGGTGGTGAGGAGGAAGAAGGAAAGAGACTGAGTGAGAGGGAACAACTGGTCCCCGAAAGGAGGAAGACAAGTAACAGTAGAATGAGAGAAAGAAACATTCACCAACTTGGTAAGAAAATGGGGAGCCGCTACCTTTTTGTGGTTTTGTTTTGTAACTGACGCCAGACAAGGGCATCAAATAAATGTGAAGAGTATAAAAAGAGAATGTTTGAGAAGAATAAAATCTGAAATACATGACTTGGTGATGTGGTAAGTAAACTAATGAATTTCTTTGTGATTAGTGTGGAGTGCCCAACACAGATGTGAGACTGGAGATTGCAAGATTGAAATGAGATACGCTCTTAATTGTCTAACTTTTCTTAAGGAGTACGCGTGGAAAAGACAACTAGTTGGGTTCACTCAGAGTTTGAGGTTTTTGTCTTGTGGAAGAAGGGCAAAAAAGGAGGCACACTTGAGGAATTAGTGAAATGATAAACCACGGAAAACTTGACAAGTTTGGTGAGTGGATTAAAGACTACCTTGCATAGGTGATGAATTGTTGCAGAAAACTGCTGGGAAAAGAAAGCAGGAGAGGATGGAGATGGTAGCCAGAAAAGAAAGCAAGAGAGGATGGAGGTGGAAGCCAGAAAAGAAAGCAGGGTGCTTGAACATGAGATTTAAGAGGTAGTGCATTTTCCGGAGGCGCCGAGGCACAGGTTGTGACTGCAGGGATGGCAAAGGTGGTCACTTGGAGAGACGTGGTCCAGAACCAACACACTAGACTGTTGAATGGCCCATCAAAAGGACTGATGCAAGGAAGATAGTAATGGCAGGTTCGGGGGTAGCAAGTTTGGATTATTTAGAGTTCGGGATAGATCTCATGCTTTCTCTCTTTTACCTAAGATAAAACACTTCGGGGGAGTCAGGGATCTGAGTTTTGGACCTCACCTGTCACTTAAGATCTGGGAACCCTGGACAGTAACTTCCTTTCTTTTTCCCCTTCCTTTTCTCCCTCCTTCCTTTTCCTGTCCTTTTGTTCCATTTTGAAATTCTCCTAGATCATGAAAAGGAATGGAGATATAGTAGCGAGCAAAAAGGCCTAGAATTTGCCTCATAAAGCTTATGCCACAGAGAGAAGCAATCCAATAATTAGTGTAAATGTATAATTATAAACTGTGAGAAAGTATTGTGAATTGTGAGATTCTATAGCAAGGGGACTTTCTTTATGCAGAGGGAGGGAGAGCCAGGGAAGTTTTCTCCTAAAAAGAGATATTTGGCCTGAGATCTTGAAGGATGAGTAGGAGTTAACTTGGATTATAGGGTGGGGCCAAAGTAGAGAAGGACTCTGTTCCAGACATGAAGACCCACATATACAAAGTCCCAGGGGTAAGAGGAGCTCTCTACTTTGGAAAAACTGACATACAAGGCTTGTCTGACTAGATTTGATGTAGCAAGGGCAGGAGAAGGAGATGAAAAGCTGAGCCAAGGCCAGAATCTTCAAGGAGATTTAGGTTATGTGAAGTGTTTTGGTCTTTAACTTGAGAGCAATAGGAAAAAAAATTAAAGAGTGCTTTCAAACAAGATTGTTAAAAAACAAATTGGAGGAGGAGAGGGGAATTATTTGTAGCCAAAAGCAGCTTCAGAGTAAGGAAGTTGGATGGAATTGAAAATTAAATAGAAAAATAAGACTCCATGACGGTGTGAATTGAGGGGGTTTGGCGGGGGTGGGGATCAAGGATCATAGCAATTTCAAGTTCACGGCATCTCTCCAAGCTGTAACTTTCTCATCTCAAAAAAGAAGAAGAAGAAACAAACAAACAAAAGCATGTGTGAAATTGCTTTGTGCATTTGTAAAGTGTGATTTTTGCTATCTGTGGAAATATTTAGTAATGAACTGTATACGACTAAGCCAATTACCCTATGGCCTATTTCCAAAGAAGATGTTAAATTACTGAAGACAGAGAGAGACCAGATATAAACGGCCACATGGCTCTAACTCGTGTGCTATTGTGCTTAGCCTTTATGGTTGGTTTTTCCGTCGCCGTTGAGACTCTCCCTCCTGCCCTCAGCCCGTCTCTACCTTTTCTTGCTTGCCTTTCCGTTGCGAGAGGTTGCCCAGCAGTCTCTGTTGGCTGGGTTCCTATGCCATCCAGCTGCTTTCTTGCTCAGTTTCCCCGGGGAGATATGCCTGAGAGATTGGAGACTGGCTGGCCGGGAAGGCGCAGGGCCTTCATTCTTTCTCTGAGCCGAGTAGTAGCTGCGGCTCTTCGTCTTCCGTGGCCTCTGGCTGCAGTCCCCACCGACCTAGCTTGGCCTCCCTGCTGCTGCCGCCACCGCCGGTCTCCGCACCTCTCACCCTCCCTCATCTGTGTAATCAGTTTATTATATTAGATTTTTCTGCTTTGGACACTTAGGGCAGTTCTGTGGAACAGGTTGTATCCTGATTGGTAGATAAACACGCAGGCCACCTTGTATTGATTATCAAATAGAATTCCTTTAAACCATGAAATGTTCTCATGCAAACCTTGAAACTTTAAACATACAATAAGAAAGAACGTATCTCATCAATATAAACTAATTCAAAACTATAAATAAACTTAGGATGGCAACTATTGTGATTTAGCAATAGCAAGATTAAGTATAAATGTTTTCAACTATTTTTTCAGCTGACTAAACTTCATAGTTGAAATAAATGCTGTCATTAAATGTTCTTTTAAATGGTGTTTAGCTAGTTTGAATTTGAAAGGAAAACATTCTTTAGCAGAGAGAGTGATAAGAGTCATCAAAAATAAAATAAACAGCTAACATACTTTGGAAAACCTTACCATTATGTCAGAGTATTGCATGCTATCTTGGCAAATTTGTGGGTAATTTTAATTTTTTTGTTTCACTTAGTAATAGTTTTGTATAAAACAGTAATATCATTGGCAAGGATCCTACTATGTTGCTTCAAAATTTATTTGGAAGTTTCTCTGTTTCTTGCAATAACCTATTTTTCTAAAATACTATTAATTGATTTGTTGATGTACTTAACTGTATTTTGAAAAATGTTTATAGAATAATATTTGATGACCCTCTTTGTACAAGTTAAAATTCTGTATTATTAGTTATTAATCTATTTAAAATAATTTATTCTGATGAAATTTAAATAATGAGTTGAATATTTTAAAGTAAACAATCGAAGGAATTTCTTACACTCACAGTGTTGTGTAAAACCCGTTATCTATTTAATTCCAAAATGCTCTCATCACTGCAAAGAAAAACACTCTCCTCATTCCACTCTTCACTGGCCCTTGGCAGCTACAGTTCTTTCTCTAAATTTATCTATTCTAGATAGACATTTTGGGAAATTGCAATCACATGATATGGAACATTTTCTGCTTGGCTTCTTTCCTAATGCATGGCTTTGTGTTGTTATTGTTTGTTTTGCAGGACTGCAAATTGAACCCAGGGCCCTCACAGTGAGCTGCAAAAACTTTTTTTTTAAACAGTGTCTCACTAAGTTGTCCAGGCTGGACTCTATCTTGCAGTCCTCCTACCTCAGTCTCCAACCTGTTGAGATTACAGGCAAGTGTATCATGCCCAGATCCACAGCATGGTTTTGAGGGTTAGCCATCTTGTCATATGCATCAGTACCATTCACATTTAGGGCTGAATAATCATCCCCTTGAAGATTTACACTGCAATTTGTTTACTCCTTCATGTGTTGCTGGACATTTGGCATGTTTCCACCTGTCAGTTCTCATGGACAGTGCTGCCAGAAGTGTACGTCCATGTGCTGGTTACATACCTGTTTTGGATTTTGGGGGGGTGTAGACATAAGAGTAGAACTAGGAAGCACATGGTAACTTTGTGTTTTGCTGTTTGAGGAACTGTCAAACTACATTTCACAGCAGTAAACATTTTACTTTCCAATCAGCAATGGAGAAGAATTCCAACTTCTCCACCTCTTGGCTGTTTCTTTTTAAAAATGAAATTAGCAGCATCTTCTTAATGTGTGAAGGGGAGCCTCACGTGGCTTTGATTTGCGTTTCTCTAATGACTAATAATGTTCATTATTTTCTCATGTGTTTGATGGCTCTGGCATAACTATCTATTTTGTTCACCCCTAACCCCCATTAAATAGTTGTTTTGTCTTTTTACCATTTAGTTGTGGGAATTCTTTAGATATTTCTGCTACTAGGTTTGCTCAGATATGTCATTCTCCTAAACTGACAGTTGTTTTTTCAGTTTCCCTTTTAATGTCTGGAGACAGAAAAAAGTTTTCAGTTTGGATGAAGTCCCTTCTGGTTTTTTTTCCCCTATTGTTGCTCATGTTTTTGGTATGATAGCTAAGAATTTACTATTGTGAGACTCAAGGTTATGACAATTAATCTATTTTCAGTGTATGTAAAATGGTGAAGACATCTTTTATGACATGTACCACTTTATAGATGTGATTATACACATATGCTCTGTGTGATGTATATACACAGTACTGTTTATGTGTGCATGTATGACTTACATTAATTTACAAGTCTTCATTGTTTTAAACAATGCTGTGAAGTGGACAGAAGAATAGTCATTATGCTCATTTTAATGATGAGAAAATCTGGACCTGAGAACTGCACACCTCACCCCCAGCCACTGCCACCTCCAGGACCCTACCCTGGTGCCAGGAGGACCTGGAAACTGTGGACTCCACCTCCAGTCCCTGGGTTCTCCACAGCATGGGGCAACAGAGTTGACAACCAATAGACTGACTTGATTGAACAAGAGACCAACACCCAGGAGAAGAACTCACTGAAAAAGCAATCAGAAAAACATACCATTTACAATAGCATAAAAATTAAAAACTTAGATAGTATCTTAACTGAGGAAATGAAAGACCTCTACTGTGAAAATTATATCAGACATATAAAGGAGATCAAGGAAGACATCAGAAAATGGAAAAATGTCCCCTGTTCCTGGATAGGTAGAACTAACATAATCAAAATGTCTATACTATGAAAACTGATATACAGAGTTAACATAGACCCAATCAAAATACCAATGTCATTTCTGAAAGAGGTAGAGAAAACAATGCTAAGATTTATATGCAATCAAGATACCTAGAATAGCAAAAGTAATCCTGGGTAACAAAAGCAAAACAAGTGGCACCACAATCCCAGATTTAAAGTTATACTACAAAGAAATAGTGATTAAAACAGCATGGTACTGGCCTCAAAATAAGCACATGGATCACTTGAACAGAAATTAAGAAGTGGAAGAAACATCAGGCACATACAACTATTTGATATTTGGTAAAAGGGCCAAAATAATACACAAGAGGAGAGAGAGCCTCATTAATGGGTAATGTGGAGAAAATTGGGTAACTACATGCAGGAAATTGGGTCAAGTTATCTCACCATGTACTAAACAAAATCTAAACAGATCAAAGCTGTAGATGTTGAAATAGAAACAATCTGCTGGTAGATAAAATAGGTAACTCTTGAAGGTATAGGTGTAGACAAGAGCTTTCTGAACAGAATCCCAATAGTAAAAGAAATAATAGCAAGAATCAATAAATAGGAACAGATGAAAGTAAAAACTTCTGCACAGCAAAGGAAACAATCAGTAGAATGAAGAGAAAGCATAATTTTTGCCAACTATTCCATGGACAGAATATATAAAGAACTCAAAAAGAATTAGACCTACTGAAATAGACCAATCAAAAATAGGCACCAAGATGAATAGAGATTTCTCAGAAGAAGACGTACATATGACCAATAAATACATGAAAAAATGCTCATCATCACTGGTCATCAGAGAAATGCAAATTAAAACTACACTGAGGTGCCGTTTTAGCCCAGGAAGAATGGCTATCATCAAAAAATCTAGCAATAACAAATGCTAGTGAGGGTGTGAGGAAAAAGAAGCCCTACTATGTTATTGATTGGAATGTAAACTAGTACAACCACAGTGGAAATCAGTGCTGAGATTCTTCAAAACACTAAAAGTTGAAATTCCATTTGACCCAGTTATCCCCTCCTAGGTATCTCCCCAAAAGTATTAAAAATCATAATGTTCAGTGATACACTTATACCCATGTTTATAGCAGCACAATTTATAATGCCTAGATATTGGAAATACCATGTATGTCCAACAACAGAGGAATGGGTAAGGAAGATGTGGTATTTATAAACAATGGAGTATTGTATTTCCATAGAAAGGATACGCTTGAGGCATTCATAGATAAGAGGATGCAACTTAAGAACATGGTGAGAAGTGAAATGTCAGACACAGAAGCTCAAGTATTCCATGATTTATTTTATATGAGAAGATATAAAAGAAGGTAGGTAGATAGATAGATGGATGGATAGGGCAAACAAAATAGAAGAATAGAGAGGATGTAGGGAAAAGTTCAAATACTTCCTCAAATTACATATTCCATTGTTTTAAAAATATTTCAATGTATATGCTAATTAGGTTCATTTATATGAACAGTTTACCTTAGTTCATTGAAGAGAAAGTTTGTGTTATTATTATTTTTTTTTGTAAGAATCCTTTTTTGCTTTAGGTCTTGTACTGAGTAACTACTTTGAAGACAATGATATGAAGAGTGGTAACTATTATTATTCTCGCATTTGGTTATGGATTTTTTTAATAAAATAAAAAGTAAAAAGAAAACTTGTAATTTAGCCAGGAGTGCGGCTTAGTGGTAGCATGCTTGTCTAGCGTGTGCGAAGCCCTGCATTTAAACCTCAGCCATGCCACCCCACCAAAACAAAAAGAAGAAAGAAGGAAAGAGGAGGAAAAAGGAAAGAAACTCTAAACTGTAAGGAAGGAAGTTCTCCTTCCAGGTCTCATGGGCAGTAAATGGCAGATGTAACACACTGGGATCTACCGTCTGAACTCATTGTGTCTCTATACTGGTGGTGTTGAACCTAGGTCATGCATATTGTTTGCTTTTCAGAGATTAGCACATGAGGTGTTTTTTTCTAAACTAAAATCTCAGAATTCAGGTTTCATTGCATGTTGGCACTTTGTGATAGATAAGTGTGTTTTGAGTTACAGTTTGGGCACTTATTTCACCACGGTGGATACCGTTCCACCAACTTGCTCCACTGGAGCATCTGAACACGGGTGCTGAATGAGATGCAGAGAGAAGGATGGAAAGAAAAGCCTGCATTTGCTGTGTGAATGCACAAGGCTTTGCTAAGGCCGTTTCACCTGCACCCTTACACAGTTCTCGCACCAAGAGTATGAGGTCTGTGCTCTGATTTTAGGATGCACGTGGTAACAATCGGAGAGCTTGCCCTTCACCATGCATCCCCTAGGAGGGACCAATGTCACAGCTTTCATAGTCCCAAGTCCACTCGACTCCTTGTGTTAATGTAACCCTTACAGGACGGCTGGGCATGGTGCACAGAATGAAGCCAGAAGTCCTCCTCCTCCTCTTATGCTTTATTAAATCTGAGCATCTGCTTCCCACTCTTGCACTGCATTTCCTGTAGTAATAAAGCTGACTTTAAAAGATCACTCCTTCAAACATTCTCCTTTTGTGACAGTCTCACCCTGCTACCCCACCCTGCCTCTTCTCACAGCCCCAGGCTCCAGACTCCAGCCCCTCTGGCTGGGTGCTGTGGGGCAGTTCTAGCCACCATGGACATTCGTCTGGTGCTTAACAAATTGTTGCTCTCCCATCCCTGCCCTCAGCATGCAGACAGGAAATTAAGACCAAGGGAAACTCACCTCTGACCTTTCATTCACTTTTTAATAAAAGCAAGCAGAGTCACTCGCATGTTTTACACCAGACTCAAGAAGAGACAGTTTAATGGGCCTTTGAAGGAAAACCCATCCATCCCATTTGCTGGTGCTTTTTTCAGTGTGTTGCCCTGTGAGCCAATCACAGGCAAGTTTGTGTCAGAGGCCACCCATGCCCAAGGCCTAGAAGGTACTCGTAAATACTGACTGTGCTCAGCGAATACTATTTGTTCTTCCAAATACTATACTATTTGTTCTTCCAAAGTGAATGATGGAACCCTAATCCTACAGAGCAATGTAAATTAATGACGATGTTTTATATTTTTTATATCGATTTTTCTTAAATTGTTGGCACATTTTATGTGACACTTTTATTAGACATGGCTCTTTGAGAAAAAAAGCCCAATGAAACTAGCTTAAAAAACAAAGGAGGAATTTACTAGCCGATGTAATAGCCGTGATTATTGAGCTGTTTAAGAACCTGCCTCTTCCCTGTCTTGGCTGCTTTCCTCCGAAATGCCTTCGCTCTCAAGCAAGTTCTTGTGGCAGTGCACTGGCCAGAGGCATCCCTAGGTGTATCTTACCCATCTGGTGATCTCTGGCTGGAAGGCAAATCTGCTCCTCCAAGAGCCCAGTCAAAGTTCTGGGGTTCCGTGTCGTTTGCTCATTTCCAAAGTAATCACAGTAGCTACAGTGGTGTTAAATGCTTACTCTTTGGATCTGGGTCACAGTTCCAACCTTGGAACCAAGAGAGGGGCTCAGTTTCCTGAATGACATAGATGGGGACTGGAGGAGGGGAATTCCCAGAGGAAATGTGGTGGATACTCCCAAGAAGGATGAACAGGCAAAACATAGGTCAAACATATATTTGGTAGAGTACACACTAATTTAAGAATCATAAATCCAGCACATAAAATTGTAAGTTTGATTTTGTGGGGTTAGATAAAAGCAACGCCATTCTTAAGTGCTCTACAATTGAGGAAGGTGGGTTTTGAATTAGAAGTTAGATTCAAAAAGGTTCTTCTGAGATCTCTTTCACATACCTGTGGGTAAAAGTAGTAATTGCTTCTAATCTTATTTTCACGCAGCCCAAGGCACTGTTTGTGCCCACCAGTCCGCAACTCAGACTGCTCACTGGGTACCAGATATTGTATATTGAGAATAGATTGTTTAATAATAAAATTATCCTGTTCCTATAGAATGTGTAGGAGTTTTAAGATGCTGGGATTAACTCCTAACTTGTGACTTACCAGAGATGCTGAACTGGCATCAGAGAGTTACTTTAGCGCACAGGATGGAGATGTACATATATCCATTTTAATATAAGGGACTGGTAACTGAGTAGGTGGAATAAGGATGTCTGCTTGGATCTGTGTCAGCCACGTTTCTGATGAGCACCTTTATCCTTGAAGCCCCTGCATTCCTCTTTCCATGTGGAGGTGTCATCAGCCCCCTGTCTCATAGCAAGAGGAGGGAGGAGTCAGGTGTCCACTCAGGTCAGACATTTGAGCATTTCAAAGAGAATCTGTCATGCCTACGTTGAATGATCTATGGCTTCTCTTATGTTATGGGCATTAGCCACGCCCAAAAATATTTGTACATATAGTTTGTTTGTAGAAACCATTAAAAAAAAAAAAACCTTTCAGGACATCCTAGCATCCTAGGAAGCTGTAATGACAATGTCATTCAATCTGACTTCTGTGCGCTTTGTGCATTCCATACCTGTTTTCCAGCCTGATTCTTGTGTCTTAACCCTTAAGAACTGTAAACAGGGGAAAGGGAAGACTGCACACTATGAGTGTGTGTGTGTGCTGGGAGGTGGTGGAGGGTGCTGGCCTCGGAGCCATTCAGCAGGGAGCTGGTAAGGAATGAGAGGCCAGGAAACGCCCAGGGAGAGGGCATCAGTGCTGCATGACAGGAAGAGCAGTATACGAGAAGTGTTCTGACCTGGCTTGAATCCTGGTCCTACCAGTTAGGATTTGTGGCCACTGAACCTCTTAAGTCATGTCTCTGTTACTGATGCCGAGTATCTACTTCATTACACTTCATGCCCCTAGGAGCTTTGTTCAGATCCAGTGCAGCACTACCCATGAAAGCTGCCTAGGGCATTGAGGGACTTGCTTCCTTCTGGAGAGAGAGACTCCACCCTAGTCACTGCCCCTGCCTGCTCACCGAGGATTACCTCAGGTTTCCCTGGGATCTAGACTTGGGCTTTGTGTAAACAAGCCTTTCTTTCATTTCCTATTTCAGTTTCTTCTTGTGCATCAACAGCCTCCTCCAGGGTCTCCCATGTTCTAGATTCTGTACTAAGTGCTGGAGATGAGGAGAGCAGTGTGGATGTATAGAAAGGAGCATGGATTTGGGATTTGGTCTCGGTGTGAGTCCTGATGTCTGTACAGCTTTGGTACAGTCAGCTCACCTCTCGAAGCATCTAATTTCTTCATGATTTCCATGATTTACGGAGATTTTGCAGAGTTGCTAGATAATACAGAGAGCTCAGCAAACAGCTATCATTTTCCCTGAGACATTCCCCCTGCTATCTGAGAGCTCAAGTTTTAGAATCAGGTATAAGGTATTTTTCAAGATTTTCCACATCACACAGAGATTAAGTGATGAGAGGCTAACCTCCCAGGGGGGGATAGCTGTGACTTTACCAAGCTCACACGACAAGCTCAAGCCAGAAAGCAATTGTAAGCCCAGGTTTCTTTCTAGGAAGCTCCAAGGAAGTGGAAGTCTTTTGGCTTCCTAAGTTATTGCTTGGGCCTGAGTTTTAAGAACACTTCTGGCCATGAGTGAATTTTTGAAACAGGAAGCCAGGTAAAAAAATCTCACACTAGTTGAAGGAGCATATTCAGAGTACTGGTAGGAATGGAGAGAGAGAGACAGACAGATAGACAGAGATAGAGAGACAGAAAGACAGAGAGAGACAGAGTCAGAGACAGACAGAGAAACAGAAAGACAGAGAAAAAGAGGGAGAGAGACAGAGAGAGAGAGAGAGAGAGAGAGAGAGAATTTGTCAAAGCAGATAATTAAATGTATGTCAGGGAGCAGGATGGGTAAGAGAAGAGTCCTAGTTGGCATCAGAACACTGCACATCAGCTGTCCAGTACACGGTTGGTCCCTTGTGGCTTCCTTCCAGGTCACCAGTCAGCAAATATTATCTGTTATGCAGCAGTCACGCTGTAATCAGCCTCCTTGACTGTCTCTTTCTGTTTTGTTTCCTTCCCACAGGAAACGCCCTTAGCTTCTTCACATCTACTTCTGCGAGGCTACTCCAGTGAGGACATCCTTGAAATTGGCTTTGAGCAGCATCCTGAAGCATGTGGTGGGGAATACTCCATCTTAGGCCCAGTCACAAACCTCAAAGATAGCAGGTCTCAACCCTAGGACCTGTGGCTCCTACCTTAACAGGAAATGGATTGCTCCCATCGCTGCCATAAACGGAAGGTGTAGAGGTGGAGGGTAAAGGATAATCAAGGCCCAGCCCACTCATAGTGACAAATGTCTTTATGAGAGTGGCACGGGGACATTTAATATGGAGGGAAGAGGGAACGCCAAATGGCCACAGGGTGCACAGACTGATTGGAGAGAGAGAGACGTAACCAAGAATGCCCGTGGGCTCCAGAGGTGGGAGGGCTCAGAGCTGTTCTTGCTCCTAAGCACCTGGAGGAAGCTGAGCCCCGCCTGTTTCTTGCTTTCAAACTTCTGGCCCTGGAACAGAGAGGATGGATTTCTTTTCTTCTAAACCTCCAAATTTGCAACAATTTATTACCAAACCCATAAGAGACTAACACCTGTGATCTGTTTTCCCAGGAATTCTCTTATTCTGACTACTACTGTGAATACTGAGGCTTTCTTTTTTTAAAAATTTTAAAGAGAAAAAAAAATCAAAACAGAAAAAAAGGGTAGAAATAATACAGAATTTCAAAAAAAAATAAACAGTAAGAAATCACTAGTTGATACATGACATATTGTCTTCTAGACATAGTTGTTCAATTTACAAAATTAAAGCGTACAAAGTGGACATTCAAACAGTGAGGCTGCAAACAGTTCTGTTCAACGATCCAACAAAAACTTAGCAACATGGTTATCAATCCTACACACTTAAATATACATGCAGTTCTATCCTTTAGAGCACTTTCTTTTCCTCCTTTTGCTTTTTAAGTCCATTATCTGTTTAGTTATATCATGTTTCAGCTTGCGAGGCTTCCTTTTTAACAAATAGTCTTCTAAAATAGTCCTATCCACACGGCAGGATGTCCGCAGCGACAGAACGTGTCACAGCTATGAAGACCGCCCCGACCCCGGACTGTGCAGAGAGACACCGAGAGGCAGAGCAAGGACATGCACCCAGGATTGTTCGCGACATTCAGGATGCAGCCAGGAAGAAGACGGCACTGGAGAGCCCACTGTCCTGACCTCGGTCACGCTCTGTCCACACAGGTGGCAGAGTTTCCGGCTGTGACAGGAAACGCTCTGCTTAAGCTTGCTTGACCAACTGACCATTCTTTAGAAACGAATTTTGCATTTTCCCTTTTTCTGTAAATGCAAGACACATGTTAGGGAATAGAAAGAGGGTCGGTTTCCTTCAAGAAACAGATACCATTAAATAGTTTCAGTGCAGGAAGGCAGCCCGGCTTGCGGTGGTGGCGAAGAGTGTGGGCTCTGGGATCACAGGGCCTGGCTGGAATTCTGCCCCTGCCACTTTCTACTCTGGCACTTAGGAGACGTACTTGCAGAGTGACTCAGTTTCCCCAGGTGTAGAATAGAGATGGAAACTACTTCCTGCAGACCACTGTGAACAGTGAGTGGGAAGTTGCCTGGAAAGGCGTCTCCCCGGTGCCTGAGCACTACCGGGGGCTCCCTATTCTCTTTATTATTCTAAGTTACATTTAATCTTCTCAATATCTCTACTTGGCTATTTTACAATGACCTTGGAATTTCTTCTGTAATCAGGAAAACTAGTAAAGATGACAAACTGCCTGCCTGGCAGTGAGCTGGAAACTGTCGTGACGCACTGCAGGCTGCTAAATGCTCTTATCAGCTCCCAGAGCTAACGGGAATCCCTGGACCTCTCTTCTGGAAGATGCATGGCTATAAATGTTTGTTGAATGACTATATAAACAAGATCAAAGGCTATGTGATGCTGGGGAAAGGGAGGTGAGTCCATTTTCTTTAAGCAAACCCTGACCCATACAATGGCCTGATACTCAGGAAAACTCAGAGACAAGCAACCCATTCCCAGGCCAGAGACTCCAAGCCCTGTAACTAGGGAGGACAATTTGAGCTTCTTTTGAATCCCTCTAACTTGCAGGCCTCTTGTGGGGCTGCCATACGGTTAAAGATCTAAAAGTTTTCGGTATCAGAAAGGAAGTCAGACAAGGATAGGATTGCAGAGAGGTCCTGTTGTTTATCAAGTTCAACAAAGAAAACTTTCATCATGTATTTGTTTTGCTCATTTCATTCCAGTTCTTGATTCACATGGCCATTACTTCCCTCTTTTATCTGGGCATCTTAGCTGTTTTTAGTGAGTCTAGTGTGGCTTTTCCCCATGTAGCCAGCGGAATACCTTTCCTCTAACTTCCCTCTGCCCTTGAGTCTATCGGGAGGGATCTGGCAGTTGCTTCCTCCCCACTGCTGCATGATGCAGTCGAAGAAAGGAAGCATTTGTCATAGTACAGAGGCCTTGGTTGTGGCTAATGTCCCAAAGGGAGCTTTGAACCTTGTTCTCCTGGCCCAGCTGCTGAGATGTCACCCTCTGCCCCGGGAGGGGAGCTTGGGGGGCCTCATCCTGCAGTGCATGGTGGCTCCAGGCCCCTCACCTGGAGTCCAGCTCCTGGCTTCCAGCTTTGGTACAGACCTGGAAAATAGCTAACATAATTTGACCTGATGCTTATCTTTTGTTGAGTGTATTTCTGTACTTCCTTCTGGCTACCTCTGGCCAGTTTCCTTCTGATTGATGGGCTGACATTCTGAGCCTGTTTGCACTTTCAGGAGAGAGGGAGTGGTTGTCTCTTTCATTCTATAAACTGAGAATTCCACTAGCTGAATGTAGCCCCTGCCTTTATGGAGTCTAGAGTTTAGCAAAGAAGAGAGCATGTGTTATAAACCCAGCATTGTTAAATAGACTGTTACACGCTGTGGAGCATGTAACAGGCAAATCCCTACCTCAGATGGAGCATGGAGGAAGGCCAGGATGGGAGAAGGCATCTGTCTGAGACTTATGGATGGACTGCACTCACAGAGCATGTGTCAAATTCTGGAGCCCCTGCTTAAAAGGAATTCCTTGCTTCTTCCTGTCCTCAGAGCAGCAGGCCTCAGGTCACCCCAGAAAGCCCATTGTCACATTGGAGATAAATCCCAGGCTGACTGCAGGCAGCACCACGCAGGGGCATAAACATTCCACAACCATGTAATTCTGCCTGTGCCACATTAGGTTGTGCGATATTTGGTAATTTCCTTGTCCTGTCTGATTTGTAATTTCTGTATCTGGCAAATAAAATGGTAATCTCTCAAGCTCATCATGAAAACCAACACAGCAATTAAAATAAAAACACATTGGAAGCTGCCAACCTTATGGATTAAAGGGAGGGAGTTAGTCATAGGGTATCCAACCCAGCACTGAGCTGGAACAAGGAATAGAAAATGCTAAATATATATATATATATATATATATATATATATATATATATATTGCTGATTCTTTCCAGGGCCATTCCTTTCAGTACCTTGATTACCTTGAAACTTCAGGATCTTTAGTGTCTTACAAATGCATATGCTTTGTTTATGATATCTTAAGCATTAAGAGCTGTTTTAAAAAAATTACTATCTACTTGGCTAAGTTATCTCCAAGAAGGCAGCCTTCTTTCTACATAGTAGCACTGGAATTCTAGTTGCTTGGCTTTATGGAGCCCAGTGTCTCCATAAATCTCTGGGCCTGGGGCGGCTAACTTCTGCTCTGGTTGTGTAAGGCACTGCAAATGGACTGTTGGATTGAATTCTCTGCACCAAATGGCCAACCATAGGCTGGAGGAGAGCAGCTGGCATGGTCTCTACAGAAATCATGTTGCATTTTGAGTTTATAAAAACTATATTGCTGACACTAGTGTGGAACCAAGAACTCCAAACATCTCAAGGGCTTGGCATAATGATGAACCTCTGTGAGGTTATCTAGTGTCAGCACAACAGACATAGCCATATTTACCACGGGCTGAGATGGTAGACACGTGGCCTCAATCCCTGGGTGCTTTGACCCTTGGATATTTTTTGGAACATCTATGTGTGAAGCGCAGTAAGTCTGACCCTGTTGCTTTCCAGTTAATCACAGCTCACTCCCAGCTTGAGATGTCATTGCTGTTGTAGTCACTCATGCATGAGCAAAGCCAGAGAGCAGCAAAGCTGTTGGGTGGATCTCAGGTAGCAGAGGAGGTCTGGGGGTTACTACTCCCCTGCTTCCTGCCTGCTTAATAGTTCAAAGCTGCAAGCACAAAACGTTAAGTTTAAATTCACCAAACAAGTACTGCACTAACATGGTATCTGAATTATAGTGAACACTTGGTTTTGTTCCTTATAACCACCATCAATGGCCATGGGAAGTAGGAACCAAGTTCACCAAAGATCAAAAGGCCTGGGAGAACAACAAATTCTTTTTTTATGTTTCCTACAGCATTTCCTCATAATCCCTTTAGGCTGAGCACCAGAGATGTTTTCCTAGTTACAGAGGCCAAATCACAAGCAAAGGGCAATGGGGACAGGCCATCCTTGGAATGTGAGAATGGCAGCTGCCCAAATGCCCAGCTGTGAATGTGCACGTGTGCTTGTATTTGCTGCTTTGTTCGTGTGAATGTGGGATAGTGTGTTGTGGTGTGTTGTACGTGATGCATGGACGTAGTGTGGTATGGGTGCCTTGTCTAAATGTGGTGTGTACAGTGTGCAAATGCTGTGTATTTCTGCGTGAAGAAAGAGTGTGCAAGTGTACATGTGTTCATGTGTATACACACCCATATACTATGTATTTGAAATGAGACTTTTCAGCTGACTTTTCAGCTCCAAAGATTATTCTGGCTATGAACGCTGTGTTAGCTTGGTTCTATGCCACAGGAGTTTGGAGAAGGCTGAGATTGACCAAAAGGGTACAGGATATATGTCCCGAGGACCAAGTTCCATTGAGGACCAGTTTCCATTGAGTGTCTATTATGCTGCATAGTTTAGTTTTCCAAGTTCCCTATCACCCAGAGTTTTAGTATGCTTGTCTTATAAATGGACAGGAGGTCACAGAGCTATCCAAAGTTATGTAACTGCAAATCGACAGGACCAGGTCTTAACCTAGTGATGCAAATGTCAGCTAATCTGAGCTCAGGCAACAGTGCAGGCAGAGCTGAGGGGCTCTAACCAGAGCATGCAGGGAAAACCTACTGGAACTTAAAGAGTAGCATTTACCCTGGAGATCCCACTAGAGACCTTAAGGGAGTAATATTCTTCAAAAGCCTCTTATTTTGGCCTTCTGGGAAGACTGAGAGGGAAGAACACGGAAGTCAACTTCCAGAAAGAGATCACTCTACACACCCTCTATTGAACAACAGTGGGCCCAGCCAAGTCAAGAGCGTTCATGATTACATTCCCTTGGGTGTCACTTTCCAAGGACAAATTTTAGATTCTGTGTAGGACAAGAATTTGGGCTTTCTTTTTATTGTTGCACCCGGATTTTGATGGCTATCTGCAAGGGAAACAGACAGTGGAAACTATTTCATTGGAACTGATGGGAAAAACACATTTTCACAGTGCCCTGAATAGCAAACCTTGGTGTTTGAAGTCATTACTGTAATCATGCAAGAGTGGAAGGAGGAAAAGACTGCAAAAAATGAAGAGAGAGAGAGAGAGAGAGAGAGAGAGAGAGAGAAGAGGAGAGGAGAGGAGAGGAGAGGAGAGGAGAGGAGAGAGAATTACAGGCTGGTGAGAAATGTCCATTATTAGCTCTTCCTGAAATTTTCTTCCTGCATCTTACCTGGATCGGGACTGTATATGTGATTAGACTTCAGCTAGAGGGACATATTTAGGGTTGGTAAGGTCTGCCCAGTGGACTGCATGCCTCATCAGTTTCTCTGTTTCTTACTCTTCATTCATTAGTTCATGTCGTCATTCATTCACACTTTCTCTTTTTCATATCAGGCTGTGAACTTGGTGCCAATATAGCAAAGATAAGTCAGTACTTTGCGGTCTATAGAAGAAGAATAGGATAGACAATCACAGCCTGTGTGGTAATGCTAGAGTGAAGACAGAGAAATGCAGAAGGGGTCCCGAGGTCAGGACCTATTAGCTTCACTTTGTCATGCTTATTTTGTACTAGGAAATTGGTCTCATGAACAGAAGATGTTCCCTGCCTTCTGTGGGCTTCACTCTAAGAAAGAAATGACCTTGTTAGAAGGTTCTTGAATGAATAACCCTAGGCCTATAGAAAACCAAGTCTTAATTACTGACAGGACCAATGAGTGGGACACACAAGAAAACAAAATGTGCTAAGCTTCTGAGTTCGCAAGGCGAGGTTGACAGCAGCAGAGGGATTTGTAGGGGTTGCAGTTCCTGCCTCCTGATCGTCTGTTTAGGTGGCAGTGCCCTCACAAACACAGGGGATATCAGAGGGGAGCAGTGTATGAGTGAAGAAAGTTAATGTTTATTTTTAATTCAATTAGCTTGACATTCACACAAGACCTGAAACCCCTATTTCCCAGGAAGGAGAGCCACTCCGGGAGACCAGGGACATGCACGGGGCTTATAGAGGCTTGGTAATAGACCTGGCTCTGCCACCCCTTGCCCTCTTGTTCATCTTCAGGGGCCTTTGTCTATCTGTTGTCCAAACCCATTCTCCTGTTTCTTAGGCAAAGAGACCACCAGATACATGGATTCAAACTTCTTGCAGGTCAGGCTGGTATTATAATGTCATTCCCTGATGGGTTAAGTCCAAATTAATCAGAACCAGATGCTCAAGTTCTCCTGAAGGGGAGATGTTTTCCTCCAGGTTCCTAAAGATCTGTGGCTATATCAGATGCAAATCATTTTGCTGTGCATTCAGCTGCCGCCATCGTTGAAGAGAATGTCAAGTAAGCAGGGCAGAGAGGAATAGGAATCTTAGTACCCACAGTGCTGGACTAGCTGGACATTCTTCAGCCCTTGTTTTGTCCCAGGTCATTCTCAGCAGGCAAGTTAAATTGGGATGAAGCAAATAATCATAAGCAATCAGTTCTGGAGAAAAATCTAGTCATAGACTTTTGACATGCATTTTTCTTGGACTGTGATAAGATTCACATTTTTAGCATCCACTAAAGTTTTCTGCGTCCTTATTAAATACACAGATTTTGTTATGGTTTCTATCTAGATGCCACCCCAAAGCCTCATGCGCTCATAGGCTGGGCTCTGGGAAGGGATTGGACCATGGGGCCCTGTCCTCTTCAGTGGATTGGTACTGATGAGCTAGTCTACTGATGAGTTGATAGCTAAAGGCGATGTTGGAAGGCAGACCCTGGTCAAAGGAAGCGGGTTTTGGGGTGTGATCTGGAAGGTGCATCTCCTTCCTTGCTGCTCCCTTCACTCTTTCTACTTCCTAGGTTCCGTGAGGTAAGCTGCTCACCTCCACCACGCACCTCTGCCACGCCACCCTACCTTGGAGCCAGCCAACTACAAACTGCACCGTAAGTCAAAATAGATCCTTCCTTCCTTAAGTATTTGGTATTTTGTCCCAGTAATGAGGAAAATGACTAAGACAGTTTCTGAACTGGGCTTGCCTAATTCTTCTCTCATTCTTTCAATCTGAAAAACCCTGTGATATGGCAGGATCGTGAATGTGCTCCAGACCAGTGATCTCAGATTTGAAGACACAAAGTGACTTCATTTAGAACTGTGCTGCCCAACACAGCAGCTACCAGCCACACGTGGCTATCCAGATTCAGAAGAGGTAAAACTAAATAAAACTAGATGCCCGGTCACTCAGTTGCACTAGCCACACTTTATTGCTCTATTGCAGCACGGGGCTCATGGTTGTTCTATTGGACAACACGGGGAACAGTACACATTGCCAGCATGGCTCAGGTCTTTGTCTTCTGTACTGTTTCCAAAACAGCACAAGTGAAAATAAAAACAGAAACACATCATTTCCACATTAGGACATCAAACATGCAAGGTGTTGTGTGGGGGATAGTTCCACCTCTCCACAACAGGAAAAGAAACATGGGGAAGTCCCCTGGCCACGAACTCTCGCAGGTTCTGGGAACAAACACCCTGACTTTGCTTAAACTACAGGACATGTGGGTTCAGGACATCCACTCAGAGCCTGTGTGTCCCCACGAGGGACACAGTCAAGAAAAACTCATGGTCATGTCACCAGCATTGCTCAGTGGCTCCACCAATGCCACTCCCCCTGTAAATACTACTTCAGGGTGGGAGAAGTAGGCTGGCATGCTGTGTATGTGTGTGTGTGTGTGTGTGTGTGTGTGTGTTCATGTACTGGGGTGACTTTACCCAATATGTACTGTGTTTTATGATCTTCACAGATGTAAGACTTCACTATGAAGAAAGGGAAAGGGGAGGCTCTTACATGGGACAGAAAGAGAAAAAGGTGCAATTGATGTGGGGCAGGAAGCAGACCTGTGTAGATTTAATTAGCCTTGTTTTATAGCATTTAGCTCTGTTTTCACAGGGTAGCAATGAATAGGCCCATAAAGGTAAATTGTTATTCACGATGATTGGGCCGGAGATGAAAGTTTCATTGTTATTCTTCCTTGGAGCTCATGTGGCCACTCTAAATATTGACTCCTTTTAGCCTCAGGGACTCAGAATTTCAGAGGAACCACTTTCCAGCCTCATAAGAATGATCCAGCATGTTTGCAAAGAGACTCCAGTTACAAAGCATTACTCTACCTTAGCGAACTGCTATGTGAGCTTCAGAGTAATCTCATAAAGTGTCCAGTCAAAATTATTATTCCTATTTTTCTAATGAAAAACCTGAAACCTGGATTACTTAAGTGAGATTTCAGAAATACAGTCAATTGCAGACCTAAGAAAAAAAGAGATGAACCTGAATATTTAATAATTATCAGCTCATTCAGCTGCATCGTGGAAAAGGGTCAAATCTCAGAGAGGGGTCATATATGACCAAAGTCATTCATAATGGGCTCTGCCAACCATGAGGGGAGTCAGAATCAGAAACTGAGGTTGCCAGTCACTAAACTAATGTTCCTATTCATTATGCCACTATTTCTCTGTGCTGAATAGCCAGGGGGTAAGCTTTAAAGGAGAAAAGACCTTGGCCTTGATTATCCCAAACCACTGACAAACCCAACATTATGCAAATCGGGACCCACCGCATGAATAATGGTTCACATGTGTAAGATACTTTCAAAGGTGCTTTGCAGGGATTTTTAAACCCTCACAACTCTCTTGTATACCAGGTTACTATTATTATTAATATTATTGCTCTCCTTTACAAATAAGGAAGTCGGGACTGAGAGCTGAGTGCTTCCTAAGGTCATGCAGGTTGAGGTGGCAGAGCTGCAGTCCTAGCACAGGCCTGATTCTGTAGGCTGTCCTCTGCGCACCCAGCTTTTTCCCTGGCTCATCTCTTCATCATGTGAATCATTCCTACTGTCCCACATCTTAACCACTTTCCACTCCAATTATTTAAATATCAGATAACCAAAAGTGCAAGTTTTTGTTAATTTTTATAAGATAATATAACAGGAAATTTTATAAAACTTATTCAACACAAGAATCAACTGGCTGAAATGACACTTGCTCTAGCCATGCTTGGGATAAGCCAGTATGTGCACAAAAGTGCTCCCGGAGTGCTGGTCGAGGTAAACTGTTCAGTGGTTAAATTTAATCTACTCTACCTCACTCTCATAACCAATGAAAGAAAGTTCAGAACACTCAACCTGAAGTTCAAGGTCCTCATGCTTTCTAAATCCCTCTGCTACCTCTCAAGACACATCCCATGCATGTACCCGCCTTCCCTCGGCACCCTGCTGCTCTCCGGTCCTTCAGCCAGGTCTAGGACAGCACTATCTTCTTCTGCCTTGTTGAGAAGTTTGTCTCTCTTTCAGAACCATCTCAATTGCCCTGAATTCCACACCTCCTTGCTGAGCTCTCTCACAAGTGTGGTGGGCCCCGTGTGCCCTCCTAAGACCCAGATGACGACGCTTCCCTCAGCTGCCCCACCCTAATTTAGAGGCCCAGGTGAGGTCTCACTTCTTCCTTGGCAGCTGGCCACAGGGATTGATACATCCTTGGCATATAGCAGACAGGAACGAGCATTTCCTTTAAATACAGCCAGGTCTTATATATACCATAGCACCTTCCAGAGTAGCCACCAAGCAGGTGGACGGGGATGGTGAGAAAAGCGCGGACAGACTGACTGGGGCTGGCATTTTTCATCTTCTGGTTTCAAGGCTGATTATTTCCCAGTTAGGTCTTATTTTCAGGAAAACATGGCATAAATTGCTTCCTACGATGTCTGTCCATTGGTATGGTGGACAGCTCGGGGTTTGGAGTCCAGTATCTCTGGGTTCCAGTCCACCATGTCCACTTTGAACTGTATCGCCTTGAACAAGGATGTATTTAGGCCTCCTGACCCTCCCTTTCCCCCCCTGTTAAAGTCATGACGGGGCCATCTTTCCTGCAGAAAGGATAATCGAGATGGGATACAGCGGGGGACAGGAAGAACTTCAGGCAGAGGACTCGTGGTGAGTGCTCCTGGTTCAGCAGAGCTGCCATCCTCACGGTTTACACTGCCGCTGGGCAGTGTAGTCAGCTGGTATCTGCATTTGGCTATCCATCCAGTTTTGTGGCTTTAGAGTTTTACTTCTTACCTTGACAATACTCAGATCTTTTTTTCGGTCTCTGTCATTTTCTATGTTTGTCTTACTGTTCCTGGAATTGACTTCATGAACCTTGCCTTAAGATGCTTCCATGCTTTAAGAGGTGGGGTACAGGAGACAATATCAGGCAGAAAGGAGCAGGGGAGATGAAATGAGGTTGAATCCAGTCCTTAAAATATCCGCTCAGCCTTCTGGTACTTGTTTCCATCATTTGATGGTTGAGGAATGTTTGGCAAGACAAGGTGTTGACTTTCTCAGTGCTTAAACGCATTTCATGCAAAAACTTCTCATTGTCCTTTCCTGAGACATCAAATATTTTTAAAAATACAATTGATTATGGATGCAAGTATATCTTTCTCAGCCCTTCCTCCAACACACACACACACACACACACACACACACACACACACACGCTTGCCCACACACCCAAACCTCCAGAGCCTCAGGAAACCCACAGTTCTGCTGTTTGAACATGTTTTTTTAATTCAAGTGGTTGTTTGCAAATGTTTTCTGGTCCTAACAGCAGCAAAGCTGAGGCAGCCTGTCCTGCTGGAGACTGAGTTCTTTTTCTTTGAAAGATGCTGTTTACTGAAATAAATTCCACCTCCTTTTTTGTTTGGCTTTTCCTTTGTAAACAATCAAAACCAACTGGCAGAGTCTGGGAGCTTGTTTCAGTTCCATGTGGTCTCTGGCTTTCTTTCTCTCCTTTTTTCCTACTCAGCTGAAGTACAGGCAGTGTTATGTACCCCAAATTCCTTTGCAAGGGGCAACGAATCCTGTGAAGGGTTCCTCATGCACCAACCCTACAGGAAAAAGGGAGACCGTTCATTTTGATGCTGAGCTCAGGAATAAGGAGGATCAGGTTAAGGAGAAGACTCAGAAATCATCAAAGCCGAAATTCTTTGAGCATTTTCACAGAGCAATTGTCCTGTGAGTAGCTTTTCTGAAAATGGCCTGGTAGCTGAAGAAACTCAGAGGGGAGAAGAGGCACAGCCTTTTAACTGAATTTTCGATGTGGCTGAGCATATACAAAGTTGGGAGAATTGCACTTTAAAATTATGTTTGTTTAGTTTTACTTCTGAATTTACCAAATTTATGTGATGAGGTGACTTTCATGTGTGGCCGGGTGCATGTGTAAGTGTGTGTGTGTAGGAAACATTAATTAGCAGGAGAGTGAATTTTCACCAGTGTATTTTTGACCTCCAGGCCTCACCCACTGGCTCTCTCCCCAGTTGTACCTTCTAAGAAGGTAACCATTCAAGGTGGAGGCCACCAGCTGCAGCTGGCTCACTCTATGTTGAATTTGGCCTATGTGCTTTGGCCCCAGGGTGTTTTTACGTTTTTGAATCATTTACCAACATTTAGAAGTTGGGAGTTTTCTTATAAAAAGCCAAGATTCATACTTTTCTTGAAAAACTGAAAGATCCAGCAATACCAGGCCAGCTTGTCCTGGTGACAGCAGGAGCCCAGCTGTTCCCCTTGGGCAGGACACAGACACTCCAGCTCACCACAGTCCCATCCAGACCAATTGCACTCTCCGAGGTCACAGGCACAGACCTGGTTGGCATTTGAGCTTGTGACCTGTACAGCAGAGCAGGGATGGCCGTGCCTGTGCCCTGGTGCCCTCCTGTTTCCATTCCAGATGGAAGACTGGTGAATTTGGTTGGGTTGGCACAGCGATTTACTGGGTGTTTTTGCAACCTCTGTTCTTACATTTCTTAAAGATTTCCTTATTTAATCTTTGTAAAAAGTTTATAAACTGAGCACTATTATGCTATGCTTTTGTGCAATGAGGAAATTAGAGCACAGCGTTAGGACAGCTTGTTCTAAATTATACAGTTAATAAGTAACAGAGCTGGGCTTTGAATATAGAGAACTTGTTCTTAATCATTACATTTCATAAAACTTTTTAAATCTAAGAAATATAATAAGTTACTTTTTAAGAGTTTTATTTTGAACTTATTTTAGACTTAGGGAGCAGTTGAAAAAATAATACAAAGAATTCCTTTATATTCCTTAATCTGCTGCCATTGTTAGCATCTTAAATAACTGTCGTTCAATTAGCAATTAATATGGGTAATTTCAACTATGGTCTCTTTTTTCTGACTTCACCCATTTTAACATGAATGTTTCTCCTCTTTGTGCCAGGATTCTGTCCGAGACCTTGCATTATATCTAGTTGTTATTTCTCCTTAGTCTCCCCAATCTGGGGCTTTCCTTGACTTTCATGAATTTGACACCTTTGATGGATATGGATTAGCTACTTTGTAGCTTGTCTTTCAGTGTGGGTACATCTGCTGTTTTCTCATGATTGCAATGACACTGCACCTTATTTTATCAAGAATTTAAAAAAATGTTATTATGTTCTCCTTAATGTATCATAACAAAGAAATTACACTGCTGATTTGATTTACTGATGGTAATATAGATTAGTCATTGGTAATATTGGCCCATCAAGTTTCTCTACCTAGAGTTATTAGTTTTTCCTTAGCAGTTGATAAGTTTTATAAGAAAGACAATTTGATATTATGGAGATCATGTTTTCTCTCAAGCTTCTGTCTATTAATTTTAACAACTTTTAGTTGATCTTACCTACAACAACGTGCTTCTGTTGCTTTAGCAAAACTATAACAAAATGATCAGAAACCCTGAAAGATTAGAAAAAGAATCAAGATTTTATTTCCCAATTTTTTTATTTGTTTGGTGGCATCAGAGATCAAACTCACAACCTCACCCTTGCCAGGCAGGTGCTTAGGCCACTGAGCTAAATCCCCTGTCCCTGCAAGAATCAAGATTTTAACACAGAATGTTTAAATGCCATGAGATATGATCAAAATATATGGCAAAATATCAATTTAAAAATTATTACAACGAAAGACACATTGCTACTAACCCCTCTCAAAATATTCCCCCTTGTTTCAAACGCACTTATTCCATTGTTCTTATGTTTTCTGAAGCAGTCCTCTAAGTGTCTTCATAAGGTATGATCAAAAACACTGTGAATGCTGCTGCCAAGTGCCACCCAACAGAAAGACATGTCTTGAGTTGATTCAAGCACTGAAGGAAATTTCTATCAAAGGAAAACATTATTGTGGGTCTTCAGCCTCTTTATTCACCAGATCTGCAACCTCCCAACTTTCTGCCTCTTCCCCAGAGTTGAAATGATCGTGACAGGTAAATGTTCTGAATAGATTTAGGATACTGAGGCAGCTATGACAACACAGCTGAAGATATTCATGAGAGAGGACTTCCATGCTGTTTCAGAAAGTGGCGAGCACAATGGAATTAATGTGTTCCGAGTGGGAGGAATAATGGCAAAGTGGCTTTTAATGTAATAAAATTTAAACCTGTAAGCACCTGTTCTAATTTTTTGGCAGGGCTAGGGATCAAGTCTAGAGCTCTACATATGCTGCACCTCAGCTCCTGAGAACTATTTTTTTACTTAGTAATCAGTATCGCCTTTTCATTTCTCAGTTGCTGTTGATATCTTCCTGTGAATTGAAGTTGATAACTGGCATGAGTCCACTATAACTCCAGCCACGCCCACTCCTTTTCTGTCACTTTTTGGCTTTTGATAATGGAGTCTTTTGAAGTGTCACACCTGTTGCTAGTCATTTCCTTTATCTTTTCTCCATAGCAGCATCTCTGCAGCCTGACTCCTAAGAGGTCCAGACTATTTTGAAAGGCAATCAACATATTAAAGAAAGCTGCCCATTTAATCTTCCAACTGAAAAACACACACACACACACACACACACACACAAAAGTTTTTTTCACTGTTTATATTTAAGAAAGAATTAACTGTTCTTGTATGGATATGGGATTTTATATGATTTTATAATATAATATATAATTTTACAATATAATTGCAAAAAAAGATGTTTAAAGCAATGTATTTTGCTTTTAAACAGGTACTTTTTAAAATTATGAAACATTTTATACATAAAAAGCACAGGAAATATATAGGTATAGCAACACCTATTATTCATTAGAAAGATTAAAAAAGATATTTTGCCATTTTGTTTATATGTTTCACTAAATGAAAAAGGAAAGAAACAGTTAAGCACAGCTCTATTTCTGTCCTTTGCCATGGGTATGACTTCTATTTGGTATGTTTTGAAATTTATCACAGAGTCTGAGAGAGGAGACTTGCAAGTTTGATTCTCCTCTAGGAAAGTTAGTGAGACCCTGTTGCAAAATTTTAAAAATTAAATTAAATTAAATAGGGTGGAGATGTAGCCTAGAGATAGGGGGCAACTGGATTCAGTCCCCAGTATGGCAAAAAGAAACAAAAAAAATCAGAAATGATATCATATTGAAAGTATCATTTGCTACTTCCATGTTATTTTTTTTGTTTGTTTTTTTGTACTGGGGATCAAACTCACGACCTCGCACTTGCCAGGCAGGTGCTTAAGCCACTGAGCTAAATCCCCAGCCCACCATGTTACATTTTGGGTACTTAATCTCTGTTGATCTATTTTGATTCAGCTTGTTAATATTTTTAAATGCCTTAATGCCATGTTGGGCACCCAACTCTCATCAGATTTTCTGGGCTCAAAAATCTGAGTCTAATATTAACCAACAGCGTATCATTGGGCAATTTTTATAATCTCTCTGAGTCATGATTTCCTCATAAGAAACGTGGAGAAAATACTACTATCTACGCTGCGGAGCTGCTGTGGCAATCAGGAGGTGACGCATGTAGACGGTACCAGTGTACGTGTTTCCTAGAACTGCATTACAGAATACTGCTTCCAAGTTGAGGCTTGAACAATTGTCATTTATTTTCTCACATGGAGGCTGAAAGTCCAAGTAGCTTTTCTCTCTCTCTCTCTCTCTCTCTCTCTCTCTCTCTCTCTCTCTCTCTCTCTCTCTCTCTCTCATTTTTCCCTTGTATTTCAGATCATTGTCCTCTGCTTGTCCATGCCTACCCTCTTCCTCTGACCTCTCATGATCTTCTTTGTGTGTGCACACATTTTTAGTGTGTCTTTCTGCGTGACCAAGTTTCCTCTTCCTGTAAGAACACCAGTCAGTTTGGCCTTGTGTTAACATGGCCTGTTGAAAAGCACGTTTCCCAGGCCAGGGAGGTAGCTCAGTGGTAGGTCGCTACGGCTAACAGATACGGCCCTACGTTTTATCCTTAGCACTGGGGAGAAAAAGGTACCATCTCCAAACGTAGTCACACTATGAAGTGCTAAGGGCTAGTGCTTCAATGTATGACTTGGAGGAGACAACTGGGCCCATAACAAATAGCTTGAGTTT
Source organism: Hydrochoerus hydrochaeris (assembly GCA_004027455.1). Taxonomy (NCBI): domain Eukaryota; kingdom Metazoa; phylum Chordata; class Mammalia; order Rodentia; family Hydrochaeridae; genus Hydrochoerus; species Hydrochoerus hydrochaeris. Next base: position 129,539 of record PVLA01001997.1, on the reverse strand, counting down.
CTATTCTTTAACAGTTTCCAAAAGTTCTGCAATAAACATCTTCGTCTAAGATTCTTTGCAAATATGGCAGGCATTTTTCTACTGTTTTTGCTTTTTAGGATGTAAATCCAGAAGTGGGATTGCGGATTACACAGTGCGTGAGTCTTCACCCTTATGGTGCTAAGATTCTTCTCCGCACATATTTACCCACATTAGCGCTAATGTTGCCTGAGTTTAGTACTGCAAGTTAAAATGTCGTCATTTTAATTGGATTTTTATTTTAACAAGTTGGATTCTGTTAAATAATATCTGAGTGTCTTTCTCTAAGGTTGTCAGTGAGCCTTTTTGATCCTCACAAACAAATGATCATATCTTTTGCTATGTTTCTGTTGAACTGTTATATTCTACAAATCAGACACCTTTACAGCTTTGAATAATAACCCTTGGTTAATTATACAAGATATGAATTTGTTTTTAGTCTGCAGCTTGAGTTCCCATCTATATAGATACTTTTTGTCATACAGAAGGCTTTTACCTAAATGTAGAGAAATTTCATAATCTTTTTCTTAACAGTTTGTGTTTTCTTTGTATCTTAGGAAATATGTTCCCTACCACAATATATAAAGCGATTCCAGTCTTGGTATGTAGTAAATTCTACTTCATTTTCTTTCTTCTCACATTTTTTGGTTTTTATTTTGGGCCATTCATTCTTTTGTATGTATTTTATAATCAGGTTATTAAGTGTTTTGCAAATTCTTATTTGAATTTTCATAGTAATAAGATTCCTGAATAACTACAGCATATAAATTACTTAGTGAGAATTATAATTTTTACATAGCTTTTCCTCCAGAAATAGAATGCCATAATTCATTTGAGTCTTTGAAAGAGGATACTTTAATGACCTGAATTAATTTTCACTAAAATATATTAAATACATTTTGCTATTTTGTTTCTAGGTCTGTATATCTTTTATTATTATTCCAATAATATGTGAAAACAGTATTTTCTTATATCATTTTTGACTAAAATACATTGACTATATTTTAGAAATTTATTTCTAGGTCTTTATGTTTATTATTATAGTTGTACTTTAAAATCTATATCTTAAATTTGTTTTTGGCTGAAAGTTAAGGATAATATTGGTTTTCCTCTTGATTTAGTATTTAGGACACTTGCTAGATGCTCCTAACATTTTGAGAAATTTATCTAAGGATTTGTTTTTATTTTCTATCTAGAAAAGTACATCATTTGTGAATATGGACTGACTTTTACCTGGTAATTCTTATACAAGGATGTATTTTCTCCTTCTTATTCCACTGCCTAGAAACTTTAGTACAATATTGTAGAGAACTAAATGAAGAATTATGTCTAGTGATTCACCATTAAAAGTGAGATTTGTTTTGAGTTATGAATGTGAGCCTATTATATATCTTAAGCAAACTTAGTTATTGTGGTATTTTTAATGTCGCATTGAAATTCACTGGCCATTATTTTGCATATTTATAACTTTTATTTTTCTCTTCATATTTAACAATGATATATAACCTATGTTGCTTGTAAATCCTTCTTTAGATTTTGAATTATCTTAGTTGCTTTCTTATCATGGAGACAAAGACACAAAACGCACAACTTGAAGGAGAGGTTTATGTTTTCAGCTCACAGTTTCAGTCCATATTTGGCTGACTCTAAGGCAGGAAGAGCCTGGTGGAGGGGTCTGGCAGAGGAGAGATGATTATCTCACAGAGGCCAAGACCCAGAGAGAGGTGGGAGCCTGGAGGGAGCATCAGGGGCCCACTGTTCACGTAGCCCCAGTTTTCTAGCAGCACATCTATCTCCGAGGGACTTTTTACATCTGAACTATAACATGGGTCAGGATTTGTATTCTCAAAATTGAGCTGGGGGTCCTCTCAAGTTTTTAGTCTCTGGAATGTTCTATGATATGTACCTTGTCTATTGTTTTAAAAGTTTGGTAGAAGTTATCTGTAAAATACAGATAGTTTGCTTTCACATTGCAATCAGTGTTTTGATTTAATTTGTATTAAATTACTCTAAGGGAATATCACTTTCCCAGTTTTAAGTGATATTTTTCTAAGAAGTTGAGCAATCTATTTTTTAAATTTTCTTGACATAAAATTATTGGCAGTACTCTCATAGTTTTCAGAATTTGTATATACAGATACTTTTATTTTTAATATTGTCTATTTATTCTCATTCCCTCTCTGTTTTAAATAAAACTTGCCAGAGGTTTATCTATTGTATAAGTCCTCTTTAAAAGAAGATTTTTTTTTTCAATTTTAGTGCCTCTCACATGGAATATAAATACATTTTTGTCCCATGATTTAGAGAGAACACATATTAATAATAAACTTTTAGTGAATAATTAACCACTGAAGATTTATTCAATTAATTTTAACAACCAACTGCTATACATCACAAGTTGAGCTTGGTGCTGGGTCTCTTGGGAATGCATAATCCTTATCTTGATGACATCATCTCATGGGATGATAGTCACATATGTTAATAACAGTAATAAAATGTGAAAAACACTGAAACTGAATTACTGATTTCCTCTTTCGCTGATTCTCTCTAACTTGATAAATGTCATTGCCAATGGGTTTATTACTTAGGAAAAACACTTGAAGTCATCACTGACTCTCTTTTCAGACTTTGCATCCAACCAGCTACAAATCCTGTTGTGTTTTGTCTGCAAAAGTATTCTGACACTGACTTCCAGTGAAACACTTCCCACTGTTCCACTGCCACCATTCTCTCTCCAGTGAACTACTGAAACCATTCATAATTGTTTTTCCTGCTTCCATACTTGACAGTTGGAATTCTTAGTATAACAGTGGAGGAATTCGGTAGGAGAGAAATCGGGTGACGAATGGCCTGCTCATACTTCTCCAGTGGTTTCCCTAAGTATATAGAATAAACGCAGAGTCTTGCCTTCCTTCTACAAGGATCATCTGTGTCTGTGCCTTGGCCTCTCTACCTTTTCATCCTGCCATTTTTCACATTGCTTGCTCCTTTCCAGAACATTCATTTGCTCCTGAGTCCTTGATTACATCAAGTGCATGTGATTATAGACAGGGAACTTAAGGCTCTCTTTGCTTGGAATAACCCTACAATCTTGCTTCCATAGTTTATTCAGGTTTTCTCCAAGAGTCAACTAACCAAGAGATTTTCCTTGACTACTTTACAAGAGAGTGTCCTGCCCTCATGATGCCCTTTCTCCTGTATTAATTTTCTAACATGAAACAAATTATTTCTCATTTTATTTGTTTGTTTTCTCTGTCATTGGGCTCTGAACATCATAAAGGCAGTTCCTTGTTTTGGTGATAAGGTATTTGGTGATACAGTATTTGCATTAACTTTTTGTTTGGTAATCTGTATTTGGTGATGTGGTATTTGTATGGTGTTTGTATTATATTGTTTCCAGTTCAGTCTCAGTGCTCCTTTCCTATGCAATAATTTTTTGTCTTCTCAAATCTTCCTACCCACCATCATTTTCTTCATGACCTTGCTTCCCAACTTATCAAAAGGAGAACTTCTACACAGTCTTTCCACATCTACTAACTGACCATGCTCTGATTGTTTTCCTCTAACGTAGATGGACATCCACTATCTTATCGACAAACACCTCTTCTTCTTTTGTACTGGGTCCATCTCCTTATGCCCACTGAAGGATTCATCTGAATTACTGCATTCCCTTCTATGTTATTCTCATCCTCTCTCTGTGTATCTGTCTCTGTCTCTCTTTTTCTCTCTGTGTCTCTCTCCTTTACCATCAAGACATAAGCATAGTGTTACATAGTTCATCTTCCAAAACAATCCTTTCTTTGTCCCTCATCTTCCTCCATCTACTCCCTCATTTCTTCGCTTCCTATTTAGCAAACCTATATATTCTGCTCCCGATGTTCTCTTTTTTGGAAAAGCCATTTGAAAATGAAACCGATATTTAGTTTTAGTGGTTCTTGAGCGAAGTCAGGAAATTGCATTATGTGTTTTTAAGACTCCCTTGGTGAGTGTGTTCCGGGAACTATTAATTTAAGATTTGGAGTTAGAAGTATTACTAACTAAAGACGAAAATGAAAGTGAAAATTCTCCAATTTTACTGGAAGTCAGTATCATAAAGCACTTGCTTTATAAGACATATTTAGTTTACCAGGAGCATGGTCATGATGGAAAAGTTGGTGCACCTTTGAGTTATTTCACAGTTGATCTGAAAGTCGTAGAAATCTGGGATAAGTAACGGGAAACCTGAGCCTTGCCTCTGTAGGCTAATGCTTGTATTTCCCAGCCTCATTGATGTGGGAAGCAGGCAAAGGATGAGGTGGGAGAAAGAAGAGGGGAGGGGACAGGGCAATTATGATTTTCTATCCACTAGGACCATGTTTCCCAGACATGGATTAGATCTGTCTATCCTTCTGTAAGCCCTCTATCGTATTCAACTCCATTCCTTGTGTGCTGCTGGTTGTTCAGTGAATATGTGTTGAATAAATAAAAATAGGAAGTAGATCATGATCATTGACTTCTCTGGAATTGTTTGCAATTCCAGAAGCACTCAGGAAGTTCATGAGGACTAGCCAAAGATGGCTGTGAACAAGAATTTATCTGACATTCTGGCTTCTTAGTCATGCATGTATTTAGCTACTCAAAGAAGTTACTATCTTTCATATGCTGAGAACTGGGATTAGTGCTGCAGAAGCAAATTTGGATGCAAATTTTAATCTAGTATGATTGTAATGGAAACGGAACAATTGAATTGCTGCTGCCCCTAGCTATGGGGTGGTGTGCAAACGACCCCCCTATCTGTACTCCAGCATCGCCATATATGGGATGGAAGACTACATATATGTGTTAATGGATTGCTATGAGAATTAAATGAGAAAAGTACATGAAAGTGGTGTTTACACTGAAGCACAGAGCTAAGTCTTGCTCGTTCCTGTGACCCTTTACACCATACTCTTAAAATTGTAGATTAGAAAAAGTACAAGCACAAAAGGTGAAGTTGAATTGATTTGTTGCCAGATAGGGTTCAACAATTGCTAGCTTTTATTTTTCACTTCTGTAGGAATCCTTTCAGGTTTTCTGCCACTGAAGCTGACCATTGGGAACAAAGGTTCTGCTTTCTCCTGTAACCTTCAAATGCAAAGGGCAGACACATCTGGCCTTGCTGGGCAGGCAGTGCTATGGGGTGTATGTCATATGTGGGATTCTTAAAACCTCAGCTGCCACTCTGTGTGGATGGTTCTCAAACAAAACAAACTGGCCATCAAACCGGTCAGCAGCCCTTGTTAGGCCAGGACTGTCCTGTGGATATCCTGCTCCCAGTGGCAAAGCCACTAATGAAATTTCCCCAGAAAATCAGAAGCATTTTAACCTGATATCACCAAGGGATAATACTTTTTGCAAACACTCCTGTATTGCCTTCGAGGAGACTCAAAATCTTACACATTAAAAACCTTAGGGATCACTGGATCGGTGGTTCCCAATGGCCAGTCCTCAGGCCAGGTTGGGTTCCAATGGAATTTTATTGATCTCATTAGCTGAATATACTTACTTTAAAGAATTGTCTTTTGTTCTGTTCTTTCTGGACATGAAAGATTAACAATGAAAAATAGTATGGTGGATTTTTTTCCCCCATGTATACACATATACACATCATCTTTGAAATCACAACTTTTGAAAACAAGTTTTGTGGATGGGGAAAATGAAATCCAGAGAAGTTATATGATTTCCCTAAAATGACTTGGTCCATTTATTTAAAGTGCAGGCATCTGCCCTAGCTCTACTGATTAATGGTTTAGTGCCAAGTAAGGAAACAGAATCACATATAATGAGAAAAGTAATTTTCAAGTGTTACAGAATTCCCAGCTTCTAGCGATACTTCATGAGAGCAAAGCCAATGTGCTCCATCACGGGCCTGTATTTTGGCAGAAGGAAAGTTATAACATCATGGCCATGTATTTTCCATTCACTCACCTTTTTAGAAAAAACCATATTGTTAGCAAGGACCATGTAGCAACTTTGTTTTTGTTACTGACAGTGTCACTTAATGCCTTCATTATCTAGCAAGTCTCTTTCCACCTGCCAAGCTTCATACAAGGGTAACGAGGGCTGTTCACATGAGATTGCTTTTGTAAATAGCACTGTGTTCTTCAGATTGGGAACGTTATTATTCATGGCAAAAACTGAAATTTGCAACCTTGCTTCTGATAATAAGACAAGTTATTAAGGGTTGTAAGGAAGAGACATTCTGAAATTGTTAATTTATATTGGCAACAGAGAGAAATGAAAATACTTGCTCAAACCTCAGGCCAAGTGCCTCCTGGGAGTTTGCACCCTAAGTCCCTGCTTGCCTCCCCCTGGCTGATCCTGAGTGTTCTCCTGTGTAAGATAGCTATGCTCACCTGAGAGCAAGCACCACAGATTAAAGTGGGATTTCACTGAGAGCTGTTGCCAGCTTCGAGCAGATGAGAGAGTGGGCATTTTAGTCCTGGAAGGGGAAATCTAGACTGCATCCACCAAGCCAGTGCAGAAAGGTTTGGCAATCTCCTACATGGTTCAGATACACTTTCCTCATGACTGCTTAAAGTCCATTCCAAGAGAAATGAAAGGAATCCTCCATGCGAATACCTGTGGCAGTCCTAAACTGAAAACAACACTTGCTGTCCAGCAACGAGGGAAAAGAAACATCCTGTCGTATTTTCCTACAGTTTAGTACTGTTCAGTACTGAATGAATTTCATGGATGAATCTCCAAAACACTATACTAACCCTAAACATCATGCTGAGCTGAAAAAAGGTGGGTAAAAATGGTATATTCTGTATCATTCAATGTATAGGAGGTATTAAAATAGACAAAGACTAGTTCATGTTTGAAAATATATCTTAGACTGGCCATCTCTGATGTATGGTACCTCTTGAAGGGTGTGAGAGAACTTTATAGGCTCCATATTTTCACAGAAGTGTCAGTTATACAGATGCATGCATTTGTCAAAGTTCGTACTATTTTACATTTAATAGTATGCATTTATTATAAATGCCATCTTTAAACAACTCATTTATTTTTGGCTAACTTGGAAAATGCAAAATTTTAAAGTTCAATTTCCAGCTAAGTACTCACACGAAGAGGATTTTAAACCATTTCTCAAAATATGATAATATAGGTATTTCAGAGAACTTATTGACTCCAGACAAAATAAAATTGATTGCAGAAAGACTAAGGCACGTAAGATAGAAAGTGGCAAATACTAAAGGACTGGTGAAAGACACTGTTCCCAGGATAATCAGTACATAGTGGCAGACGTATCAGAGGATGTCTCTGATACCTACTCTCGGAAAGTGCAATAGACAGAAATTTAGAACAAACTGAGTGGCTCTGGGAATTAAAGATCTGCTCAAAGAATAATAAAAACTTTGGTATCAAAAGCCATCTTGTGTTTAGTACCATGGAACAAGCATTCAGAATAGGCGAGATGACAGTTTTGGCTCTAAGCCTTGTAGCTTTTTAATTCAATTCAATTATCACTGTTACATTTAGTATTTCATATATAATTGTTCTGAAATGAGTCATGTAGAAAACAATATGCAATCCTATTTAATAATGGACTCGCTCAAAGAGTCCATTTGAAGAAGCAGCAAGAAATACCACTAAGTAAATTTAATTTTCTGAAAAAAAAAAAAAAAGAAAAACAGTCACACAGTAAGTTTCCCTTAGAGATTGTTATTTATAAAGAACTCTTTCTGATTTATTTGTTTCCTTTGTCATTTGTTCTAAAGAATTTTAATAAAATAAAATCAAAAGCAACCAAGATTATTTATATAAAATTTCCCAAATTTCATTACATTCTCATCCCACAAGTTGGCCTATTTTTTTCCTGCACTTGGTACTGCTGAGAATTCTTCTCAAAGTGATTATAACTGTATTTTCTATGGATAAATTGGGCAGAGGGAGGGAGCGGATTTGTTCAAAAGCTTTATCCAAAAATGTGCCCTAACTTTAATAAGAACTGCAGTTCTAATTGGTCAGTGGTCAACTGTGAAAAAAGAGCCTCTTACTCATTGGTTTGTTCTTGCTAATTGTGTCAAATGTGTTCATTGCTTTCTGTTAATTGGTTTACTCAAACTTTTATGCTTAAAATATTCATTGAGCATTCACCCTGGGCCTCATTAATGGATTCAGTATATATTTTATACAATATTATAAAGGAAAATAAGCCATTGACTGAATTCAAGGCAATTTCATTCTGTGAAAGGAACAGATCTGAATAGAAGGAAATTAACACAGTGTCAATCCGCTTAAGCACTTTACTGGTGAGGCTACTTTGAAAAATAGTGTTGGAATGGAAAGTGCCAAGTCTAAATTTTCGTGGAAGCTGGGAAACAGCCTGATTTAAAGCCCAACACCCCCACCATTCATTCTTCCATTTCAGACCCTCTTCTCTAGTAGTATGAATTATTTATGAGTTAGGATTTACTGTTCTTTCTCCACCCGTATTCTTTTCTTCCTGCAGATCTCTTGAGTATTTCTGAAAAAGAGGACATACACGCAGAATTCTTGCTACAGAGTTTAATTAACTTGCAACACTTCTGTTTTACATTTGACCCACAGAATTGGCAAAATCTTCTTCATGTCATGCAATCTCCACCTGATTTATGGAGACCGACTGAGAGTGGTTGCTTTCCAGAAAGCTTCGTCTATTCATGGTGACTCTCCTCATACAGACTGGTCCCATTGTTCCTGCTGCCCCAGTTTCTGTTTTTAAGGAATTTGAGGCCTCAGTTGATAGCTGCTGGGTCTAACTTTCAGTGGTGGAGTGAGTCTGTGTAGTATTTATTCTGAAATTCCCATATTGCATACTGTGGACTCTCCCTTAGTTAACCAGGAGAGAAAAGTTTATTTCTTTAAGTTCTCAATTTTCATTGTTCTTCTTTTCTCTTGGATATAACCCAATTTATCCCTTTCTGCCAGACATAGGGTTATTAGTGGACTCCACTGGAGACATTTTTCATCACAATTTATTGATTTATTGTCCCTTCAATTTTTTCCAGGGGCACATTTGATAAAAATAATCATTGCAATCAATCAGGCTGAGGCTACGTGCCGGGAGTTGGCTAGTTGTTTTACAGACAATATATTTAATCCTGACAATAACCCTGCAAGGTAAGCATATTATTATCTTGATGTAAGAGTCAGGAAACCAAGACTCAACACCAAGTGAAGTAACTTGTTGTGAAGTGAGTAAGTGAAGAACCAAGACCCAAGTCTATCAATTTGCTTTGTCTTGAGGCACAATACTAGGAACCTGTTTGTTCTTTAATAGCTCTTTGTCAAATTTTAAAATATAAACGAATGTGTGGAATATCCCATATGCTTTGTTCTATAGTAAAATACAGAAGTATTTATAATTGGTAACTAGTTATAAAAATATTTGTAATTGATATCAGGTGATAAAAGTTATTCACTAGCCATAATTGACCAAAACAATTGAATTATATATACATAATTATATATAGTACCATATCTGATATACCTGTTCTCATTCCTAAGGTGAGCTGGAGCTATGCTCCATGAAAGAAGACAAACAAATGTGATGACTTCTGTCATATGACAGCTTTCAGTCTAGAGGTACTTTCTAGAATGTGACACAGGGAAAGGGAACCCAAGCAAAGCATACCAATCTTAAGAAGTTGAATAAGCAGAGAGAAGAGTTTGGGGAGTCCAAATGCCATGAGCCATAGTGAAGAGTCCCAGGGAGGAGGAAAGTAAACCCAGAAAGAGATCTAGAAATGATCATAGGGGTCTCCTATAGTTCTTAACTGAATACTATCCTATTATGTGTAAGATGGGACCCTCTGAAGTCAAGAAAGGAACAAATATCTGGGAAAGAATAACTGCCAGGGAGGTTCAAACTAAAGAATTCCTACAGTCAAAAAAGGGATATGAGTTCTGACCTGTCAGAATGCAAAGATCTTGTTGAACATCCAGGGCAGTGGTCCTCCAAATTTTTGACATCAGATTGGTTTTCTGGAAGACAGTTTTCTATGGAGAAGGGTGATACTGGTGGTGGTGGTGGTGGGTTAGTGAGAGTGTTTTGGGATATTCGAAGAAATATGCAACCTGGATCCCTTGTTTGTGTGGCGCATGGTAGGGTTCGTGTTCCGTGAGAATCTAATGCCGCAGCTGATCTGACAGAAGGTGGAGCTCAGGCAGAAATGTGCACCATGGAGTGGACTATGATTACATACAAGGCTTGGCTCACTAGCCTTCTGCTCATCTCTGCCTGCACAATCTGATTGCTATCAGGCCATGGTCCTATATGCATCAGTGGCCCAGAAGTTGGGTACCATTGGCCAAGGGCATTCTTTAGAGATTCAAGAAGATTCATGCACAGTATTGCTCTATACTTACCAAAAGAAATTTAAAAATGTCTTGAAATCATCAAGATGATTCACAAGGAAATTAGACTTCTGATGAAACAAATTTTCATGCTCTTTAAAGAAAGACAATAAAATTCATATAGTCAATAATGTAAACCTTACAATGTCCAGCATCCAATAAAAATTACTAGATAGACCAAGAAACAGAAAATGTCACACATATCTGGAACAAAGATCAATCAGCAGAAATAAACCCAGACATCACAGTGATGATGGACCTACCAGAGAAATACTCTAAAACTGATATTATAAATATTTTCAAGGGTTCAAAGAATAATGCAAACCTAATGAATCAAGAAATAAAAGGTATAAAGAGAACCAAATGAAAATTCTAGAAATGAAAAATGTAATATCCAAAATAAAGAACTCAATGACGGGACAACACAACAAAAAACCAACAAGCTTGAAACAATTGAAGTCCAAGCACATACAGGAAAAAAGACATGGCAAAAAAAAAACCAAAAAACCACCCAGATCCACTATTTCCTTGAAAAAATATACAATAGTCTAGTGCCTACTTAGCTCTCAGAAGAGAAGAGGATGATAGAAAATTAAATAATTGCCAAGATTTCCCAAGGATCTTGATAAATAAATAAGAAAAGTACCAAAGCCAAAAATGCCTAAATTTAAAAAAATCAACAATAAAGAGAAAACCTTAAAAGTAATTAGAGATGGCCAGAGATATAGTTCAGCAGTACAACCTCCTGCCTAGCAAGTGCAAGGTAATGAGTTTGATCCCTGGTACAAAAAAAAAAAAAAGTACCTAGAGAAAAGATACATATGAAAGTAAGAATGACTACTGAGTTCTCAGAAACAATACAAAACAGAAGATTTTGGTACATCTTTAATATTGAAAAGTGACAAGGATAAAGATGTACTATACTATATGTCACAAACCACAAAATGAATGCTTTCATTATATATCACAAGCATTTACTAATACAAAATTTTAAAGAGAAATTAAAAACTACAAAAAAAGAAAGTAGGACAAATAGAAAACTAACAAGATACCAGATTAAAATTTAACTATAGTGAACAGTGTATGAAGAAGAATATTTACATATTCAAATGTAAATAGTAAAAACATCAATACTGAAAAGACAAATAACCTAATATTACTAACATGTTTAATAAAACTGTATATCCATTGAATGCCAAAGATGGAGAGTTGTTGTTGAAGTCTGAATATATTTAAAGCAAAGGTAACACCCAAATTCTTCCTATTTCTTAGGACTAGTTGGATGGTTATACTATCAAGTAGCACCAAGATTTAGGAGGGTTAGCAGAGGTGGGAAATAGCACTGGGAGAGCTTTGAGTCTCTTCACCAGAGTGCTGGCCAGAAGAAGGGAGAATAGACAGACATTAACTATGGAACAAGTGATGTGTGTGTGTGTGTGTGTGTGTGTGTGTGAGAGAGAGAGAGAGAGAGAGAGAGAGAGAGAGAGAGAGAGAGAGAGAATACTGGCAAATTCTTTTTCTGTTCTGTTTCTTTTACTCCGGATATTTTGTATGAAGTTGAGAGACAATAATACTTGTCTATTTGTTTAGTTTTTAGGTTACAGAATAGCCAGTTGGATTGTGACCCCTGTCAATTTTCCATGATCTGGTCTGTATCACAGAGAGCTAAGCTAGACTTCTGCAAAGCAGTTTTTAAACTCCCTTGATTCTGGCTTGCATTTTTATTTAACCAGTAGAAGATAAGGAGAAAGCAGAGATAGAATAAGGGAAGAGAAACAGGTGGGCAGGAAGGTCATTGCTCTTCTCTTTCTGCTTTCACTTTGACTTTGTCAGAAAAGGTGACTGCTTCTCTAACCACCTTCAGGAGACCTAGCAGCGGCTTTAGGCTTGGAGGGCGATTGCTGGTCATGGCCAACACCACTAAGCTTCAGTGGCACTGGTAAGTTAGGCAGTTGGGGCTGTAGCCCCAGAAATAGCTGCTGTCCCCATTGAGCAGTGGGATTGTTGTCACCGGCAGCAAGAGCTTCTGGGATCTGCTCCACTGTGGTGTGCTTCTTTCCGCGTCTGCAGGCCTACGGGCGGCAGCGGCTTGCTGAAATTACTCATCTCCGGCTTTTACCATCCCCTTTGTCTTCCTTTGCCTTCAACTGTTTTTGGATCTAAGTGTTGGTGTAAAATCCTCCCCCCACCTCTATTTGAAATGACTAGTGTCATTTGATTTTTCTGATGACACCCTGACTGGTAGAGAGGATACAGGAGATTTAAGCAGATGTAAGGTCTTCTGAAGGATTTGTGATGCAGAACAAGTCTTCCACCACAGGAGAGGCGAGCTAGGGAGGGACTTAGCACACCTTGTCTCTTCAGCCACACTTGGCCCACCCCCTTCAGCTGCCAGGTCCCGGTGTGTTACACAGGTATTGTCTGAAATGTTTAGATGGGGATACGATGGTTAGGTACTGGGGTGTTTTATGTGACTTTAAATATCTCTTCTAGTTATAGTATTTTAAATCATTGGCCCCCCACCCAATGGACCGCTGAGGGATATTGTAAGTTGTTGAAGAAATTCTTAAGTCTATATGAGCACAAGAATTGGTATAATGAAAAAAAAAATCTAATGTCTTCAAGTATTATCATTTCTTGCTTAAATGTTTTTAGATATTCTTTGGTTTAACACAACAAATTAATTTGTATATTAATAAATACCCAACATTTATGAATAACTAAAATTTTTAAATCAACATAAACAGTGTTTCTTCTATTTACGACAAGAGTAGATTTGTAAATTCTTTTATGTGTAAAAAGGAACATTTTTACCTGAAAGAATTGAAAATCACTATTTTAGAGCTCTGACTTTTAAATATGGCAGTTTCAAGCTGAAGTGACTAATTTTCAAAATCTTAAAGTCTGCAGAGTTTGGAGGGTAATTTGTGGGACCAGTCTTTGATTAACAAAATTTTACTTATTAAAACTATAGTATTATCAAGTAACTCAGATTTAAGATGCTTAGGTCACTTGGAAGTTTCATAGCAAAAAGGGTTTGTTGTTATTTTTAGGGAGGTGTAGTTTTTGATTAATTCTCAAGAGGAAACTTTAATTCTATCCTATGAATATCAGTAGGAACTTTGACAGCAACAGTGACTCTGAGATGAACTTAAGAATCAGTCCTTGCATTTTATTTTCTACTGTTAATACATGTGTTATCATTTTATGGTGTTAGATGAACTAAAATGCTTCTTTCTGTCATAAAACCACAAGTGACAATGGTTGTGATTGAAAGTAAAACTAGTGTTCATTGACAGTTTACTGAGAGTAAGATTCTGACCTAGGAATCTGTATATTATATTATTATATTATGTTACATTATATAACATTAATTCCCAAAATGTAATAATTTGTCCCAGGATAGACTGACTAGCAGCCCCAGGATTCAAATAGATGCTTGCCTAGTAAAGAGCTAGATCCGACATCAGATGTCCATCTTGCATCTCTACTCCACCGTTAATCTTCTGTGTAATGCTGATGTAATCACCCTGTCCAGCCTCAGCTTCCTCATGTGAAAGACGGGCGCAGTGGTGCTGTCTTGCCGTGGGGTGAGTGCAGAGCCGGACGTGACAATGCACCCGGTGCACACGGCACACACGATCCCTGACACAAGGTAACTAGTCTAAACATAAGCTCTGGTTATTTTTATGGAACACCAATTTTCTATGAAATGAAAATTAGTGAAATTGATATTTTAACTTCTGAATTTCAGTTCCTTCATTGGTCAAATGAAGGTAATTCTTTCCCAGTCCTTTTTGCAAGATGCTATAAAACAGTTAAATGAAATTAAACAAATAAAATAAATCCTTTGTGCACAAATACACCGAAACAATTTTTGAGAGCTTCAAACCCCTTAGAGTTTCTTTATTTTAATATTAAGATGCTGTTTTATTCAAAGTTTTGATTTATTTACACTTCTTCTTATATAACCTTTAGCGTCTCCAGGAAAGGGCGTGGCAGGTCCTGCTTGAGGCCTGTCGCCAGCTTAATATTTCCTCCTCCTCCAGAGAAAGACTCTATTTAGCAGTAAAACAAACTGGACACTTTCTCACATTTGTTTCTCCAGAAAAAGGAAGGGACAGCAACTCCAAGGCTGGAACTGACGCAAAGGATGTTTCTTGCTATCTTCAACTTGAATCTGTCTCGTCTGACAGGCGCGGTTGATTTAGTAAGGTCCTTGTCATCCGATGCTGCATTTCATTTCATGATTTTCCAGACACCCCAAAGCCTTCACGGAAAGAAGTAGATCATATAAAAATAGCAAATTTCCTTTCAGTTCAGTACAACGATTTATTCATCAAAGGCAAAATGAATTGAATTAGTGCAGGTTATTCCACTATATTTAAAATGATCACACAGAGCTAGACAATGTCTTCCTTTTAAAAAGGTATGTTCTCCATAACCGGTTAATCCTGGAATTCTGGAATTTCTCTTTGATCTATCTTTTTGCCTGTCACTTCTGGGATTGGGTCTTCAGCCTCCCTCACCTGTGCCCTTGCCACTTTCCTAAGGACACTGTCAGAAGGTGCTCAGCTCCTGTCCCATCCAATGTCCCCTGCTGCCAGAGGGTATGTTTCTCTGACTCAGACCTGAGCTTGCTATTTTTCTTTCAGTTTCTCTCTGCTACCCGCTGGTCTTTTGTGTGACAGGGCTCACTAGAAACGTCAGCTTTCTGAATTCCTGCCTTGCTTTGCCTGACTTAAAATTCACAGTCCAGATCTGTCCACTCCTACTTTGCATCTTCTTCTGGCCTCTACCACCATTACCAATTTGCAAGTGCCCCTGACAACTTGCTTACTTTGGGAGGGTTTAAACTCATGTACTTCCATATTGCTTTTTGTTTCCACTTTGCTTTGCTTGTTTCTCTTCCCTACCTGGCAAATCTATAGTCTTCTCTATGGAATGAGCTTCCTTTGTAAGACTTACATGTGCCATCCAATGCCCCTGGCTGATGAACTTTCATGGTCCCTGGCCCTGACACTTCTCCACGATGATCCTGAGTGTTAGCTTGTGATATTTGTGACCATGTCTCCTTTCCCCTTTGATCTATCTTATTTATTTCAATTTTTGGACTCAGTGCCATATAGGGTGCTTGGCAGAGAGTCTGGGAAGATTGTAATGAATTAGCACTTCAATGACAGACTCAGACCAAAGTGGGACACCAGGATTGTCACTTACTAGTGTGTCATCTTGGGAAATGCACTCAATTTCTCTTAATTCTAGCTTTTTTTAATCTGAAGACAGCAGACTATAACAAAATGCCTATGTCATGAGAACGTTGTAATAAAACTTTTAAAACCATGTCCAGTATAGCAACTCAGTTCTCTGGATGCTGTTACTCACTGCCGGTGTCACTACCACTGCTGGCAGCTGTGGGGATCGTGTAAGGCTGTTTCCCTGGGGGAAATCTCTAGATGGTAGCAGCTGGGGAGTACGTGTTCAATACTGAGTGGATGCTTTCGTCTAATTGCTTTTGCTACTGCTCTATTTTTAAAGCTGGTTGAAGGGATGAACCTCCCGTTTTCTTGTCTGCTCCCCTGTGTCACCATCCCTGGGAAGTTCCACAGGCTCCAAAACTCAAGATGTCCAAAGCTTATTTCACAATATCCTCTCCAGTCAATTTATATAAAAATGCTCGGCAGAGCAGCCACCTAGATGTTTTCTCCACCTCCCTCCCATTCCCCTTCTCTCTTTCCTTCCTTCCTAATCCCATTTCACTTGCGGTTCTGTTGGTGTTTCAGGCTGTAATTGAATAAATTACTTTAAATGCTGTTGTGATCCTTCTCTGATTTACATGGTTTCATCTGGGCTGGATCCATTTCTCTTCTTTCTCAATGCTGCTTGTTCTTGTGATTTGCCTGCCACCCAGGTAATATCCTAGTATTCTACAGCCCTTCAGGGCAGGGAGCCAGCAGTAGGTCAGAGCAGGGGACACAGTGGCTAAGGGCCAAGCCCTGACCTGCCCACAGAGAACATAAAGGAAGGAGGCTGACCAGGACGATGCTGCCCCTAGCATGCTGGGGACCCACGGTTTATCTACTAAAGCAGCTGCATAGGAATGTGCCTGTCCATTGTTGTCACCTGGGAATCCATTACCTTATGGTATTTTAGGAGAAATTGCTCATTTGTATATGAAATTTACTGATCCAAAAATGATGGCAAGAAGTTTAAACAAAATTCATCAGAAGAAACATTAAGATGTCTATGAAGCTGTTCAAGAAATGTTTATGAGAACAAAATAATTCCTCCCTCAAGATCATCACTCAGTCCCTGCCTGTCTCTGGGATTTTTCCTTGATTATTTCATCTCACATCCAGCATTCTGCATGTGCACCACTGCCTTCAGGCCTTTCATTCCACTGAAAACTTACTCTGTGCTGGACACTAAAGGTGATTTGATGATAAGCAAATGCTCTTCCTAAAACAGGTGATGAGCTAAGAAAAACAAGTAGTTCCGTTTCATAAACCACTGTGAAAAATCTAGTCTTCCTTTTGGTATTGTTGCACTTAGAGGAAATTATAAGTCACACTATATGTCAGTAATTGACCTATAAGTACTTCACATTTTATTATCACCTAACTAGATTCTCAGTTTCTCAATGGCAATGAATTTGTATTAAATATGATTTATGTGCAGGGCTTCTATAGATCAGCTGATCACCAGGTATATACACATCAACCAATAATTACTTACAAGTCCACGAGGCCTGGAGGCTGGTGAGTGATTAAGTTTAGTTAGGAGGTGATCATAGTAATGCAAAATTGATATGCACATCTCAGCATGGTGCTAACGCCTTTGCTTTGTCTACAGACTCAATGACTTGAATACCTGATTGACTCTGTCATTTTTAGTCTTTAAATTTTATTTTATTGTAGTAAGAACACTTCATACAACATCTAGAGTCAACAAATTTTTAAATGTACAATCAGTATTATTAATTATAAGGACAATGTTTCAGTATTATTAATTATAAGGACAAAATCATTGAGATTTTTCATCTTGCATATCTGTGACTTTATTTTCATGGATCAGCACCTCCCCAGTTCTCACCACCCCAGCCCCTGGGGCACACTGCTCTGCTCACTGTATCTTTCTTCTGACCATTTTAGAAACCTCCTGTCAGTGGAATCATGCAGGGCCTGTGCTGGATCCGGCTTATGTCAGTGACCACAGCATCCTCAAGGGTCATCTTGTTGCACATTGCAGGATTTCCTTCTTCTTTTTTTCTTTTTTAAGGCTAAATGCCTTCTCTTGAATGGCTTTACTTACAAGATCTACATTTTTCAATTTTTTAAAAAATGAAGTAAAACAGAAGAGACACTTGGAAAACATTTTAATGTGTAAGTCTCCTGAATTTTTATGATCTTTCTCAAATCTTTTATCTTGCTCATACTAATTTATTTTGCTCATACTAATTTGACAAAAACAGCTTTTACCAACTTGACTTAAAATAGTTGTATCGCTACATTTGTAGCAGATATATTTTCATATAAATAATACATATCTTCATAAAAACACTTTGTTAGCTTACATGATAATTAAATTTTGTAATTATACTCAAATGCCACTAGAGTAAAGTATATGGGAACAAATACAATGTACTTTTGAACATCAGTTCATTGAACTCGTGGGAGACAGTTACTGGCATGTAAGAGACATGCTCGTACCATAGGAATCCTCTACTCCAGAGGAAGAATGCTCTATCTTTTGCATAATGAATGGGAGGGATTGGTGATTCCATATAGTCGTCGATAAGGCGATGGTCACTAACTACCCATTTGATTACTGATTGAATTTGGTGGGATTTATTGGATTCTTTACAATAATAACTACTCCCCCATGTATATGTTCACTGGATTTCCCAATGTAAATTTCCGTATCATATCCCCATGAGATCCCTGATGGATAAACCTTTCCCCATTTTGTCATTTGAGGAAAATAATTTTAGCTAGATTGAAGTGATTTCCCTAAGACTAGAGAACAGAGATACCTGTTCCAATCCGAACCCAAGTCCAGGGCTGTTTCTGCTGCCCCGGAGCTTCGTCTCACCAAGCTGCTGGCTACGGGAACTCCTGAGACGCTGTCTGCTCCACGCAGACGGTGAGCCTGAGCCTGGGTATATTATCAGTACTCTGCATCCATCCTCTGTTCCGCTGCTAAGGGCCAACTCTCCCTGTGCCATCTGGCAGGACAAGGAGGGAGAAGGACCTTAACTAGAGAGACAACGTCACACTGGTAGGACAAGTGTTTCCCAGCCTCTTTGGGTTTGTCCCTCTTTTCTTTGATGAATGGCTCCTGCCTCTTTTGACAGATCGATCTTGAGCGCTGGGCATTTTTCTCTCACCACATTAGCTGCCAGTTTTCCAGCCAACCCCTGGGGACTGCGATGAGGTGAGAGCTCAGTTGTTTGAAAGTCTGGCTTGACTGAGCCACGCAACCAGGCTGAACGTTCAAAAAGCCCTTCTGTGCTCGGAGCCCGCTTTCATGTCTTGGAAAACCTGATTTATTTCAGGACAGGGAAAATCCAAGCCGGCTTGCAGGGTGGAAATTAAAATCTTAAAACTACGTATGAAAATTGAATATTCCGAATAGCCTGGTTTAAACATCACCCTGCATCGCTGATCAAATGTAAAAGTTCTTGAAAAGAAACGGGGATTTACGAGTAGGCATAGGCCTGGGGAAAGGTTTGGTGGATATTTATGGTTAACTTGAGGAATTCCACTGACTGCGCTTCAGTCGGCTTTTGTACCTATAAGTTCCTACTTTGGAGATTTCAAGCCTGCAAATGCTTGTCGACTGAAAAAATATTTTGGTTTGTCTGTAGTCTGTTAACTTCTGGATTGGGGGAGGACAACTATATATATATTTACTTGGTCACATTTATGATACAGTAGGTAGATGGGCATGCGTGCGTTTTTGTTCCTTTAGATTTATGTCTATGTCTTTTGTGAGGACAGAAACTTTGTTTTAATCATCTCTGTGACTCCAGATTTAACACAGCTTCTGAGAAGCAGAAGACCCCACAAATGCTGCCCTGGGGCATGTCCTTCATGGGCTGCCAGGGGCACCTGGGGGTGCTGGGTCCCATGCTCACTGCTGAGGGAGGCAGAGGTGGGTGGAGAGGGTGGGGGCTCTCAGAGTGAACTTCACAGCGCAGAGGACAGTGAGAAACGAAAGCATAAACACAGTTGCCTCCTAAGTGAATTCCTTTCTTACAGACTTGAGTTGCTGGTTCTGCGGGTGGACTAGTATTTCTTGTTTCTTGCACGGATCTCAGGTGTATGGGGAAGTGGCTGGAAAACCAATTTGTTCCACTCTTCTTGGCAGGTGTGGGATGCGATGTGCAGGCCTTGTCCTGGTTGTTAGAGAGGTTGGCATGGATGGTGAATTCCAGGGCACAGCTTTAGGTATTTCCACATAAATGATCTTGTTTAATCTTCTCCAAAATTCTGTTGGGTTGGTATTATTATCTATGTAAGTATTTTAAAGTTTGCTCCCTTTTCCTGGAAGCCCTCCTTTCATTTCTAAACTGTTAATGACTCTTCAGGTGCCAGCTTCAGTGTCACCCCTCCTGTGACTTCCTCTCCTTAACTCGTGGCAGATTTATAGGCTCCTTCCTTTTGGCTTCTGTAATATTTTGTGCCTTCCTCAAGCACAGCTTTTAAACACCTGCCTTGCACTTGAAGTCTCTGCTGTGCGTCAGGCTGTGAGTGCCTCAGAGCTGCTTCCCGGGCTCAGGAGCAGCTTCTGCTTGCCCAGTTGTGCAAACAAGAACTTGAGGGAGCTTGGCCTGCCCCCGGCTTCCACCTTTGCACTCCGTATCCAGAGAGGCACCAAGTGCTTTGCATTTTACACCTGAATATACGTCGGAGCCTCTGACTTCTCTCGTCTCTGTTGAGGTCACCGGAGTGGCGCTCAGCCACCTGTCTTTGCAGGCTGTGGCATGTGCTCTGTGCTGGCCCTACAGCTTCCCTTTGACCCAGAAAGCACTTCCTCTGCATAAAGCTCCTTAGTAAATTTCCATTGCAACTCAAATTAAATCACAGACCTTGACGTCCCTACAGGGGACCTGCCCTGCTACCTAGCCAGCTTATCTTGCATCCTCATTCACCAAGCTCCAGTCACATTAGCATTTTCTCTGTCAAGTTCATTTTTCCTTCCTGTGGCCCCTCTGCCCAGTACTTTCTGTTACCAACGCCCAGCTAGCTCTGATCAATCTTCAGATCGTAGCCCAAAATTTGCCTTTACAAAGTGAACCCTGAGATGCTTGTCAGAGAACTTTCTTCTTTACAGCCTCTATCTATATTTAGCTATTGATTACTTAATTGAATTATTTGATTAAAGTAATTCATGTATGTCCCTTCCACTGGAATGTAAGACTTGTTGAGGGAAAGATGTGTCTGGTATTTTTTGCTGCTACACTGCAGTACTAAGGTCGTGCCTGGATAGGCACTTACTAAATATTTATTAAAAATATAATAGTAAATGAAAACTAAATTATTCAAATATGACTTATGACATTGGTACTTAATCTTGTTTGGTGTGTTTCTTCTTGGAAGAGGAAATCAAAATATGTGTGTGTTTGCATTCTCCTAGGAATCCATTGTTTATGCTTATCTCAGCTCTAAGTGAAGACACCTTTTCCACCTTTCCGTAATCCAGCAGCCTGTGGAGAGTGCCAGGTGCCTCACCGATGAGACCTCGAAACCCTGCACCTCTTGCTCACATGCCTCCCTGGACAGACCTCCCTGCACCCTCCACCCGCTGCCCTGAGTGTGGACTGCCCTTCACTTAGGTGAGGGTGTTCCGTGAGACACTACAGACTCATTTATCATAAGAGGAAACTGAGGCAGGAATGAAGTGAAGCGACTTAGCTCAGCAAGAACTGGATCCCCTCACCGCCCGTCACAGAAGATGGATGGCATGGGCCAGGGAAGCTGGGGAGGAATTCAGACCACATGCCCAGCCCAGGCTGGCAGCAGGGCTGCCTGCAGGTAACCACACTTAATGTCCTGGCCAGGGTTTGAAGTGTCTTGGTGATGTGGGAGGGGAGCTCAAACATGCCAACTCAGTGCCAAAAAATAAATTCTCACTCCAAATATTACCCAAACAACATTTTTCTTTGGAGGAAAAAAAAAGGCCAAATGAAAACACACACGGTGTTTTTCTCTCATGCATTTCCCTGCCTGGGATTTAAAAATTTTTCTTTCATGTTTCTGATCACCCTTGAAACAGTTTTTATTTTTGAGAAGATTTAAACATAATTTTCCTGTACTCTTCCATCGTCCCACCCAGAGGTAGAGTGAATTTTTACATCTTCCAACCGGTTTTAATATAACGAAGGGTATCAGAGGTGCTTCTGTGGCTTAGGTGCTGGAGATAGCGTGTGAGGGGTGGGTGGATTTGGCCAATATAGCACGGCTGAGGGACACGGAAGTGAAGAGAAATTTCTCAGAGCTTCCCTTGGAAGATACTGCCACCGTCCTGTTTACTCAGCTCCTGCTGCATGAATCCTTTGGCCTGCACCAACCACTGTTGCCCTAGTCCATCCCTGCTCCAAGCCCAGTGTACCCTCCTGCTCGTTCTGCTGGGAACATCGCTCAGACTTGTGACAGAACAGCGTCGGCTCTCCAGAGATGTGTCCCCTGAACGCATCATCATTTGCCTACATTTCCAGGCCATCCAGGAAAAAGGGCTCTCAGCAGAGAACAAAACACCTACCTTAGCTCCTAAGAGACGGGAGATCACTCATCCCAACTCGTTGCCTGTTTACTTTGTTGCTGCTATTTCTGTTATATTATTATTTCATGATCCAATCGCAATCACATCCAATCTATCTGACTTATTTCCAGGCATTCCTGAAGCCTACCTCTGAGAAAGCCTTCCAGGCTTTGCTCTGTGCTTTCTTTGGTCTTCCATGGTCTTCTCTAGGTTTTCTGTTTCACTAACTCAGGCTCAATTCTAATTATACCCCCTCCAACAGGAAGCTTTCTCTGAGGATGGGCATAGGAGCCAGTGCTCAGGACTGGGGTTTTAGGGTTTGAGTCCCAAATTATTCACTGGCCAGCTGTGCAGCTTAGACTAACTTTGCTTAATCTTTGCCCCTACTGATTAACTTTTATGATGGGGATAATGTCAATATCTACTTCACAGGGCTGTTGAGAATGCTTACTGAGGTAAAATGTAAAGAAGTTAGAATAGGTCAGTACTCATTATCATGCTGTTTACTACTGTTATTCCTTTTTAAAAAAAATGTTTTATGTTTAAGAGAATAAAACCAAACAAATAAAACAGAATGAAACCAATAAAAACAAAACAGTGAAAGCAATACAGGACCTCAAAACGAGATAATAGGAAATCAACAATGGCTACCGTAATGCCTCCTTATCATCAACACAGCTGCCCATAACATCAGACCTAATAAAATCAAATGAAATAGAACAGAATAAAACCAATCAAAGCAAAACAGTGAAAATGATGCAGGACTTCAAAACAAGATAATAAGAAATCAACAGTGGTTACCATAATATATGTTGTTATCTTCAAAATAGCTGTCCATGCCATCAGATATAGTAAAATCAAACCAAACAAAATGGAATAAAACCAATCAAAATGAAACAATGAAATTGATACAGGATTTTAAAACAAAATAATACATTGTTAACAATGGCTAACACCTTCTCTTTTCAGACCTTTCCTTCCCTTCCACATTCACAATATCTGTTGTACATTTTGGTTCCCACCAACTCTTTCGGCTTTTTATGCTAGGGAGACAACCTGATGTTCATCTATGTGAGTCTGAACCATTTCACCCAAGAGCGTGATCACAAGTTGTATCCACTTACCTACAAAAGCCTTGTGATTATCCTCCTTTACCTTTGAGTAGCTTCCCATTGTATAAAAATGCCGTATCTTTCTTATCCGTTCTGTGGCTGATGGGCAAGCTACCTCCACTTTTTTCTGGTCCCCTGTCACATGGAGCATTGTTTTCTCTCCTTTGACTTTCACTCTATGCATTTCCTTTTGAGTTAATGTGTTTCTTGTGTATCACATAATGATAGATATTGTTTCTTGATCTGCTCTGCCTGTGTTTCTTTTCATTGGTGAATCGAGGCCATCTGCATTAATGGTTATGGCCAACGTGCACTGTCTCTGCTATAATTTTTTCCTGCCATTGTCTCCCTACTTTCCCCCTCCATTCAACTGTCTGCCCTGCTTGGTGATCTCACTCTGCCACTCTTCCTGGGACTGTTGTCATTTTTACCTCTCTCTAGAATATTCTTCAGTAATCTTTGTAGGTTTGGTTTGGTGGTAATGAATTCCTTCAGTTGTTCTTTGTCATGGAAGTAGCTTATTTCTCCATTAATTTTGAAAAATGGTTTTGCAGGGTACATTTATCTAGGTTGGAAGTTGTTTTCTTTCAGGATTTAAAATACTTCACTCCAAGCTCTTCTTGACTTGATGGTTTGTGTTGGGAAGTCTGTTGTGATTCTGATGGGTTTTCCTTTATAGGAGATCTGTTTTTTTTTTCTCTACCAGCCTTTAATATTGTTCTTGTGCTGAATTTCTCAGACCTTGATTATTAAATGTCTGGATGTAGATTTATTTTGTTTATGGCTAGTTGGAGTTCTATATGCCTCACTTACCTGTTTGTCAGATCTTTTTCCCATGCTTGGGAAGTTCTCTGCTATTACTTCTGTAAATAGTCTCTTTATGTCATTTGTACTGACCCCTGCTTTTTCACTCACACCTATCACTCTTAAATTATTTTTCTTTGCCTCATTTTGAAGCCATTGAATTATTACTTCCTGGTTCCTTGTTATTTTTAAGAGGTCTTTCCTTTCGTGATCATTTGCAGCCTGTCTTCTAGGTCTGGAAGTCTGTCTTCAGTTTCTTTCAAGTGGTTTTCTCAGCTTTTAATGGACTTTTGAATTTCCTGGATATCTCTTTGAATCTGTTTCATATATTCTAATTCTTCTCTATATCGCTCCTTCAAGGTTTCCCTCATTCCTATGCTCCTCTTTTTTAAATCTATGTGCTCTTTAGATATGCTCAGTAAACCTTTTATTATGTTTGCTATTTCTTCTTTTACCTGAGATGTTATTTCTGATTTGATTTCTTTTACAGTTTCATGAAATAATTTCTTTACTTCATTTGCCATCATCCCAGAAATTTCAGGTGTGTGACTTCTACTTGCTTCCATGTTCAAGTCTCCTGGACTTGTTCTGTGTGGGCTGGAGGCCAGAGATTGCCTCTTGCTTCTTTGTCTTGACATTTTCCTGAGTCCCTCTGGACGAATGAGTTAGTTGTGGGGTCCCAGGTGCTTCCCTTGTTGGCTACCCATCCCCAGTGTAGGGGATGGATCAGACACCTGAATCTCTCCTAACCCAGGTTCCCTAGGAGGCTGTGTGATGTGGGGCAGCTTTCTCCAGACACTTGCAGCTTCTCCAAGGCATGGCTGGCTGGTTCTCCTGGCTCACACTGGTTACCTGCAGGAGAGACCTGATTATGGCCAGAATGCACTTGGGGACTCCCTGTTAGTCCTTTTGAAATAGGGTAGTAATAGCTCCCAGGATTTCTACAACAGCCTTTTTAATCTCTTCCTAGTTCTCTCCTTAACCCACCACACCTCTAAGATACGATTGTAGTGAAATAATTTTCCCAGCTATTTTTTTTCCATTCTGGAACCTAGGTAACACAATATGCAATACAATTCTCAAAAAGACAAAGAAAGGGAGGAAAGAAGGGAGGAGGAAAAGAAAAAAGAAAGGAAGAAAAAGAAATAAAGATGAAAGATTCAAATTTCTCCAAATCATGGTTTTAGTATACTTATTTTCAGCTTTTTTATATGCAATTTTTATGTAATTGTTACTGTGCTATAACTATATTTCTGTTTTTCACTTAAAGTGGTTCTATTATTTTAAAAAATTTGCTCAGTCTCCACAGTCATTATTTTTAAAGACAATAATATTCAGGTGAGGCATCAAAATTTATTACAAATGATGTTTTTCCATATTTTGACTGTACAGATTCCTTAAAGTGTTTGACATAAAAGGAAATGAATGTTTTTTGACTCTTCCTCTTTATCCCACATGAGGCACTGTGTCTTAGAAGGTAACACCTTTTTTTAAAGGAGAAATGTAAAAGACATGAAGTCATTTTTATAATTGTTTTATTCCATGTGGCTTTTCCTTTGTTTTTATTTTTCCTTGGTATTTGTTCCATCTTTCATCTTCTGGATTTGCAGCTAAGCATGTTTTTATGATTTAGGTAAACATTATTATATTTTTATTCCCAGAGTGGCTTTCTTAAAGTTATTCACTACCTAAATGCTTATTTAACTAATATTCAAAAGTAAATCAAATCAGTGTTCATATTTTCTGTAGCTTCAGGTGTTTTTGCATTAACTGATATTTTAAAATACTATGTCTGATTTATGTGGCTTGCCTGATGTCCCCTTTTCATTTTTCTCTGGAGGCGAGAGCCTTTTTTTTCATACCATCCCCTTCGCTGGGACAGCCCTGTCCTCTCTGCACAGGGACCTGCAGTGTTGGTCCAGCACCTGGGAGGTGTATTGTGCATCCCAGCTGCCTCTTGGAGTTATTTATGATTTTATTATGATGTTCCACGTACTAAGGTTTTGGAAGAGGGATGCTCACTGATTCACGGGAGGCTTTTCCAGCCTGTAGAAACTGACTTTCCCATGCCCTCTGCTGCCTGCCCTCTGCATAAATGAGGCATTTCTGAAGTGAAGGCTTTTGTAAATGTACCTTAGAGCCATCTGTTTGATTACCCATTTCATTATGATTACCTTCCTTTACACAAATACTGTCTAAATATTATGATGAGAAATAAAAACAAAACAAAAACACAGAATGATGAAAAAGGAAAAATAACTATGCAATCTTCTTTCTCCAGGATTAAGCATTGAACAAAAGTATGAAACTATTATGGTTTTGCCTAATTGATTGCAGCTGTGCAAATAGATCAATGACTAACAGATTCATCCCCTCACCCCAGTGTACATTTTGATATCTGGGTTTGTTTCACTTTTGCCCAAGGCAAGGTGTATATAAGAATGAAACCAAGTGCACTCTCTGAGAGGGAAAGGATGTGTTCTTGGTAACAATTCCAGGAAGCTTGATCCTTGAGATGTTGTTTATTCCTCAATCTCTAAGAACTCCCCTGTTGAGAGAAAATGACCATCTGGTGTCAAAACAGAAGAGCCTAGATCATCCCAAAGCCTGCCTTTATAAACTTCATCCTAAATGTGGTGGAATTTAAACTTGTTGTGATTTTACTTTGTCCTTTGCAGTACTGATGCTTATTCTCATTTTATAGGTGAAGAGATAGGTGCTTAGAACCGTTAATAGTCAAAAAGTAAACAACATCTCTAACTAGCAGTATGGATTTGAAATCTGAACTTCCATTGCTTGACTAAGCCGTTGTCTTTTGACACATCATGTCCCATAACCACTACAATCTGCAGTGTCTCTTGGATTCTGGCACCAGTGCCTACCATTTTCCCCGGCTTCCATCTCCTGTTACTTTCCTAATTTGCATTGTCTTCTTGCACTCTCCTGCTTGCAACTGCCTGTTTTCTGTCCTCTTTCTGAAGTAGCATCTTCTGATGTCTGACAGTCTGCCTTTAAGGTTTAAGGCTGAAAAGGGAGTCCTAGGAGAACATTTCACAGGTGCAGGAGCCTCTGAAGCTTAGAATTTTTCTGTTGTTTGTTTTTGTCTCTTTGAGACAGGGTCTTGATATGCAGTTCAGGCTGGTCTCAAGCTCACTTTGTAGCCCAGGTTGGTCTCAAACTCTCAAAGATTCTCCTGCCTCATCCTTCCAAGTTCTGGGAATACAGGTGTGCATCACCATTCCCAGTAGCTTGTCAGGTTTTATAAAATCCCTTGTACTCCAAAAGGATACTTGGTGAATAAGGAAACATCAAATAAATGTGTGTTTAAAACATGTATTTTAAAAATAATCATGAGAATGCTTCTTTAAAACAGTTTTATATAATGAATTATTATATTGATATCATTAAGTACATTTTGCTATAATTTTTATCAGTAACTTTTTCCATTTGGTGAGATACATTACGCTTAACATTTTCCAGGTATATTTTAGTAATAGAATCTTGGGTCATCAACTACCACAATGCTTATTTTAAAAATAAATGAACAGCATGCATTGGAAATAGGGAAAACTATAGAAAGGATTGATCTGGAATAAGCCAGAAAGTCCAAAACATGAAAACGTGTGTCATCTCTACCTGGCACTTAGCATCTGTGTAAGGTAGGGACCCAAGGCAGAGCGGTCAGAGCTGTGGATTTAGAACCAGAAGTCCTGGCTTCTCTGTGAACACAGACCATCTGTTTGATCATGGACAGGTCCCTTACCCTCTCTGAACCTAAGTTTTCTTTTTTTCCTAAAATGAGACCACCGAGATACATCTCAGGTCCCTCTGAATTCCACCATGGCGGACTCTCTGAGTGTGTGCTTGTGTTTAGGAGGAGTGGACATTCTCAGAGAAGCCGTATGGGGCGCAGTGATGGGAGACAACCTCCCTAACCTGAGTCTCTCATCCCATAGCAGAGCCAGGTCCATGGCAGCAGCCACCGCTTTTTACCATCTTTAAACAATGGCTGGATGCGTTGTGGAGAAAGAAAAGGAAACATATGGATTGAATTTCTCCCAAGTGTACTGTGGCCTAGGAGTGGGTCAGAGGCTGAGTGGGGTGGGCGAGTGCAAGAGGAAAGACACTGTCACAGCACACTAGGGAGTTTAGTGTAACCCAGATCCCAGGAAAGTGCTGTGGTGGGGGCAGGAGGTCACTAACTTACTGTGGCCAGGTGTCCTCCAGACCAGTCACAGCAGGACAGGCCTTTGTGGAGAACCCCGCACTGGAGCACTGAGTGGGGCAGTGTTGTAATGGTTAAGAGTGGAGCTCTGTTCTCCGAGTCAGGCAAAGGCATGTAAAGTTTTGGAAGGTCCTCAAGATCTGAATGTTGAGGGACCCTTCCTGAGGAAGGCAGGCCTTGTGCAAGAGGATTGAAAGTTTGAAATTTAATTAAGTTTAATCAGAGCAGCATGAAACAATGAGTGTGAATCCTGGTTTTCTTGCCCAATTAGTCAGGACTTATTCAGTGGAGAGTCGCGATGGACTTTTCTCATTGGCAGTGTAGACGCATGTGCAGAAGGAGAGAGAAGATTTGAGAGTCAGAAATACATTTTTGCAGGTTCCCATTCTCTGAACTTGTGACTGGCTCAGCCCATGAAGCTCTCTGGCCACCTGGGTATGAAGATGTGGCAAAATCTATGGCTTTCCATGTGCAACCCTTATTTCAGACACCTGCAGACATGGAGTTGGTTGTTGTCTCACAATTCTTGTCCTGCATGTGTACTTGCACTCTACTGATTCAGAGTAAAATCTTAACAACTGAACAGATGGTTATCAGCCTGCTGTATCCTCATATTCATGTCATTTTTTCTGGGGTACTAGGTGCCTGCCTCCCATTCCCCCTTTTATAATAAGTCACTTTAGCTTAGACGTGGCACTAAGAAGAGTAAATACCCTCCAGCCTAGATGACCCATTTCGTCTCACCCCTTTGAGTCATAGTTCCTCTGGACTTGCACTAGATTAGGCTGAATCTTTACCATCTCCCCTGGCCCTGGCTTGGAATTCCCAGCTCCCCTGGGAGAGGTGCTGGTTCCACTGGCCATAATCTTCCTGGCTCTGAATTTGTGTTAGTATGGCTTTGTTCCTTCCCAACGATGGAGGCTGTTCAGGTTCCATGTCACCAGTTAAGTCACTTCAGACTTAACCTATTGCTACTTCATTAATGGGCCCTGTCTTTCTTCATTCAGTGAAAACTAAATAATTTTTTCACTTACTTTGTGCTGCTATTTTTCAGGTATTATACTATATTATAATTACGAGTGAGTTACATCAAAGGGTACTTTATAATTGGTTGATGATAATTAATCAGTTCTATTTCACTTTTTGTTATCAGCTAGTATATATGGCAAGACAAAGGAGCTCAAAAGGAGTTTTTTGTGTTGATAGAATAGTTACTTTAAAGCCCTAGTTTTATAGATGAGGAAATGCCACTCAAAGTTCAATGACTTAACCAGATAGTCTGTGAAGTCTTTTGGGGCAAATATTATGTTTAATTCATCTTTGCACACCCAGCTCAGCACAGCACCTGACATGCATTAGACAGTATATGTTGTATTCAATTGAAAATACAAACAAAACCAAACAAAGTAAAAACTTCTAAAGACCACAGATGCAGCTGGTGGCAGGGCTAAGACTGTAAACAGGTACCT
Organism: Hydrochoerus hydrochaeris; assembly: GCA_004027455.1. Taxonomy (NCBI): domain Eukaryota; kingdom Metazoa; phylum Chordata; class Mammalia; order Rodentia; family Hydrochaeridae; genus Hydrochoerus; species Hydrochoerus hydrochaeris. The sequence continues at coordinate 99,783 of PVLA01001997.1, read as the reverse complement.
GGCATTTAAACTCGTGGCCTACACTAAGATTAAATCCTAGCCATGATGCTCAAGGTATTAAAATAAAAAGGTGACATGACAACAACCCTTAAATTTTAGTCTTGGCAGATAGCTCTTATCTATTTTTCCTTTTTCCCGGATATCCCTCTTTATTGTCCTGTCCAAATCATGCAACACTTAAAATATGCGGTTGGCTTAACACTGAGAAAACCATTTCCTTTCTTTCTGATAAATATTCCAGATTTTGAAAGAACACTTCTGAGTACCAGTTCTACAATGAAATTTGTTTAAGAGAGAACAACTATAAAAAGTCAAGGTTTTTCTTGTTTCCTGGATGACCTGAGAATGCATAGTTTCTGGAAATTCTGGGTGTATACGGAGGCAGAGAAGTGTCTCAGATACAAAGTTATAGGTCCTAGAATGGACTGGAGCGTTGGAAAGGAATCATGAATTATTCTGCTTTATTGCTTTCTGTATACTACTGGATTCTGTACAAATCACAGCAGCCTACTTTTACTCACAGAGACTAAAGGTCTAGTTAGGAGTTGGTAATCTTTAGCTATAAAGGATTAGCCAGCACATATTCCAGTATTTTTCCACTGTTCAGTCTCTGTTGCAACTGCCCAAGTCCGCTGTTATAGTTTAGGAGCAGCCCTGAACTATACAAGTAATAATAATAATGATAACAATAACAGTAACAATAACTTCCACTTAATATTTTGTGGTAAGCACTGCACATTTTAACCTTCCTTTTTCAATGGCAAGCAAACAGTGAGGTTAATATAGTCATCGTCGCAAAGCTAGTAAGTAGCAGAGCTGAGACCAATCCCAGGTCTGCCAGTCTCTGTTGTGCTTTCTCTTAATTTAAAGCATGAAACTGGAGATGGCTCTTTACCTTATGGAATTGCATCCCAGATATGCAAGCTTGGAAAAGTGAATATTGTACTAGGACTTAAGAGACCCAAGTCTTGGTATCATTCATGCCAATAATTCCTTCTTCTTGTGGCTTTGGGGACAATGCTTCAATATTCTGAGCCTCAGTTTCCTCATCTATAAGGGATTGGAAAAGGGCACTTGTCTTTAAGGGCAATGGTGATTTTGTTCGTTAGGGACACTTGGTAATATCTAGAGATTTTTTTTGCCTCTATTTTACTTCTTGTGGTATAGGAATGTGCTACAGGCATCTGATGAGAAGCCAGAGAAGCTACGAAACATCCCATAGTGTACCAGACAGCTACTCCCAGGGAAGAAACACCCCATCCAGAATGTCAGCAGTATTTACATTGACAAATCCTGGACTACTGCACCAGCATGGCTCCGTATGTTTCCAAGAACCTGAAAAGTTTTATTCATGTGTGGGAATATTGTGTGCGTGTGTATGTGTGTTTGTAAGAATATTCTTAATTAAAATACAAGTGATAGGGGTCGGGGATTTAACCTAGTGGCATAAGCTCCTGCCTGGCAAGTGTGAGATCATGAGTTTGACTCCCAGTACAAAAAAAAAAGTCACTTCTCTGATCATAGAAACTTCTTTATTAAAACAAAAGGATTACACAGCATAACCCTAGAGATTCTTTTCAGCTTTAAAATGCTCAAGTCTGTGATTTAAAGGGGATCATTAAACATAAATGTTATGCTATTAAATCCACGATAACAGGAATCATTTTGCATTTTTTGTCTTAGTACTAACCAGCACTGCCTAACACTCTCATTTTCATTAGGCAAAATTTGCAAATTCTGTCATGGACTGAACTCAGCCTGCATATGTCCTTGGTTAGGGCCACAGAGGACATCAGAACTTGGCGAATTAATGGTTAACAGAACACTAGATATGTCTGGAGCACGCACATTTCCAGCTTTTCTTTAAAAATCAGAAGATCCAGGCTTTCATGGCAAAGATTAGCTGGTTAGATAAAGCAAAGCTGTGTCCTTTATCCAAGTTCTCCAATTTGCCAGCTTCTACTTCAGAGTTTTGAATTTTATTACCCACATTCATTTATTTGCATATCTACTTCCTAGCTGCTTGATCCTAGAGGTAGGTGAGTTTATTACCTCTGCCCTAGAATTCTCAATGCATTCATGAAATTCACCAAAATGCACATAATGGGTACTCAGAATTATGGTATCTAGCATAAATGGAATAATGTCAGCTCTTAGCAATTGAGTTCAAGGGCTCAAGAGGGTGAAACAGGATGGGGAGAAAAGCTGCTAGTGAAAACATGTCGGGAGAGTTTTAACAGACAACATGACGTAACGGGGCTCTATGTCTACCAGTGAGCTAATGTGGACCCAGCTCCATTGGGAGGAGGTCAGCATTCCCACGGGGCATCGTGCAGTCCCAATCTCTTTGCTGCTCACATGCATCTGACCATCATGTTCCTTTCTTGGCACTGGGAATGTGATTTTTAAAAAATTGTTTTATTTAAAAGGATAAAACAGAAAAAGGAGAGAAATATTACAGAATTTCAAAAAATAACATAAACAGTAAGATACATTACATATTGCTCTTTTAGAAATAGTTTTTCAAGTTACAAAATTAAAGCACACAAAATGGGCACTCAAGCAGTGAGACTGCAAACAGATCTGTTCAACAATCAAACAAGAACTAAGAAATATGGGTATCAATCCTGCACACATAAATATACATGCAGTTATATCTTTTATAGCACTTCCTATTTTCTCTTTTTTACAATAGCAATTATACATTTTTTTATTTAAAGAGAAAAAACAGGAAAAAGGTAGAAATATGACAGAATTTCAAGAAAAGAAGATAAACAGTAAGAAATCACTAGCTGATACATTACATATTGTTCTTTTAAAAATAGTTATTCAAGTTACAGAATTAAAGCATACAAAGTGGACACTAAAGCAGTGAGAGTGCAAACAGATCTGTTCAGCAATCCAACAAGAACCTAGAAATATGGTCATCAATCCCACACATCTAAACATACATGCAGCTATATCTTTTATAGCGCTTCCTATTTCCTCTTTTTTTACAATAGCAATTATACATTTTTAAAATTTTATTTAAAGAAAAGAAAAAAAACAGAAAAAAGGGTAGCAACAATACATAATTCTAAAAGAAAGAAAGAAAAAGGAGAATGAGAAAAAGCCCCACTAAGAAATCAGTAATTTATAAATTATGTACTGTCATCCTGGATATAGTTGTTCAAGTTACAAAGTTAAAGGGTACATAGTAAATATTCAAACAGTCAGCTACAAACAGTTTTGCTCAAAGATACAACCAAGATTCAGCAATATGGTCATCTATTTTACACACTCAATCATACATGCAGTTATATCCCTTAGAGCACTTTCTTTTCCTCTCTTTTTTACAATAGCAATTAAACATTTTGGTTTTATTACTCTTATAGTTCTTATTTACTTTTTACACTAGAGATACAATATGATATTTATGAATATGATTCTTATTTATTTCACTAATGAGGATAGTCTCAAGTTGTCTCCATTTGCCTATGAAGGTCTCAAGGTCATCCTTTTTCATAGCTGAGCAATAGTCCATTGTATAAAAATGCCACATCTTTTTCATCCACTCTGCAGTTGATGGGTATCTTGGTTATTTCCAGGATTTAGCTATCACAAGTTGTGCAGCTATGAACATGGGTGCACATATATCACTGTGATATGAACTTTTCAGTTCTTTGGGGAAAATACCCAGGAGGGGGATAGCTGGATTCAATGGGGCTTCCAATCCTAGTCTTCTGAGAATTCTCCATATGGATTTCCATGTACTGGCTCAACTTTGCCATGTTATGTTCCAGTTGTTTCTTTCTGCTTTTCCTCTTATTTAATTGCTTATCCTACCTGGTGGTTTCTTTCTGTTGCTGTTTTGGGGGTTGTGATCATTTTTATCTCTGTCTAATATGGCTTTCAGTACTCTTTCTAGGGTTGGTTTGGTGGATGTGAATTTCTTCAGTTGTTCTTTGTCATGGAAGTATCTTGTTTCTCCATTAAATTTCAAGGAAAGTTTTGCTGGGTACATCAGTCTGGGTTGAAGGTTGTTTTCTTTTAGGGCTTGAAATACCTCACTCCAAGCTCTTCTTGACTTGAGGGTTTGTGCTGAAAAGTCTGCTGTGATTCTAATGGGCTTTCCTTGATATGTGAATTGTGTCTTTTCTATGGCAGCTTTTAATATTCTGTTTTTATGCTATATGTCTGAGATCTTAATTATTATGTGTCTGGGTGTGGATTTATGTTGATTGTGATGGTTTGGTGTTCTATATGCCTCACTTATCTGCATAACAGATTCTTGCCCCATGTTTGGGAAATTTTCTGCTATTATTTCTGTAAATTCTTTACATATGTCATTTGCCTGGACTCCTGTATCTTCGCTAATGCCCATTATTCTTATATTGTTGCTCTTGGCATCATCATGAAGCTTCTGGATTGTCATTTCATGATGCTTTGTTATTTTTAAAAGTTCTACCCTTTCCTGATCACTAACTATGATCCTGTCCTCAAGGTCTGAAATCCTATCCTCAGCTTCCTTTAGGCGGTTTTGCATGCTTTCAATAGAATTTTTTGTTTCTTGGATGTCTCTTTGAGTTTGTTTCATGAATTCTGCTTATTTTCTACATTGTTCATTCAAAGTTTCAATCAGTTTCCCATGCTCATGTACTTTTTTCTCTATTTCTTCTTTAGCTGCATTCAACAACTCCTTTACTAAAGTTGTTATTTCTATCTTTACATGGGAGACTACTTCTAATTTGATTTCCTCTATAGCCTGATGCAGTTGTTTTTTTTTATTTCACTTGCTATCTTTTCAGAGATTCCTGGTGTGTTACTTTTGGGGTCCTTTATTTCAATGTCTCCTATACTTGCTTCTGGTGAACTATATGTTTGAGACTGCATTTTGCTTTTTCGTTTTGTCATTTTCACTCTGGCTGGTGTTTTCTATGTGTAGGAGGGGATCACACACACTCTTTTCAGACGCACCAAAGTCTTACAGTTAGTTGTAGGGGGTTTTACTCCTGGCCCTATTTATCCCCTGTACACCTCTATTTTAGGGGTATACTCACCACATTGATACAGTCAATCTGGTGTAGTCCAAAGTTCGCCACCTGGGAGCAAAGTTCCAAATTTTTTCACACTAACTGAATCCCGCTGAGATCTTCTGATGTTCCAGATGGGAGGGTAGGCCCAGCTGTAGCAGTCCAGGGCAGTTTTCAGTCTTGGGTGGGCCTCCTCGATGTTCCCGGTGGCAGGGCGGGCCCACGGTGAAGGTTCCAGGCAGCGTATACCTGATACAGGCTTCTGCTAAGTTCCCGGTGGCAGGGCGGGCCCATGGGGGAGGTTCCAGGCCGGGAATGTGATTTTTAACAAGGAGTTGAGCAATGGATCGGTGAGATGACTTGAAATCTTTTTACATGATTGAGATTTGAAAAAGCTTGGGACCATTGATTCTGAAGAAGGGAAATGTAGGATGCAGAAGACGAGTCGCTTCACACACTGGCAGGTTCTGGGGAAAGAGTCAGGTTGGCATAGTTCCCTTCCACATCTCAGCACCTTCTCTGCGATTCATATTTTTCACTTTTCTAACAAAGAAGTTTTACTTTTAATATTTCTGTTCCCCTAAGAAATCCTTTCCATGAAGGAAAATTAATCTCGAGTGAAACTATGGAACTGTGTAGACTAAATGAGGCCAGCACTGCTTTGGTCCGCTGGTTCAGGGTGTCTAGGGGATCCCTGTTCTGCTGTTCCTGTCTGCCCTCTAAGGCTGTGTGTGAGAAAGCTCAGCTGAGCCGCTGGGACTGCTGGCATACAGCTCAGGAAACCACGATCTACATTGCAAAGATCCTCACTAATTCTAAAGGCTTCATTTCCAGCAGCCCATGTCTTCTGCCTCTGAAGCACTAAAGAGTACTTTTGCCACGAGCTTGAAGAGGGACAGCAAATGGCAGGCATGGGGGATGGATGGTCCCAGAGTCACAGAGAACTGTGCAGTTTGGCTGGCACAAACTTCGCCTGAGATGAGTTAGAATTCTGCTCACAGCTGTTGTCTACACAGACATGCATATGGAAGCTTGGTCTTTGTTTCTTTAGGAGCTTTGGAAGACTGACTTTTGTTGACATTGTAGCTTCCTTGGTAAGATCAAATTCACTTTCCTTTCACTTGTATTCTGGGGTTGCCAGACTGTGTGCGGGCTATGCAGGTGCTGGAGGTGGGCCCCGGTTGGTTTGAGTAGTCTTGGTGATCCCTCCTTCTTATTGGTTCAGGAACCTGAGCTTCAGCTCATCGATGTACAGAAAATCCCTGTAATGGGATCACCATGGAATGGATGCGTTCCTTAACTTGGAAACAAGAATCTCAAAGGGGTGTTTGCTGACTTGAGGACCCCTTTAGGAAAAGCTTCTCTATTTAGAAGGAGGGAACTAAACAGGGGAAGAGCTCACTTCTTCCTGGGTATTCATCTGTGGCCCTGAGTGTAGCTGTAGGTGGTGTCGAATCGCTGTGGCCATGTCACTAGTAATGTGACTATGAAGCTGGTACATGGAGGATGATGAAGTCCAGAGCCCTTAGGGGCAGTGGCACCTAGCCAATCGAAATGAGTCAAATTTGAATGTGCTGACCATCTGGACTCGTAGATATTGTTTTCCTTGTCTGTTTTGCCAGTTCGATTTGAGTTTTTGTTTGTAGCTCCTCCGAACCAGAAAAATTTCACTCTAGCGTCGAGAAGGAGGGGTGATAAGTTGAAGAGTGTATCAAGCACATTTATGCCCTGATTTTCTGATTTTCTTGGTGTCACCTGTCTTCTTAGTCCAGAGTTGTTGCTTCTCTTCCACTGCTGCCACTGTCTAGCTGTGTGTGACCCACAAATTTAAACGTCTAGAGACCAATGACAGCATGCCTAAAGTCATCAGTGTCTCCCAGTGCTTCTAGACCCAGATGAAGACTGAGCTGCAGCGTGAGATTATGGCTTTGTAAACAAGAGCTAGAGGCTGGGGAGTGCAACCCTGGGTGTGGGGGGTAATGATCTGGAAGATAAATGTGGAGGTTTCACATTTCAGGAGATTTGCGGGATCTGGCAACTACAGAGAGTTCTCCCTTCCTTCCTCGTCTCCCTGAGCAGCCTGCTTGGCAGCTGCTCGTAGCCTCCCACCCTGCTCTTCCTCACTCTCCTTTTGCTCAGTTTTGCAGCCTAGTGACTGTGGGTTCTAAGTAAAGCATGAGCGTTTAATCCCTGACTTGGGCTGGGAAAAGCAGTTAAAGTAGAAGGAAAAGCCCCAAAGAAGAAATAAATGATGGAACACTTAAATGGTTGCCTGAGTGAGGTTTGAAAATCAATAAGTGAAGTGGAATGCACACTTCCAGAATGATATTTAGAAACTCAGACATGTATGTGTCGAGGCTCCGAATCCGCCCTTTTGTACTGCGGGATCCAGTTGAAGTTACTGAATTCCTTTAGCCTCACTTTTCTCATGTGTAAATAACGAGGATCACACTGGTCTAACAGAGTCGTTGTGAAGATTAAAGAAGATAATTCGAATTAAAGCAATTGTCATAGAGGTTCTCAGCCTCAGGGCTATTATTGGCATCTGAGACCAGATGACATAGTGTTGTCAGAGGCTGAAGTGTGTTTACCAACATCTGTGGCCTCTATTTATAAGATACATTAAACTTTACCCATTTATGACAATCAAAGCCACATGTACACTTTCAAATGTCTCACAGGTAATTTGCTCTATTCCAAAAAAATTGATTTATTCTTAGCTGATAGCACCAAACGCTGGACTCACAAGGCCAAAGCTGACCTTCCAGGCCATACTGTGCACCAGCAGAGTACTTGTATGAGCGAGCCCTCCAGAAACCACCAAAGGAGCCACCTAACCAAACACACACGAGAGAGAAATCGGAAGTTGCTGACGAAAATTTCAGTGGCTGTTTTAAGTCACTCTTAGATGGCATGTTACATGGCAGTGGAAAACTGAAATAAACTGGTAGCTAAAAGTGTGAGGCTGCCATCAGGGAAATCTCCACTGTGTGGTACTGGCTTTGGACTGAGATGACGGTAGAGGCTGGAGAGAGGAGAGAGAGAGACTGGAGGACCAGAAAGCGAATTGCTAAACAAGGCAAAAAACCTGGGTAGTTATTGACATATAGGGCCAGGACTGTAGTAACTTGGACAATGAAAATTTTATGGAATGAACATGGTAAATCTGGCCAGGAGATACTGAGGTTGACTGCCTGAGTGCAGAAAGAGAGGTGAGCCATGAGACTGCAACACGTGCCGGCAGAATCTGCAGAAATCTGAAAGAACAGGTTTTATGCAGTTGAGAAGTAAAACTGCTTTATATCTGTCTCTAGCTGGTGAAGACTATTTAACAAAGTCAAATCAAAGCGAGGATGTGGTGGTAATATGTTTTGCCAAAATCCGTAAGATTTAAGGCCCTGAGTCTTTTTTAGACAGAGAGGCTTCTGTATACGTCAGTGGGACTGTCCCAAAGAAGTCTCAGCTTTCCCAAGGAGGAAGAGGACTGTCTCAAAGAACTTAGGGGTTTGGCCTTTAGGGGAAAAGATTAATGAGAAACTCATGATATTTCTAAAAGATATTTTTACACTGCTCAAAACACTGACAACCTGAATTTTGGTAATCTGAACTGAAAGAGATAGAGATACTACAAATGCAGAGAGGCTTGTAGGAAGCAGGAAGTGTAAGAGTTTGGAGAAATCTCAGAGGCAAGCACAAGCCATTTTCCTGGGAAGGGAAGGCGTGTGTGTGTGTGTGTGTGTGTCCGCATGCGTGCACTCTGTCTCTGTCTCTGTGTCTGTCTCTGTGTCTGTCTCTGTCTCTCTCTCAGAAAGGCAGATAGAGTTTGGAATTAGAGTGAAGAGTTGCGATCAGCGAGTCCACTGCTGGGGAAGGAACCCATCCCCAGCCAAGAAACATTTTCTGACTCTAGGATAGGGAGCCTGGATTTCAGCGTCAGTGACTTTCACGTTTGGTAGGTAATTTTTGCTATGAAATGGTGAACGTAGTTCAAAAGTCTCTGTAGTTTCAGCTCATCAGAAGGTGCTGTCCTTGACAACCAGGTATAAGGAACCTCCTTCACATTTTATCCCAAGGTGGAGTATGAAACTTTGGACTCCACATTTGATGCTGCAATTTTTTTGGTACCGGGAATCGAACTCATGACCTAGCACTTGCCAGACAGGTGCTTATGTTGCTGAGCTAAATCTCTGGTCCACTGATGCCACAATTTCTGTGGAAACCACCTTCCAAAACTGTACCTTATGATCCTTTATTGTCCTATCTCCCCTGGATGTGTTTTCCAAGACAAGATTACAGATGCTACTTCTTTTTCTTCTTGTAGCACTCACTATGGGGAGAGCTAGTTTCCACATTGTGAGATTGACTGGTAGGAAACGGTAAAAACTTATCCAAGGAAAGCCAAGTGGTGAACCATCTTGAAAGCTGACCCCACCACCACTGAAGTCTTCAGATGACTGCAACTCTGACTGATACTTTGACTAGAGCTTCATGGAACACACTGACACAGAAGAACCTAACCTTCTAGATTTTGGGCTAACAGAACTGAGTGGGATAATAAATCTGGGCATTGCTCTAGGTAGGTAAGCTTTAGGCTAATCTGTAAGGTAGCAATGGAAAAGTGAAACAGTGGGGTGAGGCTCATTCTTTCTTTCCTTCTTTTTTTCTTCTCTTTTCTTCCCCATCTCTTCTTTTCTTATTGTTTTTCTTCTTTCTTCCTCTTCTTCTTCCAGTCTCTGTCTGTCTCTATCTCTTGGTCTCTCTTCCTTTTCTCCTTCTTTCATAGTACAGGGATCTTGCTAAGTCACTGAGGTCCCCAGGCTGAGTTTACGCTTGTGATCGCCCTGTCTCCACCTCCCAGAGTGCCAGGATTACAGGTATGCACCACTAAACTGAGTTGGGATAAGACTATTGGAAGTGTTATTTTGGAGTTTGGAAACGTTTTACCTGTGGAAAGAGCAGGAATTATCTGTGGTAAGAGGGCAGCCTCTTAACAGGTCATTTAATGATCGGAAGTTCCTTCTATCTAAGTGTGCATGCCTGTTTTCCCAATTTGACTTTGCTTTCCCTCCTCCAGCAACGGAACTTCTTTTTTATGCTTTTCGATCTGAACGCCCTAATGACTTGGCTTTACCAATAAGATGGAAAGGAAGCTCTGTGAGTCCTGAAGCTAAGTTTATAAGGCCTTGCTGCTTCTGCCTTTACATTCTTGGTCTGTTGCCCAGAGATGCCATCTAAAGAAAGTGAGTCTAGTCTTGCAGGAGGTGAGGCTGCCTTTAGAAGGGAAGCATCCAACCAACAGCTGGCATCGGCTGCCCACGTGGGAGCACCACGTGGGAGCACCCCACAGCTAGCCTCCCGCAGCTGCCATGCAGGCCAGGGCGCTGCCACAGCATCCTATAAGAGGACTTGTTTCTGTTTTGGGGTTGCTGGTTAAGTAGCAAAAGATAACCGAAACAAATTGTATTACAAGAGTTTACGATAGAGTATGCCTTGACCACGTTTCTCCTCAATATTAAGAACTTTCAGAAATAACTGTGGCTTCTGGGAATCTTGTGTTGAGGATTCTAGTCATATGGAAGCTCATTCAGAAAGGGAACCAGTGCTGGTCAGCAGCCTCTCGCACAGGTGTGAATCATGGCGTTTACACTCATTTCATGCAGGCACAGCTGAAGCCGAGAGTTACTAGCTTTTTTGTTTTATCTAGAATCTGCTACATGCTTTGTGTATTTGCTTCATGTTCATTTAGGCACAATGAAAAAAAAATGTTTAAGTAGCTAATATTTAGCTGTGCATTATACATCTTGAAGAAAAAAATTATTTGCAAGTGAACTTTTAAAATTCTTTACTAAAAAGAGATAAATTTAAAAAAATAAAATCCTTTATTTACCTAAGAGATATTTGTATTTTTTTTTCCTGTTATATATACAACTTTATACTTGGAAGAAAGTAGATCATCCCTGGGTTTGGTATTTACTTTTTCACAAAACTCTATAATAAAGAAAGGGTAGGTATTGTTTATAAATCCTCATTTAATAGATGAGGGAAACCCAATCCCTTAATGTCCACCAGCCAAAGCTGTGCAGATAAGGCAAAGAGCTCTGCTCCCCTGCACAGTCTTTGCATCGGATCCCTTCCTGCCTTCGTGTAGAGGCATTGAGGAGATGGCTGAGGCCCCTCCAGATCTAAGACGCAGTGATTTGAATGAACCTAGTGTACACTGTGCTATAATTCATGTAGTGGGAGACTGGACACCTTGAGTGTTAGCTTTAGCAAGTGGTTACTGAGTAGCCTGTCTGCGTAGTTTGAGTGGTAGTGGGAGACCCTGTTTTTACCTCTGCCTAGAAAGACGTACAGAGCTTTGAACCCTGTTGATTCATGTGTTCTGGGTGATGTGAGGTTCTGACAGTATGATAATCGTGGGGATCCAGGTTTGTCTTGGGTTCCAGTATCTTGTGGGTTCCAGGATGGGTGTGTTGTGGGTCCCTGTGTATTATGAGCAGAGCAGTGTCTGACTTGATGTGGAATTCCAAGGAGAGGAGCAATGTGGTTAGTTAAACAAGAGCTTGTCTTCTGGGTTACAAATCAGGAGGGCTGTGGGCCCAAAACAGGCCCGAAGGCAATGGGTCACTGTGAGGGTCTCTGCTTCAGGGTGGAGGGTGGAGACCAGCCGCCAGAGGAAACCAGGTCCCAGCTCTGCCGAGTGAAAAGCAGCAAGCTATGGAGCCCGCCTTAGCCTTCTTTCGCCACACCCTCACACACACACTAAACACTCACTCATATAATTTATTTCTCAAAACTACAGGTTTCTGTAGTGAAAACAGATCACTCATAAAGCATTTCATAGAAATGGCTCTGCCCTTTAGAGGCTGCGCCACCCAAGGAAAGTAATTTATTCTTCCTGAGCTTCATTTACTTCCCATGTGCAAGGTTATTACTATTCAGCAAAAAAGGTTGTTGTAAATAAAACGCTTAACAAAATTTCCAGTATATAACGAACATAACTGAATGTAAGATGAAATTCTCCTGTAAGAATCTAACAGCCTCGAGACTAGGGGTTTAGCTCAGTGGCATAAGTGTGTGCCTTGCAGGTGTGCCGTCCTGAGTTCAATCCCCGGTACCAAAGGAAAAAAAAAAAAAAGAATCTAACGGCCTTGAAACGCACAGCGAGGACCCTGAACCAATGGAGGGCGAAATGCTGAAATATATGCCGGCCGGGCTTTGCTAGACTTTCACACACATTTATCACGCATAACTCACAAAATCCCCAAAGCACAGATATTTCATAAATGAAGTTTCACAGAAGCTAAATAATGTGAGTGAGGCCACGGGCCACCTGCAAAGCTTTAACATTTGCTTCTATAAAAGATTATCTTAATGACCACAACAAAATAATATTTTATGCAAGACACGGCAGTCACACAATTGGTAAATTCTACCTGATTAATACTGGCAATACATATACATGACAAAGGACTAGAAGCCAAGAAACACACACACCCGTATCTGTACATACGCATACCTTTAAAGCTCCTATAAATTCATGAGAAAAGACAAACTTAAAGAGCAAATGGGCAAAAATACAGACAGAAATTTACACACACATACACATATACACACTACCATGAGTGTCCTCTGAAGTGAGGAAGAAGGAGATGCTCCCCCCTGGCACTCAGTGACTCCTTCTTCATGGTCACTAGATCATCAGCCATCAAACGGTGGACACGTCGGCAAGGGATGTGGAGGACAGCCTGCGGGACAGCTGGGAGTGAGTGGACTAACTGCAAAGTACCTTGCTGCCAATCAGCCACTACTCAGCTATTCAGGTCTGTGATTCAGATTCTAGATGTGTCCCTCGATGGCTTCTGTTATGTGGAAGCAGCGTAAGAGAAAGAAATCAGACACTCAAGCTCAACTGTCATGGAGCTCTTCTCCTGTGGCAAACCAAAATACAAATGACGAGCAAAATAAAACAGAAGAGGAAGTAGAAAGAGCTTTCTTTTTTTCTTTTTTGGTACCAGTGATCAAAATCATGACCTTGCACTTGCCAGGCAGGTACTTATGCCACTGAGCTAAACCCCCAGCCCCTTTCTTAAAGGGGAGGGGAATCAAACGATGGAGACAGGGAGGGAGGGAGCAGGGGAGTGGATAGGGGATGAAACAGGAATTAAGATGTGTTGTGTACATGTACCAATTCCACATAAGGAATGTTACCCTTAGGTTCTGCAAATGTGTGTGAAAAGAAAAGAAAAGAAAAGAAGCAAAGCAAAGAGGTTGATGTTGTTTAAAAAAAAAGAGAGAGAGAGAGATAAGCCAGGTGTGGTGGCACATACCTGTAATCCCAGCACTCAGGAGGCTGAGGCAGGAGGATCCTTTTGAGTTCCAGCCCAGCCTGGGCTACAAAATGACCTCAAGGCCAAGCTCACTGAAGTTAAAGAGATGTTCCCTAGGACTCAAAGACTCCTACATAGTGAGACCCTGTCTCAAAAAGCAAAAGCAAACAAACAAACAAACAAACAAAAAAGACAGCAGTAATAACAAATCCAAATGTCCACCTCTGGTTTATAGACAAATTATGAAATAATCACAAGGCAACTATTCTACATCAATAAAAATGAATAAACTATAGCTTCACCATCAACATGATGCGTCCTAAGCTTATGGCCATGGTGAGCTAAAAGAACAAGTCATAGAAGGATACATTTGGTATGATTCATTTACATAAAAGCCCAAACCAGAGGAAATAAATGTACAGAGATGAAGTAACATAAAAAAGTGAAATTTAGTTTCGATGATTTCTCTAGTGAGGAGACACAGAGAGGATTAGAGAGGACCACATATGGGCTTTTGGGCTCATCTGCCCTTTTGTAAATGTTTTGTTTCACTTGAAAACACACCAAATACAACAAATACCACTCCCTCCCACCCACTAAAAATCCCAACCCTGGTCAATAAAGTATAACTCAGAATGCAATTTACAGTACTCTGTGATTTATCTAAGGTAAAGACATGTACGCACTCCTGCACTACACATTTGCATGTGTATGTTACAAACATATATGAATATTTAAGGACGTAGTTCAAATTTATCAGCAGAAGAGTATGGTGCAAGTAGGAGAACAGGAAATAGATTGAGGGAAGAGACGGAACAGGCAAGAAAACTATCCTGCATGAAGTAATTATTTTAAAATAAAGTAGCTTGCTCATTAATTTCTACCTTTATTCCCAAAAGGATTTGAGGAGGCAAAAAGCATAGCAGAAAGAGCACTACATATCTCAGACCCACATCCTGCGTCTTGAGGCACTTGATTTCCTAGATTCCATGGAGGCCATCAGAAATGCTCTATACTGTGAAGGAATCCAAATGATTTTCGCCAGGAGCAATTCATTTTCTGAAGGCTAAGCTAGGTTTTAGGAAATGGCAGCCTCTGGAATCAGAGAGAGAGACACGAAGATAAAATGTGTGTTGGGCATGACTGGGGCAATTCCTCGGCTCATTCCAGCCACACCAGCTCCTCCTGTTTGTCCTCAGCCTGTCAGGACCTGGGGGAGGGAGAGAGCAGGTGCCCCATTTCCCAGGCTAGCGTTACACCATTGATCATGCAGAATGGAGCTGCTTGCCAAGCTGGGCGGACACAGACCTTCGGGCGGCTCTGCTTGAGCCAAAGCCGATAGCTCACCCCAGGTGCTGCCCTGTACCCCAAGGCCTTCTCAGAGCTCCTCTGAGGCTTAGGGCAGAGCAGAAATGGAGTAGGATGGCCCTGACCGCTGGGTGCCCACCCACTGGAGCCACATGCCCGCTCTGCCTGAAGTTTGGGTGAAAGGATGGTGGAAGGAGTGGGGATTCCTGGAACAGAAGTCAGCAGCACCAAAAACATAGTGATAGGGGACATCTCATTCTTCCCAAGATATAAAGTGACAGATGTAAGACTGGTATAGATAGGTCCACTGACTGTCAGCACAGCAGAAAGGGAGGGAGAGACAAAGACAACTTTAGAGCTAGAGAAGGAAATAAGATCTGTATGAATGGTTTAATCTTCTTGAAAAAGCCGTTCCTAGACACCAAGTTTGTGCCCGCCAGCACGCACCTAAATTACAGACTTCGACTCCTTAAATTTCTATTCTGTTTTCATGAAGTCAATTTACACAAATAGAGAGGGCAAACTCTGTGTGTCTAATGATGAGTGATGATGCTGCACATAGCCTCAGGGCTCCACCTGACCTGTCCCACTTCTACCTTCAAGTTGTGGTGGAAAACTCAGATCACTCTTGTCTCTTGCAGCAAGGAGCTTCAAGACTGTGCAAGCTCCTTAGCCTGATATCCAGCACCTTCTGGAGTGGTCTCATGCCATGTTACTTACCCACGTATGGATCTAGTTGGCGAAAGCCAAGAGTAGTAATTCTCTGCCGTCTGCCTTTCTCTAACACATTGACCTACTCACCCCCGTATGCTGTTAATACTGGGAGAGCAGAGAATCAAAGTTCTACCCACACACTCAAAGGCAGGCTTCAGACCTGAGACATGACCGATGACCCACGGAAGTGGTGGTACAGCCCCTGCAGCCCGGGCTCCCTGGAGACAGCTCCGAGGCATGTTTCCAGAGTGCTGACTCAGCTTCCTTGGAAGTCAGAGCTGCAGTTACCTAGAGGAGTGACTTATTGTTAGCATACCCTGACTAGCTTCCTTCCATCCTGGGACCAAGTCACTGCTGTCCTAGAGGAATATCTTAGTCACTTTCCCATCATTGGCTATGACACTTGACATCCATGATTTAATACAGAAGACGTTTACTCTGGTTCACAATTTCAGTCCAAGGTCCTCGGGCTCTAAGGCAGAAACGGATGGTAAAGAGGCAGAGCAGAGCAAAAGGTGCTCAACCCACAGCACCCAGGAAACAGAGAGAGAAGGGAGAAGCCTGGTAGAGAAATACCCCCTTCCAAGTCCTGTCCCCAGAACCTATCTCTGGCCAGGCCCCACCGCCTAAGAGCAAATCAGCTAGGAGCTCATTAGTTGACCAACTGACCGAGGAGTAAAGCACCCTAGAGACCTGGGGAACACTTCAGATCTAAGCCGTATCAGGGGCTTCCTTCCATCACCTCTGAAACGGCTTTCACTTGGATCTCTGTCTTGGACCCTGCTTCTCTAGGCTGTCCTGAGCAAACTAAGACAAGGTCCTGGGCTAAACTTTGTGTGTGGACCAGGGAGTGAGGAAGAAGGGTACAGGCCAAGGAGGTCTGTGCGTAAGTGCTCCAGTCTTCACCCAGCCAGCAGACCACTGTGGGGGACAAGCCATGCAGTTTTCAGGAGATCTTTTAACGGTAACCTTAGCAGTGACCTTGCGCTGACTTTCCTTTCTCTCTTTCACTCAGCAGATTCCCTACTTCTGCTCCCAGGCACTGCTTTCAAACTGCCATGGTCGGTCGGTCGGTTGGGGTCTCTGATTCCAGCTTTTGTTTTCTCAGTAACCCAAACTGAGACTCAAAGCTGACACACAGATGCCTCAGCCTGAGTCTGCAAAGTCCCCAGGTGCCACTGGTGGTGCATCTTCAAAGCCATCTGGCCCTGCTCTTAGAGTTGTATGCATTTTTCCCTTCTCTCTGCTACCAAGTGGCCACCTAACATGACTCTCCCTCCTGTGGGGACAAAGCGTGCTGACCACTATAAATGAGGCTCAGGTACCTGGGGATGGGCTGCAGCGTTGTCTGCAGGCCGGGAGTGGCCTGGCTAGCTGAGGAGGGGCACAGTGCAGGGTTGGTGCTGTCCCTGTTGCTGGCTTCCCTCTCTGAGAAGGGGGCCTAAATGGGAGGTAAAGGCGAGCTCAACCCTCTGTGTGCTGAGGATCAGATGGTCAGTGGTTAGGGATCAGGAAATGCAAGCCAGCCCTTAGGCTCCTGGGACTCTGGACAGGTGGCCAAGGGGCTCCGGATGAGTCTGCGCAGGATCCTGGCATTGGTGTGGTCACTGTTAACACTGAGCAAGCTCTTCAGCAGGCCAGGCCTCCCATGAGACAGCCCCCCGCGGGCTGTGTCCTTTGCCCTCACCCGCGTCAACACACAGAGGAAGGCAGGCCAGGCGGTTCGTGGCTGCACTCTGGCTCCCGCTTCAAAGGCTGCTGGGGAATCACGGGCTGCCCCGTCCTGGTTCTCATCATGCCTTCGAGGAATCACTGGGGCTTTCCCTGAACACGTGCTCATTGTTAGGGCCTTCCTCCCGTCAGCCTTCCTGGATGACTGGATCTTGTCCATGCGCTGGGAGGTATTCCAGAACGAGTCGCTGGGGAGGAGAAATGGCTGCGCCTCCAGCAGGGAAGTGCCGCGCTGTGGTGGGCAGGGCTGGTACCATGGCGAGGGAAGGCTGCAACCGGGGGAGCCCCACCTGCCCACCTGCAGCAGGTGGGTCCCTAGGGCTTTCCCGGTGGAAGGCACAAGTGCCTGTTATTTAGAGCCCGTTCTGGAATGTTCCTCCAGCTCACTTTGATTTTTGATTCTCTACCTTCCCTCCTCAGGTTCCAAATGTCTTCTGGTCAAGATAAAATCAATCGCCCTTTGATCTGTTTCTTCCCTTCCATCAGCCTCCAGTGTTTCCCTCCCTTCTGCCAGAGAAATAGTTCTAAGTTAGAAATCTGACTGTGTCTTCCCAGGGAAGAGCGAGCCCTTTCTGTATCTGAGCTCAAGCTCCTGTTCCACCCTTGGCTCCTCGGCCCTTCCTCAGCCTCTGGCTTGGTGTCTGCCTCTCACCAGTCTCTGAATTCATTCCTGCCTCTCTCGCCCTTCACTGTCTCTGTGGATCTGCACAGTTATGTTTCTGGCCTGGTCTCGTTGCTCTTAAACATAGTTGAAGTGCTCATTTATAAATGATGGGAGCTGCGAGGGACTTAGCCTGTGCTTAGCTTCATGAAAGGTCAGCTACTTACTGGAATTATTACCATAATTATTTTCTTTCTTTTGACGAATTCATTTGGCTACGAAACCCAGGCCCACAGTGGGTTCTCTGTAAGACAGAGGAGCTGGCTCCTGCTGAAAGCCTTGATCGAAGTGCTCCTCACCTTGCATTTCATTGTCTGTCTGTCTTGCCCACCAGAGTTGAACCTGAGGTGGAGAACTGTGCTTTACTTCTTCACCTCTTACATCCAACATAAGACCTGTCCTGGGGTAGGCATTCAGTGAAGGTTAAATGAATGAACAAATGACTTTTTTCACTCTTGGGTACAAAAACTTTCATTAAAAAGCCAGAGGAAGGAAATGGTCAGATGTGTGGGCTTGTTTAGTCTGTTCTGCCTGATTAGTCAGGCACACCCACACACTCTGTCCCCTGCTCAGCTGGGCTTTGGCAAATGTCAGAAGGTTATGTGCAATCCCTAGCCCTTATCTAAGCAGGCGTGATGCAGTAGGGAAGCCTCCACGCCCCTTATCCAAATAGACTGGGCTTGGCCAGCTCTAGCCCTTGGGAGTGCTTGGAAAACAAATCCAGCACTTGTCCCTGGGAGGTCTACAGGGGTAAATAAATAAGTGGCATTTATTAAAGGGGCCTGATAAGACTTCCCTGTGCATAATAATATCACACTTCCAGGACAGCAGGATAAGAAGGGGATGTGCAGAAAGCACCCAGGTGTCTTGAAATAAGGGCTTCCTTTGAGCCTCAGCTGAGGTGTTCATACACAAAAAGAGGTGGCCTGAAGCGGTGAAGAATTTTGAGCTGTAGAAATCAGTTTCAATGCTGGTTGGCTGGGGCTGGGTGGAATTCAACCTTTCTCAGCTTCATTGTGTATTTCTGTGGCAAAATAGAAGTTGATGATTTCCATCTTATGGGTTGATGGAATGGTTGAGCCAGGTAAGAAAAGTCTTCTACCGCTGAAAAACATTCTCAGTGTTGTGTATTTTCGAAGTACATCATAATGTCCATTCCAAACACACCTGAGGGGTTGGGTAGCAGAATGGTCATTAAGGTCGGATCTTTTTCTTTACCTCTCTGGATCTGCTCCCACCTTTTTCATCTGCTCAATGCTGCAGAAGACTCATCTCAGTGGACACAATGGGCTCCTGTGTCTCCTGCTCCCCACTTGCTTGGCTAATGTTGATGAGGAACAACAGATAGCCAGAGGACAGAAGGAGAAGAAAGTCTAATCGTTATTTCTTTTTTTTTTTTTTTTTTTTGGTGATACTGGGGATCGAACTCATGACCTCCTACTTGCCAGGCAGATGCTTATGCCACTGAGCTAAATCCACGGCCACCAACTGTTATTTCTTTGGCTTCCATACTGCTGGACCGAGGAATGGCTGACACCTCTCCCAAAGGTCCTAGCTCCTTCCAGCTGGCTTGCTTCCAAGACCCCAGGGATTCCTCCTTCCAGGTCCAGCTCAGTGCCAGAGGTGGTCATGGCTCCCTGCTGTTGCTAGACACTCGCTGCCCAAATGCTTTGCCATATCACACTGGCCTTCCTGCCCACAGCTTTGTCATAGTCCATTCATTGACCTGGGCTCACCCATCTCTTCTGTGTGCATCATCAGTTTCCCAGCAGGTCTTAGACTGCTGTAATCCCCAGGTGATGGTTTGAACAGTCCAGGCACGGATAAGTTAAATGTCTAGGTCCAAGCCACATGATCAGGATCTGGCCATTTGTTTTCAAGTCTAGGTCTCCTGAAAACCTGCATCTGTGTCAGTTTTAAGACTCAACTAGGTTGCAGTTGAGGCCTCAGTTGGTCTAAGATGTGAATGACCGTTGGAATCTGAATTACCCCATTGGCCACAGGCAAACATAATCCTAGAGTTTCATATTTGTTTCTGAAAAAGAGATTGGGGGAGAAGGGCACCCCTTGTTCTGTTCCTCTCAGATAACTGTGCTTAATACAGCATCTTATTTGTCTCCAATATACAAGCGATTGTGTGAAGTTTGGGGAATGTTTATTGGTGCAAGAGGTCTAGATAATTTTTATGTAGTATGAATTTTAATAGATAAAAATTATCAAATATCTAATGCCAGTGAACATACTCTGCCAATTATAATAATAATGATAACGATCCTATGATGATAGTAATGACTTCAAAAGGAACCTTTGCTGACTATTACATTAGTCTACACAACAAAGTACTATAGACAGAACTGCTGGGACACAAAAAATTTTTTTTCTCACAGTATTGGAGACTAGAATTCCAAGGTCAAGACGCCCACGGGGTGATTTCTACGGAGCGCTCTTTGTCACGTGGTGAATTCCTTTCTCTCTACTGCAGCACGCTCTCAAGGAGGGGAAGGGGGACAGGAGGACTCAGCTGTCTCTTTTCCAAGGAGCACTAGTCCTCTGAGGCTAAGGCACCATCCTTAGGCCTATTTAGCTTTATTTACATCCTTCGAGGCCCTGTCTCCAAACGCCGGTACACATCAGTTTGGAGAGTGGCACATGCATGAAGCTCGTAACAAGTACTATCTGTGTGTTTGGGTTTGTCCTAAGCAGTTTATGTGCATATTTGACTTAGCCCTCATAACAAGTATAAGAGTTTGAAATTATCTCAACTCCAGAAATGAAGAAATGTACTAAAGATAGTACACGGAGATCACATGGCTGGTAAGTGTTAGAGCAAGGCTTTCAACTCACATGGTCTAACTCTAAAACTATGGCATCAGTCACTGCAAAGACTTATATATTGTGCATATCATGACGAATTTAGAGATCTAGGAGAGCTATTGGTCAAAAAGTCAAACTGATCACAAAGTTATATAGCTGATAGGTGGAAGGGGCCCAGGTGTTTTTTGAATTTAGGTTGGTGACTTCAAAGCCTACTCTTGTGTATAACTGCATCTGTTTTTTTTGTTGTTGTTGTTTACAATGGACTCTCAGATTCATTTTCCCATGTGCATTTTACAGCGATACCTCATCAGATTATGTCCATTTTATAGATGAGAAAACTTAGTTTCAGAGAGCTAGTAGCTTACTAATAATTGTAAGAAAAATGTTACTTAAACTCAATTTTTAAAGGTGTAATTATTTTCTCTTGTGAAAATGTATTGTACCTGATAATAATTCAGTCTTTCATAGTTTCATTCAGGCAAACTTTTCGTTTCCTCAACATTAATTATGCATTTTTATGTCATAGGTAGCAAGCTCTCGAGTTCATCTTTTCTCTGGGACCTAACACCAGTTTGGCAAATGGTATGGCATTGGAATGCCATACACTCTTGGTTGCCTGCACAACTCTGCCACTGCAGTACAAAAGCACCCATAGATAGCACATCACATCAGTGAAAGTATGGTACTGTTCTGGCAAAACCTTATTTGTAAAAGGCTGAGTCCATGGACTGAGTTCAGCAGCTTCTGTGCTATTTGCCAAAATGGTGTTCGGTCCCAGAGAAAAGATGAATTCAAGAAGCTCACAGAGTCTCCTGTGGGAGAGAAGCTAACAAAGAAGACCAGCTTGTCCTATGCTCAGATGGAAGTCCCTAGGAGTTCAGTGAAGGGTCAGAAGGGAGAACAGGCAGATTTTCAGGTGGGGGAGGTGAAGAGGTACGGGTTTCACATAGAAGCAATGAGAAGAATCTAGAACATGAAGTTGCTGTCCAAGGGGACAGCAGACCTAGGGGTCAGGGTTTTCCTTTGAATCATGGAAAGACATTAGTGATGGATGTAAAGCATATAGAGCCCTGGATTTCTTCCTGATTAGCTCATTTAGTAGCTTTGTGGCATTAGACAAAATTTTGCTAAAATGTTTTTCTCCTGAGAAATATCAATATCAGTATTTCCTCTCTAGAGTTGTTGTTTCATCCTAGACTAAAATTAGGTAGTGAATGTGATGAGTGTAGCATAATTCCTGACACACAGTGAGTGTTTATTAAATCATAGGGATAAAGATTGTGTTTTGGAAAGATTAATCCAAACATGATGAATGCGTTAGAAAGATCTAATACTGAAGACAAGAAAGAAAAATGGCAGCAGACCATGGGAGGGACAGAGAACACCTGAACTTAGGCAGAGATGGGGAGAAGAAATGTGAACAGGACTTGATTGGGTAGTTCCATGTCAGAGTCAGGAACCGAGAAGGGCCAAACACCTCCAGTGTGTTACAGGCCTAGCGATGCCACTTGCCATGTTAAGGAGCCCAGGAGGAAAATTGGACATGGAGTGATGGTACTGAATCTCATCTGGGCATATTGATCAGGTGGAAATGTCCAGTAGTTGAGTGAATGTCCATATCAGCTTGGAGTTTCATAATTAAGAGTCATCATCAGTGGAAGAATTCTGAATTGTGAAAGCCCTGAAGCAATGAAATCACCAAGGAAGTGTTAACTACTTTAAAAAAAAATAATGAAAGACTAATTAGACTTTGGAAACCCAGAACTCTGGGGAAAAAATATGAGACCCAGGCAGACCCAGAAAGCACTCACATTTCAGAGACAATAAAAGATGCAGTTATAAGGGGATGAATTCAGAGCATAAGTGAGACGCAGCACAGTGGTCACTGAGTGAACAAATGGTTGATAAATGAATTTAATTCATTAAGTGGTAGAGATCATGAGTTGTTCATGGATTAGAGATGATGGGAATTTGGAAAGTGAAGGAAGTGATCATAGATCACTTTTGGGAAAAGTTGGGAAAGAAAGCACAATGTGCACTAATGACAAGGTCTTTTTTTTTTGTTGTTGTTGTTGTTGTTGTTAATCTATTAAAGATGAAAACTCCAGGGAAGATACTAGAGGAGTTAGGTTAGTGTTGACTGGGCTTTGACTAGGACATGGGAATCTGCTGTTGGGTACAGGATCCCAGCATGAAAGATGGGATGTAGATACAGGTATCAATGTTCGTGGTTTTGTAAGGACCATTTTCATGTTTCCTGATAATTTCAACCTTCTTTCTAACGAGTCAGGCAGCGTATCTAAAAGAAGAGGCAGCAGCGACAAATACGGTGCCTTGAGCAGCCTGAGACTGAAATATTTACAATATTTGCTCTGGCAATGGGCCTAATTGAACTTGGAGATCATAAATTCATAGTGGCATCAATTCAGCCAATTTCAGCACGATTTCTTCCAGCAGTGCTCAGCAAACACAAAGAGTGGATGGCAGTTATATTGACATAAGGCTGGGGATTTGGGGGAGAATGAGGCAGAAGGACAGACACCGGGAGGGTGAGAACACGGACAACAAAATGACTAACGTGATGAATAATGCACTTCTAGTGGGTACAGACGGAAATGAAGGCGGTGGAGACTGATAGTGAAAAATAAATAAATAGAGGATCAAAGAACTAGAGGGCCTGATAAGATAAAAGAATTTTGTGTGGTAGATGTAAGAAGAGAAAACTAAGCGGATAGAAAGTTTGAGTCAGAGGTTTGTATGTTAAAATGTAAAATGTCTAAGGTAGGACTTTTCCTGTTAATGACAAGCCCCAAGAAATAGACATAAATGTACTATTAAATTGGAGATCTAGAAGATAGCCAAGAGAATTTAAAGTGATGATAACAATACACAGCTTTTATCTGTATGATATATTACAGATTACAAAGCATTTTCAAAACCATTATCTCACTTGACCTCCACCTATGATGTGGGTAGTGCAGGAATTACCTCAATTATTATCTTAACTTATACATGTAACAATGCAATATGAAGATAGTAAGTATCTTAACAGACTGAGGAAATGATGAAAATTACAATAGGGATGAAATCACTAGCATCTGGACTAAAGGTGAAACAAATCCAATTATTTCTACTAATTCATACAGTTAAGTAACAAATATTTCACATGGGACTGCTTTAGCAAAAAACAAAACAAAACAAAACAATGCAGCAACAACTCCTTAAAAAGATGGTGGTCTGGGGTCACAGAACAAAACATTCTTTACCTGCTCAGTCATACCTGGTAATTTCACAGTGAATAGGTGATCATGTTCCCCGATTCTCTGATCAGCAGCAGGGCTCCCAGAAGTCCTGCTTCTCATTACGACTGTGGGTTGGAGCCCCCCAGAGTGCTTCAGCTCTTGGCCTGGGCAAAGACGGATGGAGATCAGATCTAGCAGCTCTGGGTAGATGAGGGTCCAAGAAGCAGATGTGGAGTGAGGTAATTCATCCAAATGGCACAGCAGAGATGGGATCTGGGGGAGATGGCAGCCTCCTGAACAGGCAGAGGGGGAAGATGGCCTTCCAAATCCAGCTCGGATTTCTCCTTTGCCTCCCCTGTTTCTTGCTGGCCTATTCTAGTCCCAACCTGGGTGTCAGATTGCATCTCAACCCCTGATTTTGTGCTGGTTCCTAAACCAGATCCCACATCTTGCCCTATAAAACTTATTAACTCCTTCCCTCTCTCCATTTGCCATGTTTGTTAAGACACAGTACTTCAATCAAAACATTGGGATGTTTGGAAGGATTGAAAGGGATTTCACTTTATTCCTGATGCTATTTTTCTCTGTGAGCTTGTTCTTGTCACCTTCTCTTGATCTTTGACTCATATTCTCACTCACAGAATTAGTTTTTGAGCTAACCACAGTTGACAAGTAGGTCTCCTTATGATCACCAGTCGGGACCAGGATCATTATTTTCTCGGGTAGGTTGAGACTCAGGAGAACTAGCACTCCCCCTTTGCTCTAGAGCAATGGTTCTCTGTGCTGTGCACATTAATTACCTAGAGAGCTGGTGGAAACACAGCTTCTGAGGCAGGAGCTCTGGGCTGGCGAATGTGTGTTTACCTCAAGTCTCCACGTGAGGCAGATGTTGTTGGCCCAGGGACCATACTGACAACTACTGCTCTGTCCCGGGTATTACTTACTCGGAACTGTGCTAGTCCTACCCTAGTCTGTTGACACAAATACATAGATAAACGGCCCTAGACTTCTTTAAGGGCAGTTAGTTTCTTTAAGTAGAACACATTGGATGTTTGTACCTTTTATTCTTTCTTTAATAAAGTATTAAAGTTAAGTGATCAGCACAAAATTCTATGTTTTTATAGTTCATGTTTAACTAGCGCGATGAGATAGAAAGGACCTGGGTTTTGGAATCAGGAGCAAAATTCAACACTGGATCTGCAACTTATTAGCTATTTGACAGTGGACCAGTTTTTAAACTCCTAGGGTTCACTTTTAACAGCGAATTCACCACCTTTTCCTCTTTACTCCATACTTAACTTACAGTAGGCAATCAAAAATACTCTGGATGAGTATGCAGTAATTTGCAAGAAACAAACCTACAGATCTTCTAAAGAAATAATTTTCACTTTTTTTCTTTATGCTGTGTAGGAATTAACGATATATTCTCAGTGAACTTTTGTAAATGTCATCTTGAAGTGAGCAGTGAGGACTGAACTTCTTACAACAACTCAGCTGTGAGGAGAACCCACACCTTCCTTTATTTTCCATAATCACACGAATCTTTCTCACAAACCTCATTCTTCATATGCTCATATGTTTAGGGTGAGAGTTACTTTTAGTGTGGCTTTTTTTAGTGATTTGGTTCCTTTCTCATGAACATTCGGTCTTTGGGGTCTTTCTCCCCTTTTCTTCTCTCAGATGGCATTCTGTAAAAGAAATGCCATGTGATCTCCTGGTAACCCAGAAAACACCTGCCTGGTACCCCCTGAAGTGCAGCAGTTAGGCTGACCTTGTCTTTGGATTGTTGGTCAACGTGTTCCTTCTGGCTCTGTTGAGATGACACTTTAGGAATCCTTTATCTTGGTCATGATCCTCTGTGTAGATCCATTTGTGTGTGAGCTATTTGTCCTTGTCTTGGGTCTTACAGCTCTGTTGGCCAACTTAGAGCCACTGTGTCTTCTCACTCCTGTAAGAGAAATTTCTAGATTCCAGTCAGAGGTGTAGACAGAGTACTTCCTAATATCTGATGTGAGCAATTCAATGTGGCTTATTAGGAAGAATACAAGAGTAGGTTCTAGAACTATTTTCGAGTCTTTCATTACCTCTGACCACCAGTGGAGCTTTGAAGTTATTGCTCTGCTCCCTTAATGTCTACTTCTTCATCTCCACCAAGAAGATTACATGGCAGTGTTGAAGAACTGACCCACGGATTGAAAGAAAGATCATTTGTAAAAATTCTTGGTAAGAACTAATCTTCTTCCCACTCTTTGGCAAATATGATTGGAGAAGTTTCTATGTGTCCTGTGATTGGGGGAAAGATGAAGGGCACTGGTGTCCTCACCAATCAGTGTGCAGGAGCAGACGTCTGCCTGGAGAAGCCCTGGGTCGTAGGGTTTTCCATCCAGATGTCGCAGTCTGATTTACCTCTGAGGCCTCGTAGGTAAAGAAAACAATGCCAAGATCAGCATTGCAAGTGCGTTCATGTGATGAAGGGTAAGTGGAAAGTGAGTTTTAACTCAATTTTTAAAAGATGAACATTTAGCCCTTTGTTCAAGGGACAACTGGCTAAATTTTTTCCACACTGTGGATATCTCTTCACTCTCTTGGTGATTACTTTTTCTGTGCAAAAGCTTTTTCATAAGATGAAACCCCAGTTGTTGATTCTTTCTTTATCTTCCATGCAATTGGGATTTTGTTCATGAATTTTTTTGTCTACACTGTCTCAAAAGTTCTGTTTATTCCCTCTTCCAGCAGATTTAGTGTTTCTGTTTTAATATTTAGATCTTTGGTCCATTTCAATTTTAGTCTAGTGCATGGTGATAGACTTAGGTCTACTTTTAGTATTTGGCATATGGAAAGCCAGTTTTTCTAGCACCATTTATTAGAGAGGCTATTTTTCTTCCAGTGAAGGTATTTGGCACTTTTGTCAAAGATAAGGTAGCTAAGCATGTTTGGAGTTGTTTCTGCATCTTCTGACCTGTTCCGTTGATCCTTAGGTCAGTCTTTCCTCAGTACCATACCATTTTTATCATGATAGCTTTGTAGTATAATTGATAATTGATAGCTTTGTAGTATAATTGAGGGATTGTGATGTCTCCTGCCTTGCCTTTGTTGCCAAGAATGTTTTTGCTATTTTAGGTCTCTTCTGTTTTTATGTGAATTTTAGGATTTTTTTTTCTGTAGTTCTGTGAGGTAATGGTATTTTGGTTTGGATTGCACTAAATCTGTATAACAATTTTGGGAGTATGGACATTTTCACTAACTAGAAAATATGAAGCAAAGAAAAAAAAATCAACACTCCCAAATTTAAAGACCCAACTCAAAACTAGGCATCTAAGATGAATGCACAATTCTTAGCTGAAGAAATACAAATGACAAATAAATATGAAAAATGTTCAACATTACTGGGCATTCAAGAAAGGCAAATTAAAATAACACTGAGATTCTATCTCACTCCAGAATGAATGACTGTCATCAAAAAATCAATGATAACAAATGCTGGAGGGTCTATAGGGAAAAAGGAATCCTTCTCCACTGCTGGCAGGAGTATAGACTGGTGCAACCATTGTGGGAATCAGTGTGGAGATTCCTTTGAAAACTAGGATTAGAGGTCCCACTTGACTCAGCTATTCCCCTTCTGAGTATCTCCCCAGAAGAATTAAAAACACCACAGCACAGTGATATATGCATAGCAACATTTATAGCAGCACAGTTTGTAATAGTTAAATCTTGGAAACAATGCAAATGTCCATCAATCAAGGAATGGATAAAAAAGATGTGGGTCTTTGTTTATATACAGTGGAGTGTACTCAGCCATCATGAAGCATCAACTTCAGATATTTCTAGGTAAATAGATATACCTTGAGATCATGCTCTTCAGTGAAATAAATTGGACACACATCTGTAAATGTGGCATTGTCTCCCTCATGTGAGAAGCTGAAAGTGTAAACAAGAACTAAGATGTACAATAGATATTGTAAAATAGGAAGAAGTTGTTCAAAACGAAAAGTGAAGAAGGCAGAGGGAAGTGGGAGGAAAAGAAAGGTGAATTAGGGAGGGGAAGGCAGGAAAAGGAAAGAAAAAACGGTATAAGAAGGGTAGAATGGAAGTAAATCTTTGTAAATAAGGAGGGGAAATGAGTTGAAGAGACTGGAGGGGATTGGGGGAAACAGGAATCAAGATATATCAAGTATAGTTACAAACTCCCTATGATTAAGATGATCATTACGTATATCTGCCTTGTACCAGTAATCTTAATCAGAAAGAATAGTTAAAACTCGTTTGTTCTAACTTTGAAAGACAGTGCAATCGACAGAAACGAAGGCCTAGCAGGGGCATCTGGAGTTGTGTGGAGTCTCCAGAGTCTCTTAAAGTAGGAACTTAATATGAGCAGTAGGGAATACAGAGCAGTCAACGTGGCAGTGTAACAGATGCCTCATTTCATGCAGAGCCTAAAAAAATCCTCCCCACTCGCTACAGATGCCATATTTTTAATTGCCAAGAAACTCTATCCTGTTTTATGGGAGTCACATAATTAATATGTAATGGCAGCATATTTGCAGAGCAGCTACGGCATTTAACCTTTGAATACACACAGGGTATTGTCATGGTGGAACCAGGAACGAGAGTGAAGGAGCTACTGAGCACATCTAAACACTCAGAGACTTGAGTTTTTCCCAGGTAGGGGAAGTAGCTACTTAGGCATGAGATCCATCATTGAATGTTTATGTATTATGGTCATAGGATTGTAGACATTTCCAGCTGAAAAGGTCCTTCAGCGTGTGCAAGTCCAATTCTTTCTTGCACAGATGGGCAAAAGCAGAAGATGCTACCTGAGCTGGAAGGGGAGCTTCTCTTGCACAGCACTGACTGTGTTATCCCTTTATTCTCAAAACAGTCCTGAGAGGCAGGAATTGCTGAACTCCTCTTCTCCACGTGAAAATTTTAGGCTAAAAAGAGAAAGCTGCTTGGTCAGAGAGACACTGGTCCACACAGAGAGTCAAGAATCCGAGGGAACTAGAAAATGCTGTGGGTTTGGTGAATTATGATGATGTCAAAAAGCACTTTTGAAGTTACTTGCCGTGGGGAACCTAGCATCTTTGATGCCTGAAACAGATCATTTAATGTTCTTTTCCCTAAAATGACAAAATTATTTTCACTAATGTAGGAATTGGAGAAATGAATGTCACCTTATGAGTACAGTGGGCTCAATTGCATAATTAGAAGTTTTCTGAATTCCATTGTTTATAGAATGTAGTGCTTATTAAAGAATAAATAAGAAAAACTTTGTTAATTTCAACCTTGCAAATGTATCAGGAAAACATTAAGAGTAATGACAACAATTGTAAGATCAAGGAAAGTTGTTTTTTTCTAATTTTTGGAGGGGAGTATTTTATCGTTCATGTTGATTAGAATTGCTCTCACATGTAGATCACAAAAAGCAATTGAATTTTAGTTGGCTTCATTCTTGTTTTTTTTTTTTTTTTTTGGCTGTCTATGGACAATGTCCCTGATGCATGGATCTTGTCAGATCACTCCCAGGCCCCAACTTGGCCCCTACAGTCTATGAAGTACTTCTCCTTCCATTATCATGCTTATTCCTCCATCCACCTCTTGGTGAGGAATTATTATTATGCCTTCATTGTAGATAAGTAACCTAAGGTTCAGAAAAGTGTAAACCAGAAAAGTGTAAACTCCTGAAAATTACTGAAGGTGATAAACCAGCACAATAGTACGGGGTTCCCCATAGCCTAAATGAGGCAGCAGGTGAGCCTTGGAGCTTCCTCTGTATTCATAACCGCTCCCCATCGCTGCATCGGCACCTTGAGCTCGGCCTCCTGTCAGGTCAGTGGGACATTTGATTCTCATGGGAGCCCCAAACCCACTGCGAACTACACACACGAGGGATCTAGATTATGAGCTCTTTATGAGAATCAAATCCGGAAACCACCACCCCTATTCCATACCTGGAAAACTTGTGCCCCGTGAAACTGGTCCCTGGTTCCAGAAAGGTTGGAGAATGCAGCCATAGTGTAATATTGATTAGTATAGTAAGTAAGTTCATGTTGAGGTGCTAGAAGCAATGATAGCTAAAGGGTTTAAGCACATTAGCTCAATTTAATCTTAAATACAACAAGACAGGCGTATTGCTCCAGTATTGTTGATGAGGAAGCCAAGTTCAAATAAGACAGAGTGCAAACAGCTCGTCTGTGGCTGCAGGCCTAAAGACTGGATGGAACTGAACCGGCGGAGTGGGCTGATCACCCTGGGCCTCCCTTCTCTCAACACTCTGAACTGTTCGGCAGGCCCCCTCAGCTCACACCTGCTAACAAGCTGTGTGCTTCTTCCATGAGCCCATCCTGCAGCCGTAATTGGTTTCATTGCTTAAAAATGAAAGCTGTCCAGGTAAACGGTCTGGTTAGTTGGTTTGCTTTGCCTTGTTCACTTCCCAGTTTTACTTTTAGTTAGAACCTATGAATGTGGAGGCTAACGAAGACTGAAAGCAGGCACCGAGGCTGATAAAAATGTCTTTTCAGAAAGGAAAAATTAAATAATAGATTAGCACTAATTCCAGATATATACTGTATCTGGCTGGGACCCTTGGGAGAAGGAGGGCATCAGAAAACAAGATTACTGTTTTTAAGATGCTGCTGAGTTACCCACAGACCCAGCTTTCCTTTATAGTTCATGTTAAAGTAAGTGAGGAGACAGGAAAAATGAAAGCTTTCAATACTGAAATGCCAGATTGTCACTTAACTTGTCAAAAAATTGGAAATGGATCAACTTATAACCTAGGAATCTGCCTCTCCTGTTTTTTTTTGTTTTTGTTTTTGTTTTTTCTTCAGACCACAGCTCCGAGAGTTGTAGCTGTAGAGGAGCAAAAGGCTGATTTGGGGTGGTTTCAAATTGCATCCTCCAGGGTCTGTTAGAGACACGGGGAGCAAGTGCATTCTGGGAGCCAAAATTTACCTAGTTTTCTGCGTCTACCATACCAGAGTCAGAGAGCACAGGCACAGGGAGAGTCTTGTTTCAACTTTCCTTGTATTATGCCTGGCCTGGAATGATGAGTTACCATGTTTCTCTTTTATAATAGTGGTAACAAGGTAATCCCTTGAGAATACAACACCTAAGAGGGAAACTAGAGGCCACAAAATCAGCTACTTTTCAGTAGCCAATACCAACAGAAACTCAGGTTGGATTTTAGAGGTACACTGACATGTGCCCACATTCTGATTCTGCTACTTGCCTTTCTGTTATTTTAATTTTTGTATGATATGAGAATAACAATATTTGTAGTAATTCTCATTTGTAATGTCAGAAGTATAAAATAGCATGAACCTTATTAGGATCAGGAATGGTAAATGTGAAACTGACAATCGTAATATACATCTATAATCTTCTTCCTGGAATGCTTATAACCACATGTGCTTTTTTTTTAATGTTTTTTTAATTTTATTTAAAGAGAGAAAAAACAGGAAAAGGGTAGAAATAATTCAGAATTTCAAAAAAAAGATAAACAGCAAGAAATCACTAGTTGATAAATTACATATTGTCCTCTTAGAAATAGTTGCTCAAGTTACAAAATTAAAGCATACAAAGTAGATAAACAGTGAGACTGTAAACAGCTATGCATGCATGAGTCTCTACATGTATTTCTATCCTTTCTGTATTAGAGGGAAAAACAAAACATAGCAAGACAAAACAAACCAAATCCCTATAAAAACATGAAACCAAAAAGTCATATAAAACCACAGTACAAGGTGATCTACAATGATTACTGTGTTGACTCAACCCTCCCAGCCCCAGGGACCACAGGCAGTCCATGTCCACTATGGCCAATGAGTTTCCACCATCTTGGCTCAGGTGAGTCACACCCTCCTGTATCAGCCAGCACCAACTCTGTCAGATAAATCCCCCCAGTAGGACTCCCATCGATTAACAGTTAACCATACTACAAATCCTCCCCTCTGCCCCATACCAACAGTGCCCCAGGACCTGGAAAAGCCCTTGCCCTCAAGCCTGTTCTCGGTGGCACTGAACCCCCTGAATCCCTGCTTGCTGTCTACAGAACTGCCACCCAGAGCCAGCAATCCTCCACCCCCCAGCCTGTGCTCATGCACTCAGGGAGCACCTCCCCTCCCTGAGAGCTGGCTCCCCGTGCCCAGATTTTATTTCCCAGGCATCCCTCTTAAGTAGGGGCTCTTTATTTTCTCCCATGAACCTCAGGACTGAGCTGAGTACATTTCTTGAGCTTGTTTAACAAAACTGTTGTTTAATCAAACACTGTTGGGTTGTTTAACTTAAAACAAAAGTCAACAGCAAAACAAATCAGCCAGAGCACAGCAGATGGCATTTGTTGTTTGAGTTGGGTTTTTGGTCCTTGCCTACAGAACCCTGAGAAACAGGTCTTTTACCCCTTCTGTTTTGCCTCTACTTTCCTGCACCTCTACCCTCTGCTTTACCAAGTCCCCTGAGGTCTCCAAGGTCTCCACCTGCTGGCCCCTGTGGGGACTGGGCCCTGCCTGCACTTCTCAGTCTCAGCCAAACACCACTCACAGCAGGGCACAGGAGGGCAGGGAAGGGCGGAGCTTTCTTTCCTGCCAAGCACTTGTAAATGTCTGCTTGCCTCTGGCTGGCTCTCCCCTGCCCCATGCTTTCACTCATCACTGATCACTGAGGTCCTAGGATGTATGCTGATTGTTCTAAACTAATCAGGGCCCAAACCAGAATACATTACAGGGCATGTGTATTCCCCTTATGGAATTTATTTTCTATTTATTTCTTTATATTATTCCTTTGGAAAATATGCTGTTCCCTAAATATGATAAAGGAAAACATTTCTCAAGAGAAAATTAGAGGCCTTTCTTGTAGTTTAGATATAAAATGTCCACCAACAGTCTCGTGCTCAGATATAAGACTTTTAGAAGGTGTTATTGTAGCAGAAAATGCCCCCAAACCAGTTTAGTTGCCCAGATAATAGTTCTGGTTTTACTTCCTGTTGCATTTGTTTCATAGAAAGGGCTGGTCACTGTGATGCATAGCTGGTCACTATGATGCATATTGTAAGAACCAATCCTCAAATGACAAGCCATTCTGTCTCTGTACTTCCTGCTTGCTTATCCCATCTAAGCCCTGGAACACCAGAGATCAAGGGCCTGACATTTTGAGGAACAATTGATTTCTAGCCAGTGCTCATCTGACGTTAAATAAATCTGCCTCCAAATCCAGGGTGTTGTTTTGGTGTTTCTGTTTGCTGCTGCATTATGGCTTCGATCTAGGCGTCCCCCAGAGCTTCATGTGCTGATAGATGGAGTTTTGGGGAGTGGCTGGATGGAGGGTATGTAATATGGATCATGGGTGTGTGGTGCTGGATTAGTCCACTGACTGGATTAGCATTATTCTGGGTGTTGATGATGGATTTACTGAAGATGGAAGACCCATTCTGGGTGTAGGCTTGTGAAGTAGCCTGGATGAAATAAAAAGGGAAAAAAGAAAGTCTCACTGCTTCCTGCCTGCCCTGCCACCCTGCCCAGGAGCCAGATGACCATGGGCTACAAGCTCTACAAACTGTGAGCTAAAATAAACCCTTCATCCTTTAACTTGTATCAAATATTTTGTCCAGCAATGAGAAAGAAAGTAAGAGAGAAGGTGACTGAATCACTAGAGCTCTGACTTCATTAATTGATGACTTCATAATTTGATGGCATTTCTGGAAGTTAATGGAAATTTTAAATGCGAGGGGGAGTTGAAGAATGTGGACCATGGAAACATGATCTGAGGGATCGTTATCTCTAGTTCCTTTGGTCACTCTCTGCTTCAGGGTCACCATGAAGTGAGCAGCTCTGCTCCACCAAATGCTCTCTGTCATGATGCTCTGCCTCACCACAAGTCCAAAAGCAATGGAGTGAAGTGACTATGGACTGGCACCTCTGACATCGTGAGCCAAAATAAACCTGCCATCCTTTGAATTTTTTATATCAGCATTTTGTTTGCAATGAAAAACTGGCTAATACAGGTATCTCCTATCTCCTATCAAAGGCCCAGCCTTCTACTTCTGTTTTGTATTTCATTCTCCACATGTTTCTTCTTTACCTGCCCCCGTAACCCTAGGATCAACAGGGTTCCTAAAATGGTCAGCTTTCCCCTGAATTTCCCTGAGACCACACACTGCTCACTGTGTCTGCTTTGCCATCCTACCTCGTCTTATATCCACTCAGCCCTCCTCTCACCACCACAGAGCAGCCAGTATATCTTCAAACGTGTAGGTGTGCGCTGGTCACTTTCGTATCTGATAGCTCCCCGGTGACATTCAACCATTTCTATGATAAAGGCAAAAGTCTCCACAGAGTCTGTAAGACCTGCCTGGTCCAGAATCTCCCCGTGAACGTGTCTAAGTTCACATTGCTCCTGTTTCTTCTCCAGTCACATGCCTTCCTTTTCACTGCATTAATTCTCTCTCTGCATGCAGTCATGGTTTATTCCTCAGGGAGCTCTGTACACATCCCTGCTCTTGAGGTCTGTCTGCCATGGACACTCCAGAGCAGTGGGATTGTCTCCCATAGTCTCTAACAGGCTGTAATTATTCAGTTATTATCATGATCACTTGATCAGTCTGTCTCTCCATTTATTTCTATGCTCCATGAGAACAAATCAACATCTTTTTCATACTGGCTTCCTTTCTCATTGCTCAATTTCCAATAATTAAAAGCAGGTTCACTTCTATTGAGTGCATGAGTAAATGCAAGTGATAAATATCTAAGAAGTACTTAATGCAGCCCTTAACAAACAGCAAGTGTAACAAAGATGCGATGTTATGATCACACTGTCATTTGCTGTTGCCTTAGCATTAGAAAAAAATTCATATTACATTCTTTACCTGTATCCAACAATTCAGTGGAATTTATCATGAATCAACTGGTGATACACAGCTCTGCGTTTGCCAATCAAAAATCAACTGTGGCATGTTAGGTACTGTGAAATAATCAATTAGTAACAGGAAAATCGTTTCCTTCCTACATAGAATCAAGGAAGGACAATAAGAACTAAATGGCCCAGTGCTGGTTAGATAAGTATTAAAGTCTTAATTCACTGTCAGGAACATTTCCTATTTTTCTGCAATCAAAAGTCACATTACATAACATGTCTTTTTTTCTTTTTAAATGAAAAATATTGAGAAACCAGCCTGTTATCAATTTCTAACCCTTTTCTAAATAACCACATATCTGGATCCTTTCTGTCTCTGATAATTATGCTTAAAAATTTGTGAAATATAGTATAAATTCAATTATGTTAGAAACAAAGGAAAATATTCTAAAACTCTGGTGGATGTATTTTGTATCCCTTGTGCTTTCTTTTTATTCTCTTTTAAAACTCTAAATTCCCTAAAATTATTCTGTAATAATATAATGAGGAAATGCAGACATAAAAATCTTAAGCTCTATGTGTATCATATTTTGTAGGTAATATTGCATAAGACATAACCAGCAAAGTAGCCTAGAAACAGTAAGTACAAACTCTTAATAGAGATTATCCTTATTTATTAGGACTACGTGACGTTTTCATTCATTTTTAAAAATTCAATAACTTTAATAATGATAAATGACCTATATTTTAAAGGAAAAAAAATGTGTATTTGTGTGTGTGTACGCACTCACATTTGCACTTGTGTGTTTCTTGTCCCTGAGAAGTTGGCAAAGATTCCTAGCACAAAACAGACCATGGGTTATACAAGTATAGGCTGAGAAAATTCCACTGTTAATAGAAATACTCTGAAGAAATTGATTTTATGCTTGAAAAAGCATAGTCATATAATTGTCACTTGTTTTACACAGATAATTTTAGCATAGAAAGGGACTCTGAAGCCAGGAGGTGCACACTGGGTCAGAGCCTGTGTTTGATTTCTTTCCTACCCTACAAAGTGTACTTTATTTATGCCAACATTGAGGAACTGATCGATGAAAAACATGTTGCTAAAATTATCTGAGTTAGGAAAGTAAAATTCATCATGACACATTAAGATGCACAAGCACCAATTACATTGCTTTCTGAATGTTTGTGTAGTAGGCTCTCAATACAAGATGAAATTCGCAAAGTAAAGAGACACCGTGCCACGAGAGACATGTCAGGGTCACATTCTCACCGGTTGCGTAAATGTTTCCCTCTCCTGTCCCTAGAGGTGTGCATCCTGCGTCATCTCCTGACTGGGGGGCTGACCAGGAATGCGTCTCTTCACGAAATCCTCCAGCACGGCTTTCTCCTGCAGCCTTTACCCCCTCCTTTAATGCCTGTGAGCACTTTCCCTACAACTCATCTGAAAAATTCAGTCTCTTTTAGTAGTTGCTATATTTCCTTAAACAATCTTTTAAAATAGTTAAATCTATTGTCATAAATTACCTCAATCCCATGTGAGATGCCTTAATTTTAGATTACTGTTTTCTCATGTTTGTCCTTCTTAAGGCTAGATCACTTCTGATCTTCTCAAGTATTCATCCTGGGGCTGTTTCCCCTTTTGTTTTCTTCGGGCTTGCATTGCTGTGTCCAAGACTCTTCTTTCCTTGGCCACTCTTGTGGTTTCTCTCCAAACAGGACTGGTCCTTCCCTAAATCCCGTCCTGAGGGTTCTGAAGTGCTTGTTGCTTGCATCGCCTCACCCTCCTGATTGTACTCGGTGCTTTGGTGACACCCAAGCAGTGGGCCTTGGCTCAGCAGGAACACAGCCACCTGTGAGGATATGCAACTGCGTGTTCTTCCTGGGCACCAGTGTTCTCATCTGTGTAGGGAAATAAACTCTTCCACATGTGGTTGTTGCAAGAACTGAATAAAATAACGGACTTAAGCATCTAACGTGATGCTGTCATCTGGTAGGTACTTCATAGATGCTCGTTACTTTCCCTTTCCCTTTGGGATTATCAAGTTTTTGTTTTCCCAATTCGGAACACTGGTTCTATAAACTTTTAATGAACATTTTTAAAAATAAGTATTATATAGCCAGTAATATTGAAAAACACTGGGGTTAAATCAGATTTAAAAGACTTGAATCTTGAATATGTTACTGTATTATAATCTAGTGGAATATGCCAAAGTCTCCCAGTATATTTGATAATAGATGTCTGCTTTTCATGGAATGTTTATAAACTGGGATTAGCAGTGTGTTGCCAATTTGATTCCTCTGTATGCAACATTCAAAATACAGCTTCTATTTTATCAGTTGATATCTTGAAATAAATTGTTTTTTAAAAAATTCTATCCTTTGGAACCACAGAACTGCATAAACCAGATTTCTCAATATTGTGCAACCACAAGATAGTAAATTAATTGAATCCTGAAGATGAAATGTAAGCTAGCAAACTAGGAACCATAAACTTTAACTTCAGACTTTGTGTTTAGCAAAACATCTTCGTTCATCCCAATTAAGTTTCATAAAATGCTATGAATTTTAACATGCAATATAAGAAAGTTGTTCAGTTTCTAAAATGGACTATTTCGCCTCCAGGAGATAGTAGGGAATTGCTCTTGTAAGCAAAAGAACTCTGAAAAAAACACAAACATGAACTATGGCAAGGGTCTGGATACTGAGGGAAAGCAGCAGACCTTGAAGGAGAGTTGAACCTTGATGAGAAGAGCTTCCCGAGGCCCCACTCTCAAGCTGTCTGCAATCATCGTACAGATGGCTCCCATAGATTAAAACTCTGGTAGAAAACCCCAGTCTTATTTTGACCAAATAAAGGAGCACTGGAGCAATGAAAACCATGAGAGAATTAGGGAGAGACCTGACGAGGAGAGAGTAAGAAAGGAGAACCTACCTTAGGGCTTACACTCAGCATAAGTTTCTGGAAGGTGCATTTGTGGGGCAATCAAAAGCAGCTCACAACCAAAGCTTACGTACCTGACCTCAGACTCCATCACAGGTATAACTGCCTGTCATTTCAGTTGAACCAAGTAAAAATTCCCACTAAAACACCAAATAACTTAAAAATATTTGGAGCAGTGTAACAATTCAATTTCTCTAAAACAGAACATTTATAATGCTTGGCATATAAGCCAAAATTACTTAGTACACTAAGAATCAGAAAAATGTGGCTCTGTCTTCCAAGGAAAGGACAATCATCAGATCTCAAATCTTGTGATTACCCAAGTGGTCGAATTAAAAGTATTTTAAAGCAGATATCATAGCTGAGTGAGATAAAGTTAAATCTCTTTATAATGAATACAAAGGTAGGAATTCTCAGCACAAAATTTTTAAAAATGTAAAAAATAATCAAGTGGAAATTATAGAACTGAAAAATATACTGGCTAAAGTTAAAAAACATCGGATGAGCTTATCAGCAAAATAGAGATAACAGGAGAAATATTCAATAACTTTGAAGACAAAGCACTAGAAATTACCTGATCTGGAAAGAAAGCAAAAGTGTTTCTAAAATATTAATAGAACTCATAAGACTTGAGTAAAATTCAGAAGATCTAACACACAGAGATTGCAAAAATACCAAAATAAAAGCAGCAAAATAATGAGTGAGATGTATTTAGAGAAATAATAACTAAAACCTTTTCAGAAACAGGTTTGGGATGTACAGTGAATCTCAAAGAGTATAAATTTGATAATAGTCATCACTTAGCATATTATAGTCAAACTGCTAAAAAGCAAAAATAAAGAGAAAATCTTGAAAACAGTCAGAGGAAAAACAACACCATATACAAAGGGGATTAAAGATTAGAAAGACTTATGGAGCTTTCGTTATAATCCTGTTCTGCTGCTGCGTCTTTGTGGATACTGAACACTTGACTAACACAGATTGGGTGACTATTCAACCTGAGCTGCCCATCTTATGCTGAGTTCTATCTGACTCACCGACTCATAAAGTTGGGCAAGCATGGCAACAATTTATCACCAAATGAAGTGGTATACGTACATGACCTGACCCCTGCAGGTCCTGAAATTACCAGTAAGTTACATGAAGAAATAGGCCAAATGCTCACAGCTCCCTCTCCTTTTATACTGTCTCTGTTCCCAGGCAAGCACCTGTGGCATCATGAAGTTGATCAGTTGACAGGGGAAAAGCATTTGGTTTACAGATGGTTCTGCATTTTGGGCAGGGACCATCCAGAAGGGGCCAGTTGCAGCCTTACAGCCCCATTTCAGGGCATCCCTGAAGAATAGTGGTGAAAGGATGTCTTTACAGTGGGAAGAATTTCAGGCAGTGTACCTGGATGTATATTTCACTTGGAAGAAAAAACTAGTCAGATGTGAGACTATATGCCAACTCATGGGTTGTACCCTATGGTCTGGCTGATTGCTCAGGGACTAGAACATGACTGGCAAATTGGTGAGAATGACATTTGAGGAAGAGGTAAGGGAATGGACCTCTCTATAGGGGTAAAGGTGTGAAGGAATTGGTGTCCTGTCAAATGCTCACCAATGTATGTCCTCAATAGAAGAGAACTTTAATAATCAAGTGGATAGCATTCAGCTCGTTTTGTGAATAGCAGTCAGCCTTCCTCAGTCACCACTACTATCCCATGGGCTCATGGATGAAGTAGTCATTGTGACAGGTATGAAGATTATGCATGGACTGCACACCAAAGACTCCCATTCACCAAGTTTGACCTACCTGCAGACACTGCTGAATACCTACTCTGCCAGTGGAAGAGACCAACACTGAGTCTCAGATATGGTACCATTCCCTGGGATAATCACCCTACAGCCTGGTACAAGATTGGTTATATTGGGCCAAAGAAGTGTGACAATGGGTTAATTCTTGTGGAATTCACTAGTCTTACCTTGTTCTGGACCATATAGAAGCAGCTAAATTGGTTTAAAGGTGGAGTGGCCTTTCAAAGGTACAATTGCAGCTAGGTGGCAATACCTTGTAAGGCTGGGGAAGGTTCTCTTGAAGGCTGTATATGCTTTGAATCAGTACCTGTTATGATTTGTGTATAGATGTCCCCCCAAGCTTCAAGCAGTCATGGGGGGGTTGTATTTTCAGAAATTCTGAATCTAGAGTGTCCAATGCTGGGCTTAAGAGTGTGTGATCAGGAGTTAGTGGGATCCAAAATGTACAGTAGATATTCTGGAAGCAATAGGAGAGAAAACATCTAAAAAGGGAAGGTGGTAACTATTAATTTTTTATTATCTTGTTTTGAATTCCTGTATTGTTTTCATAGTTTTGTTAGGTTTGGTTTTATTCTGTCTTGTTCTGCTTGATTTTACTATGTCTGATGGTATGAGCAGCTATTTTGAAGATAATGGGATGTATTTTGGTAGCCATTTTTGATTTCCTATTACCTTATTTTGAAGTCCTATCACTTTCATTGTTATGTTCTGATTAGCTTTATACTGTTCATTTTGTTTGGCTTTATTCTCTTTAAAATAAAAAAAAATTGAAAAAAGAATGTGTCATCAGTTCACTGATTGGTGTGGCACCATCCTAATCCTGGCATCCTAGGTAAGAATGTAAAAGGGCAGAAAGATGCTGTTAAGGTCAGTTGTTGATTTCGCTGTCTTCTTTCTGCTGTGAACTAGTCTCTGCAAAGCCACTCTGCTCTGGAGGCAGCTGATTATTGACTGAAACTTTAAAAACTGTGAGCTGAATAAACATTTTCTTTCTTTCTTTCTTTCTTTCTTTCTTTCTTTCTTTCTTTCTTTCTTTCTTTCTTTTTCTTGGTACTGGGGATCAAACTCACAACCTTGTGCTTGCAAGGCAGGCACTTAAGCCACTGAGCTAAATCCCCAGCCCAATAAACATTTTCTTACTTAACTTGGTGTCATGTATTTTCTCAGCAATGAGAAAAGGAATGAAGAGAGCACCCAGTATACGATGCTGTTGTTCTTCTAGCCGGGATTCATGGGTCCAAGAATCAAGGAGTGGAAGTGTAAATGCTACCACTCATCATCATTACCCCTGGTAACTCAGTATCAAAAACTTTGCTCTGTGTTCCTGTAACCTTAAACTCAGCTGGTTTGGAAATCTTAGTTTCAGAGAAGGGAAAGCTACTACAATGAAGCACAAAAATGATTCCACTGAATTGGAAGCCAAAATTTCCCATTGTTCATTCTGGGTTCTTCATGTCTCTGAGTAAACAAGCTGAGAGAGAAGTTAGCAGTGTTGTTGGAGTGACCGATCCAGACTACCAAGGGGTTACTGGACTCCACACTGGAGGTAAGAAAGAATATATTTGGAGTGAAGGTGATCCCTTGGGGCACCTCCTATGATTACCATTTCCTGTGATTAAGATTGGTGGGAAACCACAACAAAGAAATTCAGGCAGGATGACCAGCAGCATGGAAACTTCAGCAATGAAGGTATGGGTCACTGTGCCAGGTAGAGAACCAATATCTGCTGAGGTGCTTGCTGAAGGCTGTGGGAATACAGAATAGGTAATAGAATAAGGTGGCTACAAATATCACCTATGACTGCATGAGTATTAATTATAGAAATGAGGACTGTTATAGACAGGAGTAATTATTTTTTCATTGTTAATATGCTTGTGCATATATACAGATATATTAAGTAGGTATCCTTGTTTTCTCTCTGTGTAACATAGTGTTGTTTGACTTAATACTGGTTCTTGAGTATTATTGAGTCTATGTTGTAGTTTTTACATTATAGAATGTCAGGGGAAGGGGAAGGATCACCAGAAAAACTTTGCTTTTATTCTAGGTAGGAAATTAGTGAGATTTCATTTGTACACAGGGCACTACTGTCATATTAGGAATAATTATGAGCTTGCTATTGTGTTTGAAGGTTAAGCATGGTTTAAAGAGATGTGTCTGGGTGTCAAGTTGAGAGAAGGTCAACAGTGATTACTATTTAGGATGTGTCAGCTTGACTTGACTAAGAACTGCATTGCAGATTAGTAAATTCTTGGTGTGTCTATGGGTGGCTGACATGAAGGCTGGAGTCCCACCACAGATATGGGTGGCAACAATCAAAAGGCGTGTAGCTGGGATAGAATAAAAGGGAAAGAAGAAAGTATTTCTTGCATGATCTGTTCTTCACCATTGCGTTTGGGTGCTGAGTTCAGCAGAGCCTCATGGCCTTCCTGCTCAGACTCTTTGGCTTTCCAGCAGGGATTCCAGCCCTCCAGTGCAGACGCCTCACCCTCCAGCACAGGATCACAGAGGTGACTGGGTGAGCCTCCGGGTCTTTGACCTTCAACTGCTACTGGATTCTCCATCTCTCCAGCATATGAAGTGCCACTCTGGATTCTTCTGCCTCTGATGGTACAGCAGGCTGATGGGACGCTTGCCCTTCGGGTTCTATAACCCTACCTAATAAATCACTTGTTCACTCATTCATGGATTTTGTATTGATTCTGTTCCTCTACTGAACCCTAACTACTACAATTACCTTTGTGGTGTAGACAAACTTCCTGTTATCTGCTTAGATTGGATGTGTGTGTAGTATCTGGAGTTGGTACTACAAGGGGTCTTCGTGTCCACACAGTTGAGTGTAGATGCAGTTTCTGGGCACTACAGTAAAAAATTTAACGGTCCAATAACAAAACCAAAACAAACGAACAAAGAAAAAGTTGTAGATATCTTTTTTAGTGTATTCTTGGTCATTGTTATAATCAAAATAGGGCAAAACTGGATTTCTTACTGACAAAGCAGAGAGTGCTCTGTACCCTCTTAAATTGTACCTGCTGTACATAGTTTAACAACACTGGGCAAATTGGGATCAACATTAAAACCTTATGTCAAGTGTTGTCTGATTTTGTCTGATTTCTACAAATTTTTGAGCCACTAATCACTGACACTTTACCTTTAATTTATGGCCCCTGCTTGTTTAAAATGGATGGAAAATCAAGCTTAAACCTAACTGACTTGCTAATATCCTTGTCCTCTTTTCCAGACTATCAAAGAAGAGTGGTTAATCAAACCACAAAATCCGTCTCGTATGTCTCTTTAAATTCAGAGTGAGACTCTAATCCCTGGCTGAGCAAGGCCAGTGCCTTCTCTCAGTAAGAAGTATCCATAAGAAGATGGACCTTTGGGTTTCCTGTCCCTTAAAAATATAGATCAAAGCTGGAGTGAGCTTAGGGGTTGAGGTAGAATAAAAGAAATAAGAATAGGTAAAAAGGAAGTAAGGAAAGTCATAATTGAAAATTCGTTCTTTTAAGATGACACGAGGACACAAGTTTACCCATGGCTGTCCATGTCTGGACACCCGGGGTTGGTTTTATGCTCCTTTCTTCTTCCAGCTCATCATGGTCAAAATCCCTTAATGATATTGCAACTTAGTTTAGTTGATAAGATAAAGGGCAGAAAACTGAACTTAAGACAGAGAAACCAATTCAAAAGTTTCCAACAATTTTTTTTTTAGTCAAAACATCTTAGATTCCTTATTTTCTAAAAAATAAAATAGACTAGACCTATTCCTTTCTCCTAAAAATAGGGCATCCTATCTCTTGTGAAGGAGCCACTATCTTTCTCCTTGTTAATGGGCCATTCCTCTTCTCCTGTAGTAACAACCAAGCATGAGCGTTCTATAGATAAACCAATTCCACAGATTTCCACCACTGAATGTACAGATAGCCCCAGCTCCATGATACAATGGACTGCCCTTTGAGGGTTTATACTCTATTTGTTTGAGTGTGTACTTTGAAAATTTTGTCTAATAAATCCTTTTATGCCAATATTTGTCATCGTTGTTTTTGTTGTTGTTGTTGCGGTTGTTGTTTTTGAGACAGGGTATTGCCGTGTGGTTCAGGTTGACCTTGAATGAACCACTATAGGGTCCAGGCTGGTCTTGAACTCATAGCTATTCTCCTGCCTCAGCCTCCCAAGTGCTAGGACGACAGGTGTAAACCACCATGCCCAGCTGCCTTTATGCCTCTTAAAGAAATTTAAAGTGAGGTTATGTTGCAATAAATCCATTATAAGTTGACCATCATCCTAGGTCAAAAATATATCTCATGTATTTAACCTAATGAATGTCATGGTTTAGCCAAGCTCAGTGATGGCAACCCTTTTAGAGCTTTCAGTGACATAAACAGCCCATTGCAGCACA
Source organism: Hydrochoerus hydrochaeris (assembly GCA_004027455.1). Taxonomy (NCBI): domain Eukaryota; kingdom Metazoa; phylum Chordata; class Mammalia; order Rodentia; family Hydrochaeridae; genus Hydrochoerus; species Hydrochoerus hydrochaeris. The sequence continues at coordinate 55,978 of PVLA01001997.1, read as the reverse complement.
TGTGCCATAGGTTTGTCACCACTACCCTGGCCTATCTTCAACTTGCTCAGAGCACTTATAGTTGAGGAAAGTCATCTAGAGCTGGGAGCGGTTTCTAGCCAGCTTTCCCATGCAGTATTCCACAAAACTGATGAAGTCAAGCTGCATTTCTAGGGATCTCACAGTGCATGCACAGCAGGGATGCAAGAAGAAAATTGGAAATGTGTGCGTTCTTGTGTCCAGTTTGATCTTGGCCACACTTACAGTGGCCAAAGATATGTATCAACCATCCATAATCTGAAGGACAAATTTGGCCACTTTGTTAATATAAAAACAAAGTTATTGGAACACACTCCCACCCATTGATTTACAGTGTACTTATGGCATCTCTTGAGCTACGATGGCAGAGTTGTGACAGAGTGACGCATTAGCTAATGGTCAACTTGTAACACCCAGTGGAATTGAATCAGTGTAGTTCTGGGTGTGGAAGCCCCACTGAGGATTGTTGCCAACAGCATCAGATGAGAACTAGAGGGGAAGACAGTGTGCTGTTGTTTGTCCTGGAGATGTCTGTCATGCTGGTTTTCATCATATGAACTCAGCTGTTCTTATTGCCAGAGGAGCACAGGTCCTCACTGTCGCTGAGGCTGGCTGTGGTTCTCAGGGAGCTCGGGTCCTTACCTAGAATGATGCTCCTTGGCTCCAGCGCAGATCCCTCAGCCTGCTGGCTCAGAGCCTTCGTTCTGCTGGTGCAGACTTTATAGCTTCCACCACTGACCTTTGGGGCTTCTCAGTGCAGATCCTTGATACAGACTTGCATGACACATTGTCCTGGGCTCTAGGCCTCCAGTTAGACTTGTGGGGGACATTGCCACAGGTTCTAGGTCTTCAGCTGGGCTCATCCAAAACAATTGCCATGAGATCCTGGCCTTCAGCTGGATTCTTTGGGTCTCTAGTGTGTGGACAGATTGCTTACACTCTTCTGCATTTGACTTTTTGGGTGAATTTATAAAATAATCTTATAAATTATATGTCGTATATTAAATGTATTCCCTTGAAAACTCTGAATACATCACAGAGCATGTATAGGCTGCAAAACCTGAAATATTTACTCTCTGTCCTTTTTCAGAAAACATTTTCTGATCCTCAGTATATACTCTCTCATTCCTCAGAAAATGTATATTTTCACAACTTGCATAAGAATATAAACTTGCAAATAAAAATATGTAAGTGTAAAAATTATATATATATGTATATATATATATATGTATATATATATATTGATGAATGCAATTTTCACATATAGTGATAAACATCACAGAAGGTTGATAAGCACTTCTGTATGCCGTAATGAGTCTCTACAAATAGTTACCTAGGATAATGGCATATGCAGAGTAACAGGGTAATTCTAGTGCCAACTTGAACATTTGTGAGGAACCAGGAGAGAAAGTTAAACTTGGTATGAGGGCTTTATAATTCAGGCTGAAAAAGGAAAGAAAAATAAAAACGGGTGAGGAAAGTAGCAGCTGGGGTGAACAGAGAGGTGGGGACTCACGAGTGACTCAGATTTGGCCTCTCAGCAGTCGTCCACCTACCATGACAAACTCCAGGTTTGGGGAACAGATTGCTCGGTTACAAGAAACCATCAATAACTGTTTCCGTGATCATCTCATCTTGGCCCAGACCCCATTCCAACCAAGTTATTAATATACACATTATTCTTCTTAAAGAAATAGAAAATGCATTCCAGATTGCCAAAGAAAGGAATTCACCATGATTTATTCTGAAATGTTCCTAGAACTTTTTTTTCATCATCCATCTTTACAAAATATGAAAGACAAATATTTCATGAATCCAGAGGTACTGCTGGCCAGCATCTGGAGATGATCTTGAGAATACAAATCTGTTATCATTTTTCACCACAGGATTCAACTGTCAGAACATGTAATAAACATAACCAGCCAGAGTGCTGGAGAGAGGCAGAGAGCACAGTTAACCACTGGAGCAGGAGGCAGCAGGGAGGAGGGGGTTTGCCCATACTTCCTTCCCCCGTCTCTACTTTTCACAACCCCACTCCTCATTTTCCTAACAAGTGCTTGAATGTTAGTTGATGTTCTCGTTGCTGATTGTGTCAAAGGGTGTAGAGTTTTACTTAAACTGCCATATAGAGAAGAACCCCCGTACAGTAGGAGGGATATACTGGATGTAGACCATGAAATCAATCAACTCAGATCTTCATTCTGCCACTCTATGACCCAAACATTTTTAAGCAAGGTGAACACTGTTCCTATATCTGTAAAATGAACTTGCCTACAAATGGGAATGTAAAAAAACTTAACATAGTTAAAAGAAAAAAAGTTGCTGTGATTATCATTATAAAACTTACCACTACATGTTCCTCAGATAGTTAAATGCAACAGACAGAAAATACCTACTAACTTGAGCACATGCTAGCAGTTAGCAATCCCACTCCTGGGCATGCACCTAAAATAACTGCATAGATGTGTACCACAAATGTGAACTGGAATTTTCAAAGCAGCACTTTTCATAGTAGCAGAGCACACAACTGGAAATTGCCCAAATGCACATCAATAGGATTGGGCAGGTGTCAGCAAAACTTTTCTGTAGAAAGCCAGATAGTAAATATTTTAGACTTTGTAAACCAAGAGGCAAATATCAAATCATAATTGCATCACTGCTATTTCTGGTTCCCCAAGCACCAGCGCAAAGCAATGAAATGCTGCAGATGGTCCCTGCTGGAACCACTTTACTCTGCCATTGTAATGCGAAGGCAACCATAGATAATAGAAAAACGAATGTGAGGCGTGTTCCAATAAAATGTTATTTATGGATATTGACATTTATATTTCATATGCCATGACCTAGTATTCTTTTCTGTTTTTTCAACCATTTAAAAATGTGCAAAACATTCTTCACTTGTAAGCTGTACAAAAATAGCAGGTAAATCAAATTTTCAGAGCTCTATAGCAGATCAATAAATTATGCAATCACACAATGGAATATTATACAATAATCAGAATTAAAAACAAGTGTACACAACCCTATGGGTGAATCTCATGAACATAATAGTAAGACACAGCAAAGTAAAAGATTCCACTTATGTAACTCATGCAACTAGGCAGAATTAATCTGTTTTTAGGAGTCAATGTCGTAAATGCTGACTGAGGGTAGTGATAGAAAAGGGAAGCGAAGAGGCTCTTGGGTGAAAGGCAATGTCTGTTTCTTCATTTGTTCAGCTTATGAAAAATCGTCAAGATGCCGACTTAACGATATGTGCACTTTCTGGGTATATATTCTCTCCAAGAAACTGTAAAAACCCCACTTGGTTCTGTGTCTCTAGGGAAGCCTTCTCCACGTCACCTAGTGAACAGGGTCCCATCTGCCCTTCATGGTTTCACCTTCCTTGCACTTGCCAGAGACTCTGAAACTACTGTCGGTCCTTCTTTAGTGCCAAGAAGAGCTGAGACATAGACAGCAGGCCTGCGCTTAGCAAATGAAGACCTACTTTGATTGCACTTTGCATCAATTGTGCAGTTATGGTGTGGTGAATTGACAACTGGTGGTCAACTTATACCACCCAGCTGAACTGAATCAGCACAGTGCTGGGTGGGGGTGGTGCACATGAAGATTGTTGCCAGCAACATGAAAGGAGAATTGGAGAGGAAGAGGTGTGTTGTTGGTTCTCCTGTCGCCGTTGGTTCTGCTGGAGGAGCTTGTCGAGCTTCAACTTGGCTGCTCTCATGGTCAAAGGAGCTTGGGACTCGTTGTGGCTGAGAATGGCTGTGGTTCACTTTGGGGGAGCTTTGGTCCTTACTTTGAGCATCACTTCCTGGCTCCAGAGGGGAAGATGGTTGTTGTTCAACCTCCTGGAAAAACTTGTCACACTGGTTTCCTGATATAAACTTGACTGTTATCGTAGGAGGAGCTCAGGACCTCATTGTCTCTGAGGATGGCTGTGGGACTCTTCTGGGAAGCTCTGGTCATTACCTTGAATGATGCTTCCTGGCTCTGCCACTGATCCCTCCATAGTCTACTGGCACAGATCCTTCATCCCACTGGCACAGACTTTCTGGCTTTCACTGCTGACCTTTGGATCTTCCCAGTGAAGATTCATGAAACAGACTTGCATGCGACATTGTCATGGGCTCTAAGTCTTCCACTGGACTCATGCATGACATTGCCATGGGATCCAGGGCCTCAGCTGGATTCTTTGGGGTCTTCAGTGTGTGGACAGATTTCTTGCACTCTTTGTGTTTGGCTCTTTGGGTGACTATTATAAAATAATTCTAAAAATTTTATGTCCTGTATTAAATTGTTTTCCTTGCAAACCCTGACTACAACATATGGGAAAGCACAATATTCTATTGTTAACTGCAAAGCAGGGACATGATTTCTTCTTTACAAGTTTGGTGTGAAGATTATCCTCGATCATGAAGAATCACTATGTTAAGCTCTATACTTCTATACAAATCACTACCACCTTGGAGTTTCTTTGCTTAGCTACTTACAATGATAAACTTTAAACACATGCGTCATCTTTTTTCCTTGCCTTCTGCTAACTCTGTTTGGGAAAACAAATGTGGCATAGAAGTTAGGAACTCTCAGTTAAAATCTTGACTATCACTTGCACTGTAGTTTCCTTGTGTCTTGGTTTCCTCCTTTAGCAATATCTACCTCATACTGTGCCTCCAGGGATTGTGGTAGCCACATCCAAGAGGACTCCAGTGATCCCTGCTTCCCCTGGATGGTTACATCTTTGAGAGATGCTTTTCTGCACTGTACCAGGATTGGTGTCTGACAATGAGATGTTTTATCCTGTGTGCATTTTAGCAGTAACTTGGGGGTACATCAAAGGAGTGCACTGCTAATATTAAGTTATGAAAGGCTGTGCCTACCACATCAGGTGCTCTTTCTGCCCAGAATCATTTGGGGAATCCAGCTACTGGCTCCAGAACCCCTGGAGAGAATTCCACATGAGGAGGAACTGAGGCTGCTAACAAGCACAAATGCAATTATGGTGGGGCAGTTTAACCCACGACCCCAGGTAAGTTTGTAAATGATCGCAACCCCAACTGTCCGCTTGCCTATATACACCCATGTGAGCACTGCTGGATTCTTGGCACTCAGAAATCATTTCATGATAAATGACCTTGCAAGAGTGAAAAATGCCTGACACACACTAGGCATGCAATAAAATATTGGCTGTGATTATCATCTGTCCCCTAGGGTCTGGCACTTCTGCATCTGTGAAGCTCATTGGGGATGTTCCTGTAGAATTACAGAATTAGTGTCCATGCCTAGAGCACAGACAGCTTCCTCACTTTTCCTGGTCCTCATAAAGACAAAACACTTACTGGCTTCTGTCCAAAAAACATTAACTTCAAGATGAAGTTCTGGTGCCCCAGAACATCCAGATTTTATTTTGGGATGTGCCCTTTTGTTTTCTTTTACCATGTGCTCCAGAGATACAGGGTCAGCTACCAAGTCCATCAGTACTTCTGGCTGCAGGGGTTGTGAAGGAGTTAGGAGTGAAAGAGCTTCATAGTGAGCAAGGCCTATGACGGGAAACAGGAGGAGAAGCAGGACTGGGCTGAGGAAGCCTCCAGACTGTGGTACAGATCCAACACCTGTGAATGAAAGGAAAGGTGGGGAGAAGCAACTGAATCGGGTGAGCCTGAGATGTCCATACAGGGCTGACAAAGCTATGCATTGACCCAGCTGGGGATCTAGAGCAACTACAGCTGAAAACAAGAGACACATTAAGCTCCAATGAACAGGTCTTAGTGCTTTTGCCGTGTTCAGTCGTTAACAAGCACTCTCTGGCCACAGTGGCTTTACCTAAAAAGCTGGACAGCTGGAGACTGTCCGTTCACTATACCTCTTGTAGCTGAGGAGGGCTGAGGATGGCGCCTCCACCGTTGCTACAGTCATTGTGAACATTAATTGTGATATGTTAACTTGATCTATGTGGGAACTCCGTAGCAGATTAGTAAAGTTCTGGGTGAGACTGCAGATGATTGGCAGATAGGCCAGTAAATTGAGAGGAAAAGATTCACCCTGAATGTGGGTAGCAACAGCCAGTAGGCTTGTAGCCTAAATGGAACCAGAAGGGGAAGATGGAAGCACTTCTGTTTAGGAGGTGCTCCAGTTTTCACTGCTGTCTTTGTACATCCGTCTTCAGTTTCTTCAGCTTTCCAGCACAGACTTGTGCTGCTGACTGTGCAGTGAGCTTCTAGACCTTGGACCTTCTACTGGTGTTGAATCCTTCTGGTTCGATCCTTCTTGTTCCATGACTTCCATTGTCTTGAGTTAGCAGGTACCGGGTCCTTCATCTCTCCAGTGTGCAGACATCATTGTGGACTCTTCCGCTTCTCATCCTGCAAGCCTAACTAAAAAAATCTCTTCCATAATCATCCATGGATTTTTTTATTGATTCTTTTCCTCTAGAGGACCATAACTAACACAGTCATCTTTATCCCTTTGCCTGGCCTGGCTTCACCAAACACCATCTGTGTGAAATATTTGTGTATCTAGCCTAGGAATAGAAATGTGATGGGCCCTGGACTATCTTGGGGATACAAAAATAGAAGTAATGGAATACCAATTAGAAGAAAGAACCGAGATGAGAATCATTTCAGTGACACAGGGGGTTTGATGGTAATCATCTGTTTTCACTAAGTGTATTCTACATGTTCTAAACAGACATTTGCTGTAGAATGGTAAAACCAAGAAAGATCTGAGTGTCCAGTTAGATGTTCCCCTCACAGAGCAGGACTCCCTTTTAGAACATCCTGCACAAATCTGTTGTTCACTTCCACACATCCAGGCATGGCAAATTAGCACTTTGGTCATCTCCTTTGCCATTGGGCTGTTCTAGTTGGTAGAATCTTAAGTTGCATTTGAACTATACCACCTTGTTTTATTCTTTTTTGATGTCACTTTAGTAAGATATTTTGTTCTTTCACTTATTAATCTTTTGCATGGTTGATGGTCGCTGTCATTTTTTCTGAATACCATTGTTGAGGAGAGGGTGTGAGCACCTTTCATTCCCTATCTAAAGTCCAGCAGGGTCTGATTACTATTGATCACTAAGGTTTCTTTCTGACTTAAAATGAGAACGTCATGAAACAACTCTCAAATAAAAGCTCCATATAAATAAAACGACGACACACTCACTGTGAAATATTTGTTGGACATTTCCTCTGCAGCATGCCTGGGCTCAGGAAGAGCAGGATCATCTGCTGAGCCATTGCCCATTTCTGTTGAAATCAAACAGGCTTCTCCTAATTAGAAGCACACTCCTCAGGTGGAAACAATATGGTCTCTCCAGTGCTCCCCACCACTGGCAATGCCTGATGTTGACAGGACACGCTAGGACAAACCCGTTTCCATGAAGAAAGAAAAATAAAACAGGCATGGTGCTTCCCAACACAGCAAAGAATGCTTCATGCAAATATTCAGGCACTAAGTACTCACAATGTGATACCCTCCCTTACAGATGTTTCTGCATATAGTACTTACTTTATTTAATCTTCACAAGAATATTATGCAGCTGATCTTATAAACGTCCTATTCCAAATCATTAAATCTAAGCTTTACTTTAATCAAGTGATTTACGCCAGGTTTCTTGGCCAGTAATTGGATAAACTGGAACCTCCTGACTTGAAGTCGAGCATTCGGCCCACTCTACCAGCTGCAAAGGAACTTCTTAATGAAAATCCTATTCCTCTGTGTGTACAGTGTGCACTACCCGACTTTGGGTCACCTTAGAAGTACAAACTGAGCTAAAGATTTAGGTGCAAGTAGTTTATTTAAGAGGATAAGAGAATTCCAAAATGCTAACGTGAGTCAAAGAAGGGAAGGCAGCCAACAAATTGTGCATTATCAAACCCATTACCACTGCAGGCAACTGAAGCTACCCCCTGCTGGGGAAATAAGCCTCTCTAAAGGGAAAGGAGCTAGAGGATTTACAATCAAACTCTGTAATTCATTGGTTAAGGTCTTCTTCCAGCCAATGTTAATTTCCTGGCACTAACAGCCTCCCACCCAGGTGGAGGAAAAATGCTTCAATTGCAGCAGGCAGAGACTCAAGCGTTTGCACTGGGAGTTTAGATTGGCTGTGTGTTGAAATAAAGGACAAGGGAAGTAGTTAGGTGCCTGGCAGTGCCAGTGTAGCAACATGGAGCCAAATACTATATTACCAGTCAACAAACAGGGCTTGGCCACCTGCATGGGGGATGACACAAGTATGACATGACACAGATACAGACCCACTTTCATGCAGCTTATTACCCAAAGAACAGCAGAATTAAGATTTTCTAATAATTAAGAAAAAATTAAGGTGTGCCAAATGTTGGCAGGAAAAGCTGGGAACCTAATTTAACTCTTAGAAACGTAACAGAACTCTTCATCAACCTTGCTTTTTGACCCCTTTACCTTCTGGTTCTATTTCCTTTTTTCCTGGTCAGAGCCAAATTCCCTAATAGATGGTGTTTAGAGTCTGTCTCCCCTACTAGATGATGAGATCCTCTGAGAATGAAATTTACTTTGTTTTGCTATTTTTAATTGTTTGTTGTATACAACATTAGATGTATAAAAAGAATGGACTCACCAGTCAGGATGGAGTAAACTCATCCCAGCTCACCTCTTTCAGGGAATACTTGGAAAACATTTGAGCAAAATACAAAAAGAAGCTAAAAAAGACTCTTTAAAGTTAATCATAGAAGGCCAGCTGGGACTCGATAACAAGGCATGAGCTCCCAGTTTTCCCCAGCTAGGAATTGGGCCCAAGATGAGTTGGAGAGTATGGCAGGAAATCGCTGTAGGTTTCTCTGCTGTGGTGTTCCTTTTTTTTTCTTGCTTTTCTCTCTGGCCAGGGCCTTCAGTGGGGTGAGCTGCTTTTGGGAAGCTGTGTGGCAGTGGTGGTGATGACAGTAGTGTTGTGGACATCTAAGTCCCCAAGAGAAAACCATTTTTTTCTGGCCAAATAAATTGGGAAAAGGATCCCATTGTCTTAAAAATGTAGGGGAAATATCTCATTTTGTTTTTGCTTTTCTTTTCTCAAAACACTTTGTCTAAAAGGTAGGCTCATTTCTGTGGAATTTCTCATCAGCTGGGTATGTGGAGGAGTAAAATTCTGAAAGAAATGTCACCTTTCTAGTTAGAAGGCTTAAAAAAGGAGTTTCCTAGTTTTCTTTCTTTTTTTTTTTAAAGGTGGATAAAACCAAGGAAAACAAAACAGAATAAAACCCATCAAAATAAACCAGTATAAGTGATACAGGACTTCAAAACTTTATGAAAGCAACAATAGATACCATAATGCCTTTTGTTATCTTTAAAATAGCTGCAGATACTTTTGGACATAGTAAAAATCAAACAGGACAGAATAAAATAGAAACAATAAAAACGAAACAATGAATACAATAAAGGACTTCAAAATAAGCCAATAGTAAATCCAAAATGGCTACTGTAATATGCCTTGCTATCTTTTAAATAGCTGCTCCTGCCATCAGATTTAACATAATCAAACCAAACAAAAGTGAATAAAACCCAACCCAACAAAACAGTGAAAATGATATGGTTTCCAGGTGGGGATCACCTCCTGGTGAGGGCTGGTTCTCACCCCCTGCAGTCTATGAATGGTGCTGACTTACAGAGACAGGCTTGGGCTGGCTGTCCCCACTCCAGATGGGATCACCTCCTGGTGAGGCCTCTTCTCCCACCACCACCTCTCGCCCCACAGTCTGTGAATTGAGTTTCCTAGTTTCACTGGGACTCAAAGACAGGAAAATGCTTGAGGAAAGAAGACATTTTAAATGAACAGACCCACAGGAAATGGAAGGACACAAAAAGTAAGTATAACACAGCTCTGAAACAAAGTAATAAAACAAGCACCTAAGAACACCTTACAAACAGAGGCAGCAGAACACAATCTATACTCATCGCCTCTGGATTCTCCTCCCTGTCACCACGTCTGCTACTCAGACCTAACCTCTGTCCTGATTTCTGGATTTACCACTTTTTGCCCATAGTTTTTCACTCATTTTCTCAAAAAAATGTTTCAAAATTATTTTCATTATAAAACTGAATGTAACAATTTGAAATTTGTCTTACTGTATGTCTAAGGCTCACCTATTGAGTTATCTTTAATTATACTAACCTACTTTTCATTCTCCTATAATATCCATGTACTATCCTGCAATTTAAGTATCATTTTTCTATATGCTAATATAGTGTTACAGCTTGCATCCAGATGTCTCCCCAGAACCTTTTGCAGTCAGAAGTGGGGCTTCCCAGAGGTGGCTGATCCAGTATGTGTGATGCTGGGATGAAAGGTGTAATGACTAAGTTTCTCCACTGATTGGTTTCCTATAGTTTGGGTAGGATAAGGGTGCTTCACCCTGGATGTGAGTGCTACCTAACCTGGATAAAATGCAATAAAAGGGAGAGAAAGAGGGCGATTGCAGCTGTCGCTGCTGCTTGTTTACTTTGTTGCTTCAGTGCCTTCTGCCTGCCATGGACTTATTTCTCCTCTGCGGTGCCCCTCTGCCATGCTGCCCTTTCTTGGAACCAGCCTATTATGAACTAAAACCTCTACAAACTGTTTGTCCATTAAACCCTTCTTCCTTTAACTTCCTTTAACAAGAAAAATAACAAGAAATATAGTGTCATTTTATTACTTATTTATTCTTTCTTTCATTAGTTTTGCTATTACAAATAATGTTACTGCAACCAGTTTTTCCCCATTTCTCTTAATACTCATTTGCATTACTCCTCTAGACAGAAATCTCTAGTAATGGAATTTCTAAATCATAGGGCCTGTGAATATTCAATTTTTACTTTATAAAAAATACTACCTTTCTTCCAGCAAACATGTTTGGCCCTTTTGTCAAAGATATAGTAGCTGGTGTCTTTGTGGTTGTGCTTGCATCTTCTAATCTGTTCCACTGATCCTCAGGTTTATTTTTTTTTTTTGCCAGTACCATGCTGATTTTATCACAGTAGCTTTGTAGTATAATTTCAAGTCAGAGATTGTGATGCCTCTCACATTGTCTTTGTTGTTCAGGATTGCTTTTGTTATTCTAGATCTGTTTTGGTTTGAGATGAATTTTAGGAATGATTTCTCTAGATCTGTGAGGCGTGCTAATGGTATTTTGATTGGGATTGCATTAAATCTGTATAACAGTTTTGGGAGCGTGGCTACTTTCACTATGTTGGTTCTTCCTATCCATGAACAAGGAATGTCTCTCCATCATCTGAGATCCTCTTCTATTTCTTTTCTTCAGACTACTGTAATTTTCAATGTACAGTTCTTTTACTTCTTTTGTTAGATTGATTCCTAAGTATTTCATTTTTTGGATGTTATTGTGAAGGAAGTGGTTCCCCTAATTTTTCTCTCAGTGAGTTTGTTGGTAAAACTGACTTTCTACACACTGAAAGCTAAAGCTAGACCATGCCTATCACCATGCACTAAAATAAAATCAAAATGGATCAAAGATCTAAATATTAAAACAGAAACACTAAATCTACTGGAAAAGAAATTAGGTAGAAATCTTGAAGGCATAGAGATAGGCAGAGAGTTCATGAAAAAACTAAAACTACATGGGAAATACTTCAAGAATCAACACTTGGGATCTCATCTCATTCATTAGAAAGCCTTTGCACATCAAAATAAATCATCAAGAGTGAAAAGACAACCCATGAATTGGGAAAAAATTTTTAACCAACTATCTCTCAGGCAAAGGACTTATATCTAGAACATATAAAGAATTTTTTAAAAATCAGGTTCCCCAAATTCAAAGACCCAATCCTAAAATGGGCATCTGGGATAAATAGACATAAATAGACAACTCTTGGATGAAGAAACTCAAATAGCACATAAATACATGAAAAAACGTTCAACATTATTGGTCATTCAAGAAATGCAAATTAAAACAACACTGAGATTCCATCTCACCCCAGTAAAAATGGCTATCATCAAAAAAAAAAAATCATTCACTAATAAACACTGGAAGGGCTGTGGGGAAAAAGAAACCCTTCTCCATTGTTGTTGAGAGTGTAGACTGGTGCAGCCACTGTGGAAATCAGTGTGGAGATTCCTCAAAAACTGGTATTAGAGGTCCCATTTAACCCAGCTATTCCTCTACTAGGTATTTTTCCAGAAGAATTGAAAACATCACACCACAATGATTTTATGTGCACTCATGTTTACAACAGCACAATTTGTAATAACTAAATCTTGGAAACAACCCAAACGCCCATCATCCAAGGAATGGATAAAAAAGGTGTGGTATTTTTATACAGTAGAGTACCACTCAGATATAAAGAAAGATAAACCCAAGACTTTTATAGGCAAATAGATGCAACTAGAGACCATACTCATAAATGAAATAAATCAGACTTGCATGTGTAAACACCATATTGTCTCACTAGTGTAAAAAAATGAAAGCGTGAATAAGATCCAAAAGGTACACTAGATATTGTGAAAGAGAAAGAAACTGTTCAAAATGAAAGAACAACTGCATTGGGGGAAAAGAGAAAAGAAGGAAGGTAAAAAATATATATGTATACACAAGATAGTTCAGACAATTGGGCTACTCATTCTATTAGCTCACTGAAAGGAAAAGTTCGTGCTTATATTGTTTGATCAATTTTGCATGCTTATGTCTGGTAATCTGAGCAAGTATTTAGAAGACAACAATATGCAATATAATAACCATTGTTTATTTCCTATCATCTTGTTTTGAAATTCTGTTTCACTTTTATTGGTTTTTTATTCTCTCTCTCTTTTCGAAGACTTTATTTTGTTTTATTTATTTATTTATTTTGACTACCAGGGATGGAACTCACAATCTTGCACTTGCCAGGCAGGCACTTTAGCCGCTGAGCTAAATCCCTGGCCCTTGTTTTTTTTTTTTAATTCTCTTTCAAACAAACAAACAAACAGAGAAAAAAAAAAAAACCCTGTCAAATAATTATTATACTTTATACATTAAGTTGCTTTCACATCCTAACAATTTCTGATAATGACTTTTTGTTGGTGTAGTAAGTAAAGTCATACCATGAATTTTATTTCTAAGACTACATTGAGCATCTTTTCAAATGTTTATCTGCTATGTGAGTGAAATTCATATATTTTTTTCATTATTTTATTTGAATTTTCTCATTACTCTATAGCAGTTCTTTTAATATTCTGTGTATTGATCTTTTTTTCATTTAAAAAATGTTACAAATATTTTTTCCCCAATAATTGCTTGTTTTTTCACTTTATCTTTTTTTGCAACTCATCAATCTTGGTATTTACTGGATATAGTAACTTTCAGGGGTATAAAAGTTGTTTTATTGTAATTATTCTATTTTTTGATAACATTAATTTTTATATCCATGTGCTTCAGTGCGATATTTCTACACATCCTGTAGCACGCACTGATCAAATGCAATTTCCTTTTATTTACCCTCCATTTCTCTCCACATAGCTTTCCCAACTTCTGATAATCACTATTCCACATACAGATCTACTTTATCTGCTTTTACATCTAAAAGAACATGAGAAGTACTTGTCTTTCCATGTCTGCCTTAATTCTTAACACAGTGTCTCTATAGTGTTTCCCTGCAAATGACAGTATTTCATTTGTTTTCATGACTGAGTAATACTGCATTGTGTGTAAACATTGCACTTTCTTTATCCACTCATTTGTTAATGTGTACCATATCTTAATTATTGCAAATATTATTACAATAAACATGCAGTTCTCTCTTTACTGTGATGATTTCACTTCTTTTGAATATATACCCAGAAGTGAGAAAAGTGAAGTGTAATGCACGATCTACTTTTTAGTTTTCTGAGCTTTTTAGAATGATTGGACAAATTTGCATTTCTATCAGTAAGGGATAGGAATTCCTTTTTTCCTCCACATCCTTACCAATGCTTGTAATTGGTAGGGGGTTGTTGCTGTTGTTTTAATCATGCAGTTCTAACTGTGGTGAGATTATATCTCACTGAAGTTTTGATATACATTTCCTTGTGGCTTATAGCATTGATCATTTATTTATTTATTTATTTTACATATCATTTATTTTATTTTGCATATTTATTTATTTATTTCATTTATTTTACATATTGCTTGGCCATTTATATTTCTTCTTTTGAAACATATTCATTCATATAATTTCCCAGTTTTTATTTATTTTAAAGAGATTGCTCAGATTAAAAGATATAGGCATGAAAAGTTGATCAAACAATATAAGTACAAAATTTCTCTTCAATGAGCTAAGAGAAATTAGTAGTATAACCATCTTAACTATCATAAATCTCTCTCTATATGTATATGTATGTATATATTTATTTTTTTCCCCATTTTCCTTTCTCCTTTCTCCCATCCCAGTTTCTATTTCCCTTTGAACAGCTTCTTCTCATTTCACAATATCTATTGCACATTCTGGATCTTATTTTCTCTTTCATTTTCTCACACTATGAAGACAATATGATGTCTACACTTGTGAGGCTGATTTATTTCACTTGTGAGGATGGTATCAAGCTGCATCCATTAACTTATAAGAGGCCCAAGTTTACCCTTTTTATGGCTTGGTAGTGCTCCATTATATAAAAAAAATATTTTTTTATCCATTCTTTGATTGATGGGCATTTGGGTTATTTCCAGGATTTAGCTATTACAAATTTTGCTGCTATAAACACAGGTGAACATATATCACTGTGGTATGATGTTTTTAATTCTTCTAAGAAAATATGCAGAATGAGAATAGCTGGATCAAATGGGACCTCTAATTCTAGTTTTTTGAAGAATCTCCATACTGATTTCCACAGTGGTTGCACCAGTCTACACTTCAACCAACTGTAGAGAAGGGTTCCTTTTCCCCCACAGTACCTCCAGCATTTATTGGTGGAATCTCAGTGTTGTTTTAATTTACATCTCTCAAATAACTAGTGATTTTGAACATTATTTCATATATTCTATTTGCTATTTGGATGTCTTAATCTGAGAAATGTGTATTCATCTGAGATGCCCATTTTTGGATTGGGTCCTTGAATTTTGGGAGGCTGATTTTTTTTCAATTTTTTATATGTTTTAGATATAGTAAGTCCTTTTTCTGAGGACAATCTGTTCATTTCTTCTGTGTTTTCCATCTTACTAGAGTACAGGTTCTTGAAGTAGGTATTGGTTATCTTTTGAATATCCACAGGATTTGTTTTGATTCATCCTTTTCATTCCTAATCAACTGAATTTCATTCAGTCTTTTCTCTCCTCTTTTTGGTAAAGTTGGCTAGAGGTTCGTTAATTTTATTTAATCTTTCAAAGAACCAACTAGATTCATTGATTCGTTGTTTTATTTTCTTGGTCTCAATTGTATTAATTTTGGCTCTAAGCTTTTCAATTTCCTCTCTTGTATGAGCTTTGGTTTTGAATTTTCTCCTTTTCTAAGAGTTTGAAATAACATTAAGTTGTTTATTTGAACTCTGTTTTCCTGATGTGAGACTTTATCACTATACATTTCCCTCATATGACTGCTTTTGTTGTGTCCCATAAGTTCTAGTGTGTTGTATGGGCATTTCCATTTAGTTTTTGGTACTGTTTAATTTCTTCTTTAATTTCCTCTGTGTTCCATTGGTTGTTCAGGAGGGTGCTGTTTAATTTCCATGTCTTTATGTAGTTTTTGTGGTTTCTCTTGCCTTTGATTTCCAATTTCATTGCACTGTACTCATATAATATACCTGGAATAATTTCAATTCCTTTGCATTTACTTAAGCATGTTCTATGTGGTCTATTTTGGGGATTGTCCTATGTGCAGCTAAAAAGAATGTACATTTTGATGTTGTGGGTTGAAACACTCTGTAGACATCTGCTAAGTCCATTCGGTTCACAATTTTGTTTTAATTCTGATATTTCTTTGTTGATTTTTTGTCTGGTTGATTTGTCTACTTGTGAGAGTAGGGTATTAAGGTCCCCACAACAATTATGTGAGTGCTTATTTGATTTTTTACATCCATTAGTATTTGTTGTATGTAGTTGGGTGTCCCAGAGTTTGGTGCATATATATTTATGACTGTTATATCTTCTTTTAATCTTCCCTTAAAAAGTATGTAGTGACCCTCTTTGTCTCTTTTAGTCAATCCTGGTTTGAAGTTCACATTGTCTGCAAATAGAACAGCTACACCTTTTTTTTTCTGGGATCCTATCACATAGAGTGTTATTTTGTATACTTTGACTTTAAATCTGTGAGTTTTTTTTTTTTTTAGTTAAATATATTTCTTGAATGTAGCATATTGTTGGATATTTTTTCCTAATCCATTCTGCCACTCTGTTTCTTTTGACTGGTAAGTTGAATATATTTATGTTGACAGTTACAACTTATGTATTGGATTATTTTTTTCTGTGTTATTTTTCTGTTATTGGTTCCTGGCTTTCTCCTCTGCTTAATTGCTTGCCATGCTTGGTGGCTTCTTTCCATCGGTATTCTTGAAGTTGTGGTCTTCATATTCTCTTTCTAATACATACTTCAGAGCATTCTTAAAAGCTGGTTTTGTGGTCATGAGTTTCCTCAGAAGTTCTTTATCAGGGAAGTATCTTATTTCTCTATCAATTGTGAAAGATAGTTTTGTGGAGTGCATCAGTCTGGGTTGGAATTTGTTTTCTTATAGGGCTTGAAATACCTCAATCCTACCTCTTATTTATTTGAGAGTTTGTGTTGAGAAGTCTTCTGTGATTCTGCTGGACTTCCCTTTATAGATGATTTGTTCTTTTCTCCTGCTGCTTTTAATAGTTTGTCCTTATGATGAATTTCTGATTTTTGTGAAGAGCTGTGTATGTGGAGGGGGTGTATGACATTTGTGCTGTCTCCAGCTTTCTCACTGACCCTGATCAATCTTACATTATTCTTCTTTGCTTCATCTTGTAGCTGTTGGGTTGATTTTTCATGATCTCTTGCTATTTTAATGGTATCTTTCTTTTCATGATCACTAGCTGCAATTCTGTCTTTAAGATCTGATATTCTATCCTCCCCTTCATTTAATCTGTTGCCTGTATTTTCAATGGAGGTTTTAATTTGTTAGATTTCTGTTTGGATCTGTTTCATGGATTCCATTTCTTTCCTATGTTGGACATTTGTGGTTCCCTCATTTTCCTAAGCTCATCTATTCTTTTATCTGTATCTCTATAATATCTTACATGTTAAGCATCATTTGTTTTTATACCTGAGAGATTATTTTCTCTATAGTCTTTTCCACTCATTTTTTCACTTCTGTTGCTATCATTTCAGACGATTCCAGCATTTGATTTCTAATTTTGTCAGTATCCTTGTGCTCTGGGTTTGTCCTAGTGGAATGGGGTCCTGGGGTTGCATTTTACTTCTGTGTCTTGTCATCTTCTATTTTGTTTTTTGTATTTCATTTTGTTTTTTTATATTGATGCTTCCCAATTTCTTACAGTAGTTAGCTTTATTACTTCCCTAGGAGATGTCTGTTCTTTGGGAATGTCCTCTAAATGTAGATGATTCGTTATAGCTATCCCAAGAACCTACTTTCCCAATTTGTGAAGGATGCAAAGTTACTATTTGGTTCAGCATCCAATCTTTTGGTACTGGACTGCAGTGATGAATGTGACCCCACGCAATCATGGTGTTATACACAGGTAAAAAATGGATTATTTCATGTGTGACATCCTGAATAAAGTTATATAGTCAGCAATAACAATAGTTTCAAGTACAGCTTAACTGCTGACAAATGATGGTAAGCATTAACCTGCTACCTTCAACCACAGGAGCAATCTCTAAAGTTATATAACAAAATCAAACATACACCATGTATTGCATGCAGTGATTTTCCCCTTAGTGAAGAGATTTCGCCCTGCTGCAGGGGGTGGGTGGAGGGTTAAGATGGGTAAGGGATAGGATAAAGTGATGAATGAGGTCAAATATACTAGAATCAAGGCTGGAGGTCAAGGGATGATCACCTGAATTTTGGGGAAAGTGGAGGACACAGGAGTGAAAGAATGAAAGAGAATATGAACGAATAATCAGAAAGGGACACTGCAGTGTTCAGTCACTTGAAAGTACAATTTCAAAAAGGTAGTTGAGGAAAGATAAAGATTAGTAAAAGAAAACAGAGAAGAAAGGTAAGAAACCTAAACAGTGAAAAAAGAATGAAGAAAAAGAAGAAAAAAGAAAAAGAAAAGAGATAAAAGAAAAATAAGAGATCAGAAAAAGATGAGAAAAAAATAAAAATAAAAACCCAAAACAAAATTAACCACAAAATACATAACAAAATAAGATGAAATCCAACCATACAGGAAAAGGATAGCCAATCAGACAAAGAAGTGAGAATGCAAGTAGTAAAATACCTCTGGTGTTCACAGTTCTGTGATTGTATCCATGTCAGATCCCAGAAATGTGCTGTGTACTCCAGTCAAGTTTGCCATGGATTCGTGCTGGGTGTGGAGCTGATCCTGGCCTCAGGATGTGAGAGCTGGGACTGGTCCTGTTGGTGGAGTCCTCCAGAGCCCAACTGCTGGCCCCACGCTGCTGCTTCAGACTCTGCCATGTTGCTGTTCTTGCTGATTTCTCTGCCCCTTAAAGGAGTGTGTGCACCCATACGTTTGGAGTCCATCTGGTCTCAGTGGTCTCTCTAGTTTTTAACTGAATTACTTTTTTAATTGTTGGTAAGTTTTTAAAAATTCCTTATATATTCTAGATCACTTTTTTATGTAAGCTTTTTTTTTTTGGTATCTTAAGAAATAATTTTTACCCATGTAATCTGCTATAAATTTAAATTTTTTTCTTGCTATACACACTTTTAATTCATTTAGAATTGATTTTTGTCATGGTATATATGAATAATCTAATTTAATTTTGAATATACTAAATATACTAGCATCAGTTTATGTATAAATCCTCTTTTCTCAAATAATACATGATGACATGACTTTCTGCCAGGTAACAATTTTTCATATATGCAGAGGGTTTTGCATAAATCTCTATTCCTATGGCTGATTTTTCTATGCCTTTGTCACCACCCCAGTGTCTTAATTAGAAACTATAAAATGAGTCGTGTTGTGTGATAGAGAATATTATCCTACTTGGGTAATACCTTGGCCATTATTTAAGCTTTGTTCTTCCATAAGTACCTTGGGCTGAGGGAGTTAAGGGTCCCAGAACACCATAATAGGATTTTATTAAGTCTATAAGAAAGTTTAGAGAGAATTTGCATATTTATGATAGTCACTATATGATTATAGCATATCCCTCTACTAAAGTTCTCATTTTAAGTCACATTTTCTAAGAATTTGATCTTTTTCTATTATTTCTGTAGTTCTTTATATACTCTGGAGGTTTATAGGAATTAAATGAACTCTATGAATTGATCATGTAAGCAACAATATTTTAAAATTATCTTGTTATTGCTAATAGATGGCCTATAGATTTTACAGTTTTCTACACATAGTTATAAAACTTCAACATAATTTTTTCCTGTAAGCCTAAATATATTTGCATTTTTCCCTTATCTGATGTCTCTAAGGAATCATGTTCTATCTAGACTTTTAGAGAACTTTGGAGCTATTGAGTACCTAAGAGTAAAAGAAAGGTTAAGAACAATGTAGGAACTACACTTGATTTTTCATCTAAAAGAGTGAGATCAGTTCTACTTAAATTCAAAGTGGATAATGAGATACAAAAAGTTATATTTTGATTATTCTAAAAATAACACTTATTAAACATGTTAGTTGCTTTCATATTGTCTCTAATCAAAGGTTACGAGGTATCATCTTGGTACTTTCAGGTGAAGAACTTGTAAGCAAGAACTGAAACATATTTCCAAAGTTACTGCTCTTTAATGCATTGAAACTGCCACTTGAACCCAGGTCCATTTGAAACATTCCAGAACACCAAGCTCACTAAGAACTTGAGGTAAGTAGAGGAACAGAAAAATAATGTTGCTGATTTTCTGTCTTAAAAAATAGAGTACCCTAGAACATTGTCTGTAGAGTTGAGAAGTCTGTAGGTTTGTGGAGGGTGTGAAGTAACTAGGTTTGACTCCTGAAATGTTTTCCTTTCAAGGTTTCTTAGTCACTTTTCTACTTGCTGGGACAATATACCCAACACTCACAAGTTACAGGAGGAAAGATTTATTTCCGTCCATAGCTTTAGAGTTTCCAGCCCATAGGTGTCAGGCTCCAGGGCTGAAGGGAACCACAGAGGAGACACCGTCTCTAGCAGGGTAGGCAGGAAGCAGTGAGCTTACCTTCCTTCTGCTCCTTTATATTTTGCCTGGGCTAAAGGCCTCCTGGTTGGTGCCATTCACATCCAGAGGAGGCTTTCATTTATCCACACGCAAAATTATGCTAAACCAATTTATTTATCATGCACTCTTAGTCTGTATTCATATAGCATAGATCCAGCCAGCTCTGGAAAGCCCACCTATAAGAATAGCAGGCTTTGGGAGCACATCTAGACACAAGCCATAATGCAAACCTGCATCATTTTAATAGTGTTTATGGGTAGCATTCAATGCAAAGAAGAAAAATAATGCCACATTCTGCATAAAAACTTACGTGTTTCTTCCTTTCTTTTCCTTTAAACAAATCCTTCTTTGAGCTAAAGTGAAAAATTCAGAGATGGAATCATAGGTTCCCTGTCCTCAAGGAATTATCGGCACATGTGGATAGAGATATAAGATATCTAATATAGTAAGGACTAAGTCCCTTCAGAGCAGAAGTAAATCTACAAGCTGTTTATTGTACTCCAGGCCTAAGAACTCAGGATCTCAAGACAAACTAAGAGAAAAATCTGTTTTGATGAAAGTAATTTTAGCATACATAGAGTTGGCTGATTCTTCCCTACCACCTCAAAGAGGAGGAATAGAAGGAAAAAGTAGAAGAAAAATGTTGTTCATGCCATTTAATGCATGAGACTCCTACTAAGAGCCAGGCATCGAGTTAGAAGACCTGCTTCAGTGTGAGGAAACCATGAAAATCACAGTGTTTAGCCATGAATCCCAACCTTGGGCTCTTAGTACAGTTAGAGGTCTAAGAAGGTGACCTATTAGCGAGGGTTCTCTAGCAAATCAAGATCAGTAGAATATATATATATATATATATATATATATATATATATATATAATATTGTGCGAGAGGATTTATTAAGAGGGCTTATAGGATCACACAAAAAATGGCCATCTGCAATAGCAGTGGCCAGAGAATCCACAATGGTGTTCTTCCCACTGGAGACCTGAAGCATCCAGCAGCTTCACAATGCTACAAGACAGATGGGAAATGAAGCGCCAGCCCAAGGCTGAGGGCCCGCAAGCTGCCTGGATAGCGGCTGCTGCGAGCACCCTGCTACCCTGAAGAAACTGGAAAGGCACAGTCCAAGGCCACGGCAGCATGTTCGTGCTCAAGGCTGGAGCTCTTGGAAATGAGCAGGCTTCCCCCTTCTTTCCCTTTTTACCTATCTGGGCTACAAGCCTATTGGTTGATGCCACCACAGCTGGGTGGGTCTTTCCCCCTCAGTTTGCGGGCCTAGGGTCAGCCACCTGCAGATACACTCAGAACTTTATTAATCGGCCAGGCCATTCTTACTCAAGCTGACTTGACATATCACAATTAACAGTCACAGTAGTAATAATGCATAAAGCCTGACAGGAAACTGTTTTAATTAAGATTAAGTGTGGAGTCAAGGGTGGGAAGGGCTGCAGTTAAACCTGGAAGGGGGCATCCTCTCTGATGTATTTTCTGTTTTCCGAGAAGTAACACTCTGAGTGTTTATAGTGCACCGTTTCTTTTCCCTTCTGTCTTTTCTCTACTAGTTAGTTCTAATGAGTCTTTTCAGACTCAGCTCAGGTGCCGTGCTATTAGACCCAGGTTGGGTGACACCTTTTCCTAGATTCCTATACCACTCTTTGCTTTTCCTATCAAAACTTTAATCACTCTGGTGAGATCTGCTTTATACCTCTGTTTCTTCTTTTGTCTTTCATAAGACTGTGTAGCCCTCTAAGGTTGCGTCTGTTATGTGCCCCAAAGCTTCAAAACCCAGTACAATGGCCCACCAAACATAACAGCTAACCTACAAGAAGTGCTCTGTGAAACTTGTTCAATAAACTTACAGCCAGAGAAAGTTGAAGAATGATTCACCTATGACTTGGCCATTCTTATTTTTCTATTCTTTCTGTCTTTCTTTTCCCCCAAGTTGCTAGAGAAGAATTACCTGCCTTGCTGTATGAATGTTCAAAACTTTTCTTCTGAGGAAAAGTTCCTTCCTGGATTTTTCTTGCTATCTTATGTTCTCAAGACTGGGACCACAGAGCCTACCTTGAAGAAATCTCTTACACTCTGGGAGGTTTTGCCAGACATTGCATGTGGCATTACAAAGAGTCCAGCCTGGATACCTCAGGGGTACATTCCCCATTTTTGTGAAGAGAGCAGTAAGACCCATCCCTTCAAGCCATTGTGAGGTATGAGGGGTCTGCCACATGGTAGCTACTGAAAAATTTCCCTACTGCAACAGGACTTGAGTCTCTCGTATTTTTAGTGCCTAGATCCACAGACAATCTTGAAGAACACTCTGATTCCCTATACATGCTCATTCAAATATTTTATTGCTCTTCCTTTGCCTCATCCATTCATTTAAAAATATTCTATTGATTCATTTAGTATTTAAAGTTAAAAAATTCGTTTGGGAAAATCTTACATCTGCTCTCTTGGTGTTGACTAAATGATATTAGATTAATGGTTCTCAAAGGCTTTTGGTCTTAAAAGTCTGTTAAACTTTGGCAAATCATCAAAGAACCCAATCAATATACTTTTGTTTGTGTAGGTTATGCATACAGTTATTAGAAATTAAAACTGAAAAAAAACTATCAATTTTTGTAAACAACAAAATCATTATATGTTTATAGAAATGATGTTTTTAGTGTGAAATAAGTACATTTTCTAAAACATAAAACAACTGGTGAGTAATGTGGCATTGTTTTACATTTTTGCAAATCTCTAATGTCTGATTTAAAAGAAGACATCTTGGTTTCCTTATCTGGTTTCGTGGTTGGCATCTGTCCAAAACGTTGTTTGAAGACTGAGGAGAAAATCTAGCATGACATGGATATGTACTTGAAAACAAGAGTAAAATTTTACTTGCTTTTTTGGGTAATTATGAGTATCCTTCTCCGATACTACACCAAAATTTGGCAAGAGGTCATTTCTTTTTCGAGATTTTATCTTATTAGTACAGGCTTGCAGTACCTGACGTTTGCATTCATCTTGGGGGATGGATATATCTTGATTCTTTTTATTCCCCTGCCCCTCTTCACTTCCCTCCCTCCTTTTGTTCCTAGACCCCCTTCCCACATTTTAAAAGTTACTTGCACTTTGAAATCTGAAACCATATTGATGACATCTTTGTGCCTTACTTGCTGAAATCCATTAGCATCTTTTCCCCTCTGAATGGATCCTTTTTTCTCATGCATAATTTTGTAACATTATGTACTTTCCATATGAAAAATACCAGTTCATTGAGTTGTGTAGTTCTTCAAAATGTTCATCATTCTTTTATACAAATATTAAAAAGAACATTCCTTATTATTACCTCTAATCACATCAGAAAAGTCTGCATTTGTATGATGTCAAACCCATGAAGGCAGATACAAGTTTTCCAGACTTTTAATCTTTGCTTGAAAGCTTGAATTGAATCACAGGCAACAAACACCATGAGCTATTTCCTTGAAGAGATGTATGACATATATCCAAGTCCAAATAACTATAATTTGTCAGTTGATCTTTCAAGTAATATTCATAAGTGCTCCATCAAGGACTATTTTAAGGGAAACTTACTTTTATTTTTATTTTAAAACTGTGAGTGCAGAGAATGAAAGAACATAACTACCCCAATGAAGTTGGGTGCCACCATGCTGATTCACACTAATGCACCAGCAATTTGGTCCTCTCAGGCTTTTGCATCATTAGGTGACGTAGTGTCCACACAAATGTTGACACAGTGAAAAAAGCAAAGAGGTTCTTTATAGTTATGAAAACAAAATTAGTGTTTTGGTATCCCTGAGATCAAGGGACCACATTTTAAAGAGACACTGCTAAAGGCATCAGTTGCGGGTTGCATATCAAGCCCCATTTGAGAGCACCTCTCACTTTGCTTTGACAGTGACTGAGGCTTCTTTTCCAGATGACATCTGCCCAGTGTGTAATTGATGACTCCATCCAAGAAAACACATGGAAAATGACAGCGAGTGGGTGTGCAGACTCAGAGGGAGTTGCTGTTTGGGGTATAATGAGAGAGCACAGTTCTGGAAGGAGTTCAGTTCTATGAGTGTGTATTTCTGGTCTTTAAAAGATTACCGCATGTATGCTGTCATACAATTTATAATGTGCCAGAGGGAGGTCACTTGAGATAGTAAAGAAACAGGGGCTTTGTAGTCATCAGGCCTGGTTTCCAATACCACCTCGGTTGCTACTGTCCATGTGATCTTTGTCATGTTATTTTACTTTGCCAAACCTCCATTATCCTGGCTGGAAGATGAAGGTGAATGTTAAGACGTTACACATTTAAAGACTGGGATGTTGGAGGGGTGTTGTGGTAGGCCACAAAAACTCTTCCTTCAGGAATAAAAAACTTAATTTCCTAGCTGCAGGGAGTGATATTAAAGATGGTCCCAAGGGTCAGTCCTCCATGTCCAAGGTCACACCTCCTCTCAAAGTTTGGCCTGCCTCCAATGATTGACCTGGCCACCTCATTCCAAACTGATACAATTGCGAAAGGCTATCTCAACTCCAACATTTGCCACCGGTTAGCAAGGTTGTTTGGGGATTGCATCACAGTTCACTTCTCACTCTGCCCAAATCTACGCTCGCATTCATTTCTTTTCTTGCAAATGGCATCCCCATGAGGACCTTGAATATTTTTGAGTAAAATGTGATGTAAATACTAATCTTCAATTAGAATCTGGCTTCGGGTTAACCTACCCTAAAGCAAATGTTCTACTTACATTATTATTGCTATTTATAACTCTTTACCCCCTCTTGTGATAAGGCAGCTGCTGGCTCTTTATATGCTGGGTAGCCCTGGGTTGCAGGAGAGAAGCTGGAAATCTGGCCCTGAGAAGCTTTCAGTTTACTCCAAACTGATGTCCACAATCGAAAGGAGGCAATACGGCCTCTGAGGAGAATAAATCAAGTTATGGAAAAGAGACAGGCTGGGATAGGACCAAAAAACCTTCTCTGGAAAAAGTAATAAAATGAAGGTCAAGACATGACCGGTGAGGATTTTTATACAGTTCTCCTCGGGTACAAGTTCCAGCTCTGCCACTTACAAGCTTTAGGGCTGAACAAGTGATTTTATACCATTTCTATCATTCACAAAATAAGAATGGTAAAAAAATACCTACTTCAAGGTTTCTTCAGAAGATTAATTGAATTAATTAAAATCAGAGGATGAAACTTTTTTGCATCATTCACTATCCAATGAGAAGTCGGAGAAACACACAAAAATTATACTAATAAGGTCTTATGATTTGGCTATATAAGCTTCAAATCCTTGCCTAGGAGATATGAGTTTTCTAAGATGCTTTGCGACTGGGAGAATGAGCAAAGTCTTCAGAAATGACAAGTTGGGAAGGCTGAGACGTGTGTGATTTCTGGAGAATGTGAGGATGTCTGATATTACGGATCTGCTCTAATTGAAAAACGTACCAAACACCAGTGGTCATTCATCCTCTCCATCTCAGTTTCTGTCTCTGTCTCTGTTTCCATCTCTGTATTCATCTCCATCTTCCTCTTCTTCTTACTCTCCCTCTTACTCCCCCTCTCCTTGGATTGACGCCTCTGTAACAAGATTATAGTTTCTCTCCACCTCCATCTCTAATTGTCTCCTCTCTGGTTTGGAAGAGCTGGAGGACACTTGTATGGCAATGAATATTGTCAGACCAGAGGTGTCTCTTTTTGCTGACCTTAGCTGTAAAACACCATGATCTATTTTGATCTTATGGTTAGATCCTGGCCAACCTACAGCTTGAAGCACTTTTTGCATGAACCACATTTGTTTTGAGTTTTAATATTCACCAAGCGGAGCAATCATGTGCCTTGTTCTCTTACCCATCTTTCAGGAAGACAGTTTGACCAAATGAGAAGAACATTGGTTTTGAGGTAAAATATACCTGTGCCAATCCTGATTCCTACTAGTTAGGTAAATTGGGAGAATTATTTAGCTTTGATTATGTTACCTTTCCAATGGAGATAACTTTTATCAAAGAACACTGCAGAGAATTCAATGAATTATTTCAATGCCTTGTATATACTAGACAACTGGTACTAGTACTTCTTAATCTTGCAAATAGAAAAGCTACTGGTTTTCAGATGAGTACCCATATACTTGAAATCAGTATGAAGATTAGAGCTGACTTTTTCCATTTCCAAATCCATATCAAAGCATGAGGGTTCTTAAATGCAACAGCTCAGACTGTGCAGATCAGAGAGGCAAAGTGTACTTTAAGATTTTTTAGTTCATTGTGTGAATCGCTTTCAGCAAATTTATGTGGTTATTTATATGAAATTCTAAATAACAATCTTATTTGTATTTTTAATATTATCCATTCTTCATACTTCTTTCGATGACATAAAGATGTTTTAATTTTTATTGACACATTTTTGTAAGTTATCCCGAATTCTTTGTGGAAAGAGCAAAGGCATAGGATGCATACACAACAACAATGAGGCAAAGTTCAACAAACAAAAGCCAAAGTGAAGGTTCATCCAGCGCAACTTTTGGCCTCGTGTGCTCTGCATCTTAATTAGACTGCAAGCTTTGAGAGAAACATACCATTTTAGTGACCAAATGCAACCTAACCTTTATGAATTTTTCCTACCCACAAAGAAACTTTCCAAAGGACAAAACTTTCTGATATGGAATAAGTCTTTATTTTTATCTGACACATAATTTTTATGGGTTTGTTGAAGACAAAGTGAGCCAGGCTTGCTGAGGGCCATGGGAGCAAGTGGTACTTGTGGTGCACCTGGGATTTCTGGCCATGTCTCCTCCTGGGGTGCAAAGTTGTACAGAAAGCTGGACATTTTTCAGCCCCACAACTGTGCTTTGTCTGTAGCATTATCCTTGTGAGCCTTCTTTACTCTTTCCATGACACTTGGCATGTGTCTCCTTTTCTGACCCTGGGATAATGGAACAAACTGGCAGAATCAGTTGACACAATCTCTGTCAGAAGCAACTGGGCTCGTCTTATCCAGAGCCAAAAAATGTGCGATGCATAAGATGGCCAAGGTCCAAGTTTGCTGCACATTAACAGATGGGCGAGGAATTATCAGTAGACAAATACGACCAAGCACCATGTGGATGGGTGACAAGAAGTCCTTTGGCCAGAGGAGTGGATTACATACCAGCACTGCCTTGGCTCACTGTCCCAAAGAAATACATAGCAATCCACACTCAGGGAAAATTCCATGAAATAGCAGAGCAGGAACATCCTGGAGCCAATGGCAACACATTCCAAGAAAAACATCCAATGAACCAAACCCCAAACAACATAGACCTCAGAAACGTAAATAAAAATTAACTGAAAAAGGAAACCTTCAGAGTCTTGGGAAGGGACACAACAGATTAAGTGACCACAAAACACTAAAACACCAACTAGTTATTTACCCACTGCTTTGCGGTAAACACAAGGTCCATAGTCTCCAGAAGGTTATTTCTGGGCGCCAATGACTTAGCACACAGGCCAGGGAAAGTGGCATTTATAATGGGCCTGAGAACCAAAGGGGAGTTCCTTTGAACCTCTTAGTCTTGCAACTATTTATAAGGATGAGAGACGAGCAGAGGATGGGAAAAGCATTGGGCTTGCGATCAAATGACTCGGGTTTGCTCTCTTACCCTGCCACTTACTAACTCGACTCTCTTGGATAAGCTTCTTCCAACCTTCATTTCAGTTTCCTCCTATGAAGTAATAAATCGCTAATGATTATTATTTCTTGAAGAGCGCTTGGTAGGAGGCAAAGCAGAGCAAAGTAGACAGTCATTACTATGGTAGCTGTTCAAATGCTGTTGCTACCTCATTTCTTTAGGATCATGTAATTAGCATCTACCCACATAAAGTGACTTTTCCAGTAGCTGAGGTGCGCCCTTCTGAGCATCTGTTGCAACTGATTTTTAATTTACTCAGTACCAAAACTGATAGAAAATGAGTGCCAACTACAAATCACCTTCTTGCTACTTAGAATCTTGCTAATAAAATACATGGCATTCACAGAGCACTTGGCAGAATCTGAGACCTTTTTTGACTTGAGTTCAGAGAGTAGAAGGTGTTAGAGAAACAGGGCTGCAGGGAAGCATGTGACGCCTGGGTGAGGAAGGCTCGGGATAGATTTAGTCCACTCAACGCATCTCATATTTTGCTGCAGGTAGAAGCAAGTGTATCCTTCAGAACTCACAGGCGGCAGAGAACAAAGCCAGAGAACAAAGTCGGAAGGATTAATCTTAGGGGCACAGAAGTAGCTCAAGAAGCGGTGTGACAATTTTTATGTGTCTGTCCACACATAGTAACGTAGACTGTTTTGACTAAACCAAATTCCTGATTTAGACCCAGTCACTCAGTTCAACCAAATTAGTTATTGGATTGATTTCTTCTTCAACTGGCTTATAGCTTTCCTCATGTTTTCTGAATGAACTGTTGCTCAAACATCACATCCTGTCTCCACGGTGGGGTCACCAGGGAGCCATAGGACACTCGTGCAGGAGATGAACCTCCAGTCCCTGCAGTCCCGTGATTCTCAAGTGCTACTCTAAAGGTGCATCTCCACCAAATTCTTGCAAGTCTGTAAGAAACTGAGAACAAAATGAATAAACTTTTCATAAAGTTAACCCATTCAATTTAGAGATACCTTATATTACGAAAGTTGGTTTTTCTTTTTTCTCTGCTGTTCTCTTCCTTTTATTTCTAATGATTATAATATCATTTTTTTTAGAAATCTATTTATTGAATTGAAAACATGTTATGTTAGGCTTCTGTTTAATGTGGTTCTTTTGTTACTTGGTTTATTTGACCTCGAGACACTGCAGAAGTTTCAATTAGGAAGCTAGAGAGCTAAATTCAAAACCCAGGCACGAATCTCTTTACTCTCTCTCCTTCAACAGCCAGCGTGTCAGCATCATTTCCACAGCTGCGGGCTGAGAAAGGCAAAGCTCTGGAAGAGAAAGTGACAGGGAAATAGGCAACTCCTGTTATTTGAGTGCACTAGTGAGACACCAATGCTTCACCTGTGTTATTCTGCTTACTCTTCACAACTCTAACAGGAAGAGAAATCTGTGAACAAATTGTACCTGCAGAAACTAAGGTCCGAGATGCAAGATAACCAATGACCCAGCATCCATAAAACTGTCTGATTACCTCTTTACACTTCACTCAATGAATCTACAGTGTCTTTCCTGTACAACTTGGTTAATGCTATTGCAATTGAAAGACCATAACAAATATTCAATGACTTAAAACAATCTTTTGAGGCTGGTTTTCATATTTTATAGAGGAGAAGTTGAAGCTTAAAGAATTGGAATGTCTTCCCCAAAGTCAGGTATCTGGCAGGTTTTAAGCTACAACCGGATCTTTTGCCCCCCTTTCTTGACACTCTATTAGGAAGAACTTTTCCTGGAGAAGGGACATGGTACACCACAGAAGCCTTAGCTTGCAGAGAATCATGGCCAATAGGCCACAATTGTTGCTTTGAAAAGGCAGGAGCAATAGAAGAATTGATGGAGATACCAGGCATGAAAGGGTTGTTAAGTTCCGAGTTTTCCAAAAACAAGCCATTCTCCTCCAGATGATTTTAATAATCTCCAGCACATGTGTTCTAACCCCTTGATGCTGTACAATATGTGTAACCAAATAAAAGATCTCTCCAGATCTGGAGATTTACTGTTTGAGATGGGAAGGGGCCAACCGGATGACATCATTCATACTCCGAGTATGAGCTGCTGCCAAGGCTGGTGATGTGAAGCTGGAGAAATTGATCCTCATCATTATTCTATGAAGCAGAAAATAAAAAAGGTCTTGGCCTAGATGGTGTCTTTTTAAAAAATTTATGTGACTATGAAGTCTAGTTTAATAAACTTCCATTTTATCCAGGTTTGCTTATATCCAGTGTGCAGGTTGTTTAGGCACGAAATGACTTCCATATAATTGAGCTTACCAGGTTAGAGGATGAGCGACCGTTTTTTGTTGTTGATGAGGCAACAGTCAGTAGACAATTGTTCTGAAATTCGTCTCCTTTATTTGATAGCAGAGTACACCAGCGCTGCCACCACTTTTTCAAAGGCAACGGTGCCCAGTGTGTAATGATGGAATACACTGAATGATGATGCACCCATCCTCCAACTTCTTCCTCACACAGCCCTGATTTCCTGCAGGTGGCCGCATTCTGCACAAATCTGAGACACAAGGAAATCCGATACCATCCCAGTTTCAAAGGTAGACCTTGATTGATGTAAGTCAATAAACACATGGTGTTCCCAGAATCACCAGCGGTCCAGGAGTGACCTGTGAGTATAATGAGACAGAAGAAAAGTCTTAGGTTCCATGCTTCAGGAAAAGTTTTTTTTCCCAGTGCACGATAGCAAAGAAACATATGGCCCCAACTGACATTAACACCTGAGTTACAATCTCAAGGGGGACCAGATTTAGGGTGAGGCCAGTGCTGAGGGTGCCAAGTGGAGAGATGGAAAAAGCAAAGTACTTGATTACATATATCATTCAGGCTCTGAGTGTGCTGTGTTTTCTCTGTCCCTGGACTTCCTCTTACATAGGAATTATGTTTCTTATTATTTAACTCAGTTCGAGTTCCATTGCTTGTGGCTGAAAGCCTCCTTACTAACTTGGGAAGGTAACGAATTTGCATCCCGGTGTTCCATCAGCTTCTCAGACCACATTCTCGTGATGTTTTCAAAGATAGAGGAAATTGCGCTTGTGTTGGATACCTCATAGGCCTGTCTGCCACCACTCTCAGTGATTTTCCACCACACAAATACTCATAACAGTCCCCGTTCCCCAGTCATCCTGACTGCACTGCGAGCCTCACTTCCAGCTACGCTCACGGTCTGTCTTTCAACTTCGTGTTGTTGGAATGTGTGTGCCTTGCTTCCTGTCACCTCTGACATTGTCTGTGCCCTTTGCAATCTTTACCGTCTCTTCCCCAACACTCACCTTTCATCCAGTCCTGGCTTAGGCATTGCTTCCTGAAGCCTTTCCCTCCGGGGTCCTGCTAATACTCCTGTAGAATCCTGTTTGTCCCCACATCTTAGGGAAATGACTATCCTCTGTTTGGATACTGATTTGACAAGGTCAGGGAATATCTGCTTTGTGTACCATTTCATCCTCAGGACTGGACAATAGTTATATGTTAAATATTTCACTTATCACATGAAACGCTTTTTGAAACAGTAATGAATTAATTACTTAAAGCCATTCAAACATTCCCCATTGGCTAGTTCCTGAATGCTTTAGAATAGTTTCAATGACCCAGCCCTGGAGCTCCTGTCTCTCTCCAGTTTCTAAATTACTTATCTCAGATGCACTGAATGCTCTGTCTTCTGACATTTCAGGTGTCAGTACTTGTGATGGAACCTTGCTACTTTTTGAACTGGCTTCTGTTCTGTAGTCCTGCTTTGTTAGGCTGGGAGGCTGCTGCTGATTAGTGAAATAGGTAAAAATGAGTCTGACTTTTGTTCAGCACCTTCTCAGTTGTGCGAGAACTTTAAGGAAGTTGGGCAGCCTACTTAAACTTTCATCAAAAAATGTGCCCCGCAGGGTGCCTTGGGGGTGTGTGAAGGAACCAATGAGTAGACACCAGCTGAAATGCTCCACGCACCAAGTTGTCAGAGTCAACTGCTTTGCTGAATCATTGTTGAACTCTGCCTCCCGCTTTCAGACTCAACCACCAATTTAATTCTAAATTATTGCCTTGAAAAAGCAAAATCAAAGAATAAAACATTGAGCATTTGTCTGGACTTCAGAAGCAGAAGTGTCTGAGAAAGAAGAAAGTGGAGCTGGGTTTCTCTGAAGTCTGGGCAGTTTCGGGTTAGTGAGAGTGCTGTTTGGGGTTAGTGGGAGTAGGTTTTGGGAAGTTATTTGGTTTGGCTAAAATGGTGATTTTACTATGGCTGAACCTGCAATTTCCAGGAAGTAACTGAATTCCCACAGTTTCAATAACGCTTGTAGAGTCGATGGGGCAATTCTTCAACGCCTGAGGAGAGCACTAGGGCAGGTGTTTAGTGTGGTTTTAAGATGATGCTGGGCAAGAGCCTTCACCCTCAGTGAAATCCCACTGAAAGCTTTTCCAACCCAGGAGGAGCCAGGCTCCCTGTGTGGGCAGAATGACCTGGACCAGCAGTCCTTGCGGACACACATTCCTAGATTCTACTTCTCAGCCAAGCTCCTGGTTTCCGAGGGCTGACTCCATGCTGCCTGGAGGGTGAGTCACCTGACCTACTCAACAGCTAGCTCTTTCTGGAGACACCTTTGAAGGGTAAAGGAGGGAAAAGAGAGAGCTTGCCAACCAGAAATTCAATGTCTTCATTGTTGAGTAGTAGAAAAATGTAAGGGTCTAGAGAAAGAAGGTGGGAAAGAAATAAAAAGAATTAAGATGTGTTATTTACAGGTTCCTACTCCCCACAATGAATGTAATCACCATGTACTACTAGAAAATAAATAAAAGATATATGCTTTAAAGCCAGAGGGCTGAATTTGAACTTTAGCTCATCTACCTATTAGCTTTATGATTTGGAGCCTGCTGATTAACCTCTTTGAATTTCATCTATTTCATCTGTAAAATTATTTTTTATGTGTCTTACAGAACTTCTATGGTACTGGAAGAAGATCCTGGATGTAAAAATCTAGTAAAGTCCAGAGTGCTTAATGGGTATTCAATAAAGATGACTTGACCACTATTCTTTACCATTACTAGAAACTTCATGCTTCTTAGAAATTGACCTTGGCAGTTTTAGCATGGGGTGGGAGGACCAGCTACATTTAGAACTGATTTAACCCGCAAGTATAATTCAAAAAGTTCTAGAATCATATTCACTATGCCTTTTAGCTTTTCTGAAAGCTCTATCCATGAAGAGTGCTCCAAAACACCATTTGAAATTTCAAAATTAGCGTCACATTCTTCAAAGCCAGAGAGTTATGGCATAGGGGTGAGCCCATGCAGTGAGGGGGAGATGGGTTAGAAAGAAAAACAGAAAACCGATTAGGTGGCCAGAGAGAATGAGCAGCAAAAGTGAAAACGAGAGGGGTAACGATTCCTTGAGGCTCAGTTTCTTTATTTGTAAAACTAAGGTAGATGAGAGTGATTCTGAGCTGCAGACTGGCGAATGTTTACATTTTCTGTGTGGGATCCAAGGTGAGTAGAGAAAAAAATGATAGAGAATGGAGAGAAAAAAAAACATATATATATATATATGTATATATATCACCGTGTCTAAGGAGCAGGGAGGGGCTGGACAGCAGTAGTGATATTTGGTATCTTTTTTTCCATAAACTTGTACTAATATGAATGGATTCTTCCAGCCTTTCCCTTCTTCTTCCCTTCCTCCCTTCCTTTCTCTCATCTCCCTCCTCCTTTTCCTCCTCCTCCTCCTGTTTCCTTTTCAGTTTTAAGGGACAACAAATGATTAAGCTTTTGAAAAGAGTGGATTCAGTTCAACAACCGTGTATAGGACAGCCTCAAAACGCTCCTGAATTGTGTGCTAGGAACTGAGGATGATTAGGACATGCTCCGTGGCTCTACTGTGTCCTGTAGTCTTGAGAAAGACCAGGATGATAATTTCAGTACAGGGTGGCTGAGTTCTGTGATACAGGAAGCTAGCGGGTTATGCAAGCGCTGAGAAAGTCCATGCTAGGCTTGAAGCATCTAGGAGTTAGCCCTGCAAGGGGAAAGAACAGTTACCTGTGCAAAAAAAAGGTGGAGGTGGGGCAAGCAATCCTGGTTTATTCGTCTGAACTGCTCCTGGGACAGAAACATGGAACTCACTCCGGAATGTTAGCTTGGGATGGTTTATTTTGGACGTGCTCATCACTAAGTACAAATTTTCCTAGGATTTGTGCGGAGATGGATTTCCACGTGTGCCCTGCTTCAGCAAGTCTCCTCCTCCGGGTGTTTATTTATGGTGCCTTATCCCATAGCCCAGCAGGGCGTCACAGCTGGAGGCAGCTGGCGGTAAATAAACAGCCTCCATTACCCAACCCCATCGCCATGCTCCATCCTGTTTGGAAAACACAGTCTCAGTCCGTAGGTCCCTCCACCTCAAATCCATCCTAAAGTGTCAAAAACCTGTGGGGCTGCAGGAACATTGCCTTTGAAAAAAATGAAATTGAGAGGTAAAGTAAAGAATGGTTTAAGCCACCATGAAATTTGAACTCTAAGAAGGTAATGCTCAGGGAAGCCCCATCAGCCATACAGGCTTCTCCATAGGAAAACAGATGCAAACTGACATAAATCCAACTTCTCATATAATGTGCCCTGAAGGTGGTTTGGGTTTCTCATTTAGTCTCTTTACTTCCACAGATTTTTATTTGGTGACTTTCTGTTAGGCTTATCAAACAGATAATGAATGCGCAGAGTGTGCACAGGCTTCCTGCCTACCAGAGTTCCTATGTAGGAGACATCCTGGAATAGACTCACAGTTCAACAGGGGTTCACCGTTCCACGAGCTTCACTGCAGACAGGAAGGAGGGGACCGGTCACCAGCAGAGAGCCAAGCCAGTCTGATGCCAGAATCATGGGCTTCAGTTATACACAGTTTAGGGGCTGCTCCTTCTGCCTTATCTGATAGCAGGCATCTATTGGTATTTAGGGGCATAACTCACGCAGATTATTTATTAGAGGACAGGGAGAAAAGCCTTGTATTCCTGACTTGGCAAACTCTAAGGAGGTTCTAAAAAAAGAAGGCTAAGGACACAGAGATGAGATCGGGCTCTGGGATTGGCAGATGGGGAGTAGGAGACGGAGGGAGGGAGGAAGGAAGAAGGAAAAGGATCCGATTGTAGCAGGGGTCTCTACTAACTCCCCTAATGAATATATTCACCATGTATTGTGAGCATATACTAATGGCTTTTTTAAAAAAACAAAAATATTAAAACACATTTGATGGTGGATACAGTAGTATCCATCGAGATATTTAACACATAATAGAGGTCATATTATCTGAAGGAGGAAAACTTGGAATAACTATAAGTTCATGTGAGTTTCAAGTTCTTCCTAAGTCACATGGCCTTGGGCCGTGTCAAGCAAAAGCGATGCTTCATAACGGTATCACTAGGAAATTTCCTTTACCTTTACCCACTTATTCACAGGTGGAACAAAATAGCCCTTTTATTTATTTATTTATTTATTTATTTATTTATTTATTTTACTTTTGGGGGTGGGTACAAAATAGCCTTTTTAAATGCTGGTTCCCTCAATCGCCCCAGCTCTGTCTTCTTTTTCTGGATACGGAGGTAGCTGCTAAAATGAAAAACTTGTAAAAACAGATGGGCGTGTGAGATTAATGCCTAATTTCAGGTACCTTTTCTCCATTTTAGCCAAAGATATTGGTTATCTACTAGGTATTTATAAAGGCTGTGAGATCCTAGTACATCATATGACTCAGACTCAAAAACTCAACTCAGCTCTTCCCACCTAGGGGGCGCGAGCCCACGGCAGGAGTCCTCACCAACCGCCCGCGGGAGCTGGGTGGCAGCGTGCTCGCCCTTTGCCCCGGGCCTCTTCCTGCTGCGGCCGTGTGGATTTGTTACTACCTAATGTATTTTACCTTCCCTTTCAAATCGGAGAAGATAGCCAGCCAATCCAATCTTATTTCTTTGCTTATAATGTGGGAATAATAATTCTGACTTTTGGGAAGAAGAGGTTTTGTGAGGATTATATCAGAAATGGTATATGTGCCTCTTGGCATTGAATGCATTTGCAACCCAGCTAAGTTTGTATTCTGTCTCCCTTATCCCGAGGTTCAATACTCAAAACCGTTGACATCAAGAATGATTTGAAGCACCCTAGTTAAGTATGCGTGTTGACTAAGTTTGTTCAATTTAGCCCACACATTTGGTAATTCTGTGGTGACAGCACATCTCAGTTTTAGACTTGGTCCTTTAAAGATCTTTGCACTCACTTTGTACACAAATAAGAACCTTTTGGTGTCTCTCGTCTTCCTGGGTGACTTGCTGTTATGGTTGATACATTGAGTCAACTTGAGAAGTTTAGAAATTTAACAGAGAGCTTCAGCAGGGAGTCAGGATCCTTACTTTGTAAATACCCTCCTCCTGTGCAAGTGGAGGGCACAAAGATTTTGTGAGTGCTGCACCCACCCTGGGGGAGGGAGTGGCCAGTGTACAATCTGAGGCTGGGAAAGAGGTGAGCTTTCCGGCTTTTGCCACTTGCAGCTGCCTGGACTGGCTGCCCCTCAGCCACGCCACCCCGCCTTGGAGCTAGCTAAATATGGACTGAAGCCTCCAAAAACTGTAAGCTGAATAAACCTTTCCTTGCTTCACTTGGAGCATCAGGTACTTTGTCTCAACAACGAGAGAAAAGTAACCAAGACACTTGGCGGATGCCTTATTTCTTGCTGTTTGAGAATGAGCCCAGAGGTTTCTGCAGCCCTGAGGTAGCTTCCTGCCAGGCAGTGGAGTGGCAGTCTGGCCTCACCCGAGTACCGTGGGTGCCAGTCTCACACAACACAGCAGCTGAACTTTCCTTGAGATGTACAGAAGGTTAGCTCAAATCCTTCCTTTCTTTTTCCCGTGAGCTTGGAGTTTAGAAGGTGTGGGAACTTGTGGCTACCTCCAACTCTCTTCTTGTTCCTATGCATCATCTATTTCCATCTACTGTTCTGCATTATGTTGATCTTTCATTTTAATTCTTAATCAAAAGCAGCTCAAGTAGTCTATATTTGTAGTACATTTACTGAAGAATGGGAGAGGGCTTAGAGAAAAAAATTGCATTTACAGCGTTGTAAACAACTTCTAATTTATCAAGAAGCTTAGGTTGATCAAACCTAACAAATACTCACTTTCTACTACTATCCCTTCCTCCGGAGAGAATTTTACTCCCTTATTCCACTGATAGTGGGCCCCATCATGAGAGTTCTTCGGCCAGTGGAATGTTATAGAGGGACCCAAACAGTAGTCCCACTACCCAAACGGTAGTAGTTCATCACAGAACCATGACACAAGGCCATTCTCATCCTGCTGGGCTACACGGAACACAGATTACTCTTGGTGATAGCAGAATGGTAAGAGCCTGAACCTGCCTCAGAAGCATATTGCAAATACCTGTCAATTTTGGGCAAAGTATGCATTACTTCTTTTTCCGTGCCTGACTCAGTTACATTTTCTCATTGCTGACACAAAATGTCCAATACCCTAAAGGAAGGAAGGAAAGGTTTATTTAGCTTACAGTTTGTGGAGGTTTCAGCCCATAATCAGCTGGCTGCAAGGCAGGGTGGCATGGCACTGGGACAACACTTCAAGGTGGCATCCAGCAAAAACAGCCAGAGCAAAAGGGAGAAGAGCAAGCCTCTGTTCCTCCCTTATATTGTACACAACTTCTTATCCCACTCTATCCTCCCTCACCCCCCTCCAGGGACATGTAGCACTCACAAAATCTCGGTGCCCTCCTCTTTCACAAGATGAAGATATTTACAAACTAATGATCCTGGTTCCCTCCTGAATTTCTTAGTAAAACTTCTATACTGCTCAAAATGACACACTGTATCACCCATAACAATGCCTTAAATTCTGCTGTGTAGTCCCTGAAGTGTGCCTTCTACTTCAAATTACTTTGAAGAATTTTAATAAAAAATAACTCATCACAGGCAGAATTCTGATGCTACCTGTTAAAACAATAACTTTTCTTCTCCATTTGTTACCTGTTCCTGCCTGTGTCCCTCATCTCACATCTCAGACTTGGGTGTACCTGGGAGAATTGCAGTGATTTGGTCAAGTGGCAGCCAAGTCTGACTGGGCTGCTTTTGCTTATGCTCTATTTTCATTTATTATTTACACTGACTTGAAGTTTTAAACTAGCTGGATAGCACATAGGCATTAAAATGTGTTATAAAGCTTCCATTTGCCCTGCCTCGGGCCTCTGCGTTTCTCTCTATCCAAGCATCTAAAGAGCCCAGCTCCTTTGGCATCGTCTTCTGCTGTCACTCACTGTCATTGGTTTTGAACCTGGTACATGCTTGCCTCTGACACTGCCCATTTCAGGTCTGTCCCACCTGCCGCTCTAGTTATCCCTTAAGGAAAACAATTACAAAAGCCCTTCCTCCTGCACAAACAATGCTGGATTTCCCTGACTGTAGCACTTTGATACATGGAAAACCAGGGTTCCCCCAACTCAGGGCCTTGCAAGAGGATGGGGAAAACACCACCCCTGGTTCCAGCCAAGCTGGACACTGCTGATCCTGCCTCTTGCCAGCATTGGGTCCAGCATATCTTCCTTTCCATGCTTTGGGTTAATTTTTTCTGGCCGATTATGTTTCTCCCGGAGCTGCTGCTTTTTCAGACCTGGCATCCTGAGGTCTAACTCTGTCTTGCTCCTCTTTATCTCAGATTTTCCCAGACCTTGCTGCACCTGCCAGCCCTGCCTTTTTAATGTTTGAACAGTGGTCCTCCATAGAGATGGCCCTCCACGCTGGTTTGCACTCCCTACACGCAGTGCCTAGCTGCTGGTGGCACCTCAGGGGCAGCACTGTAGGGTGTGATCTTTCTTCTCTCAGAGGTGCTATCACTCAGCACCCAGTGTCCTCCGAGACCAGGATTGGAGTCTAGATGTCTACAGCACTAAAAGGATGACAGTGTCCCTCCCACATGTGTAATTCAAAATAAAATCAAATGACCCACAAAGCACTAAACTGGTAGCAAGTTGAAGTTAAAATTAATTCACCTTTCATGCATAGATTAGAACACCCAAGATAAGTTTATTAGAGCTGAGTTTTTCACATTGTTCCATTTGAAGTTATTCAATCATTTGTTAATGTATTTCATAGTCCTCTGTTGCTGGTTTCCAAGGTGCAGATTTAGGTGTCTGAGGTTAGTGAATCTAGTACTGACTAAGCCTGCCTGGTTTATACTCCCTGACACTTGAGCCATCTGTCAGATACCTGCCTGCTACAGGCTTCCTCAGCATGTCCTTCCAGATGAATGGGTGCTCAGTGAATTAGAGATGTCCTCTCCAGTGTCATCTCTCCTGGGGAAAGATATTAACTTGTGGCTATGTAACATGTGCTTTCTTGAATGTGGCTTTCTGGGTTTTATTTTAATCTGAGTTTTGTTTTCTCCCACA
Organism: Hydrochoerus hydrochaeris; assembly: GCA_004027455.1. Lineage (NCBI taxonomy): Eukaryota > Metazoa > Chordata > Mammalia > Rodentia > Hydrochaeridae > Hydrochoerus > Hydrochoerus hydrochaeris. The sequence continues at coordinate 16,637 of PVLA01001997.1, read as the reverse complement.
TTCAAACCAAATCCACTAGATACCTATGCTTTTGCAGAAGCTCTAGTGTCTGTCAGGGAAGGAGTCTGCCCAAGAAGAGGATTTCCGGGGGTCTCCAGACAGCCCAGGAGTAGCAAGAACTGCAGTGATTTTAAGACTTCCAGAGAAAATAGCAATAACAACCTTTCACCTGTAAAGCTTTTGCTTAGTTTCTAAATCCATCCTCATTAGAGCCAGTTTTACACTATTTTTTAATTTTTAAAAATTTTATTTTAAAGAGAATAAAACCAAGAAAAATGAAACAGTTTAAAACCAACCAAAACAAACCTGTGTAAGTGACACAGGATTTCAAAACAATAGGAAATCAACAATGGTTACCATAATGCATCTTGTTTTCAAAATAAATGCAGATAACTTCAGACATCGTAAAAATAAGAACAGAACTAATAAAAGCAAAACAATGAATGCAAAAAGAACTTGAAAACAAGATAAGAGTAAATTCAAAATGGCTACAAAGTATATCTTGTTATCTTTGCCATACCTGCCCACATCATTGGATATAATAAAATCAAGCAAAACAAAATGGAATAAAACCCAACCCAACAAAACAATGAAAATGATGCAGAACTTCAAAGCAGGATGATGATGAATTAACAATGACCACCACCTTCAGAAAGAGACTCTCCATAGATGCTACATTGCATATTGTTATTCTCCGAATAGGTGATCAGGCTACCGGCTTTCAACCTGCAAAGTCAGTGAAACACTAAACACTACGAGCATTAAATTGTATTTTACCTCAATAGCTATCATCACAGCCTGTTTCTGTGGATCAGTGGGGGGTGATAAATAGGAGGTGGCTCTTCTTGTTTTCCAGCCCAAGCACAGGAAGGGGCTGGCGGCTCTTGGCTTGCCCTGCAGTAGCCTGCACATGGTGCCATTTTGCAGGGAGGGCTTGCTTTTTGCTGACTTCTTGTTCTCTTCCCCTGCAGTCCGTGAATAGTGCTGACTCACAGGGAAAGGCTAGCATCTGGCTCTCCCCACAGCAGCCCATGAATGACACTGATTCTCAGGGACAGTTTAATATTATTATTATTATCACATCACAAATAAAAAGTTACAGCACAGAGAGCTCAACAGATTCCCAAAGTTATCCAGAAGATGAAAAAACTTGGACCAAGTCAAGGATTTGGTCAAAGGTGGGTCCATATTTGAGCTCCAATTTGGCCAACTTCATTTCACAAAATGGAAAAAGGGAAATTTTCTCCCCAGCTTTGCTCCTTTTATGTTATTTGCATGTATTCATATCCTATGTTATTCCAGACAATATTTGAACAAATGAACACGTACACACACATATTCCCATAGACTATGTGGCAACTGCATTTTCGCAAGATTTTTGAACCCCAAACCTCAAATGACTCGAACAAAGAGCACTTGTGTTTCCATCACTACACTTTAGGGATGGTTTGCTTTTGCAGGGGTGAGTAATGTCTACCAAGCCGTCCTCTGTTGAAATCCAAATCTGCTCACATTGTGCACTTAGACCCGGCAAGCCTGCCAGATGTTTACATTGCCTCTTCATGAGAAGCTGAGCTTTTTATTTGTGTTTGCTTATTTGCTAAGCTGTGGAAGAGCAGTTTGAACAAGACCCATTCCAGAGTGGAGGGCAGAATGTTAAGAGGTCCTGATGAACACAGGATTGATCTGTGTGGGGTGGCAGCCTGGTTCTCCAAGAGCCAGAGAAGTCCAAGGCCTTGAAAGGCAAATGGCACAAGACCTGGGCTCTGTATCTGTCACTTGCATGGGTAGATGTGTGTAGTTAGGGAGCAAGTCTCAATCCTTAGCAAATATGATGCAGTTTGTAAGATAAGTGCTAGAATTACACAGTTTGAGGCTGGACTCCTGGTTCCTCTCGGGGGAAGTCACAGCCTATCTTCACAGTCACAGCCACAGTTTCTTCACCTATAAATGAAAAGTGTTTCTACTAGACTCACTAGAAATGAATGATACATCATCATTGAGGCACTGAACAGAGAGGGCCAGCCCAGGTCCTGTATTTTCAGATAACTTGGGGAAGCTTTGCTGGCTCTGTTGCTTTTGGAGTCCACAGTGGTACCAGGACCAGTTTTCATAGCCAGCTACCCTTTTCTTGGCCATGGGCTGCTCCTCAAAGCATTCCTTGTCTTTTCTTGTTACTGTGACAACTCAGGTGTCCACTGGAGGAAGCCTCTCTTCATGTGAGTAACATGTTGACAACGTGTATGTGTCTTGGACCAGGAGCTGTGGCCTGTGTAACCGGGGAGGAATTCCCGCTGAGTTACGAAGTTAGCCACTGGCATTTGCACACTGGAGGGTTGAAAACGTAAGGGTGTATGTTTTGGAGTTGTTCTTCAGTCTGTCCCTGGTGCTTGTTCGTGCTGGACCGCTCACCTACAGGGCTCACACTGCCTCTGTCCCACAGAGAGACAGCACGCTGCAGGGGAGAAGCAAGCACACACTGTTCAGGGCATCCGAGCTCCAGCTTGTGTCTCTGCTGTCTGAGTCTTGGTAACACAAGGTAGCGTGATGGTGAAGAGCATAGGCACTGGCTTCAAATTCCAAACCCCACTGCTGAGTGACTGTGGCCTTGGATACATGTTGATTTCCCTCCCTCTTACTTAGCTTCCTCAACTAGCGAGATGGCAGTGCTCTCATGGCTTGCTGTAAAGACTGCATAAGAGATAGAGTGATAGATAGATAGATGATAGATAGATAGATAGATAGATAGATAGATAGATAGATAGATAGATAATAGACAGACAGACGACAGGCTAGAACAGTGCTCAGTGCATAGAGATTACAAAATAGGAGCTTGCTATCCTTGTAATTATCAAGTTTTTGCCTATCAAATAGATGATGATAACTCTGCTTGAGTTTTTATTGTTTGCTTTTTGGTTCTGGGGATTAAACCCAGGAGTGCTGAGCTGTATCCTCAGCCTTTTTTATTTTTTATTTTTTTAGTGTCTTACAAATATTAGTACAAGTTTGCAGTCCATGCAGTTTGCAGTCATCTCTGGGAATGGATGCATGTGCATAATAGAGCTTGGTTCTTTGTTTTAATCTCCTACCTCTTCCCTCCTCCCTCTCTTCCTTCTCCTCCAAATCCCCTTCCACATTTCCTTCACATTTCAAAATTTACATTTATGACATAAAATGTTTGCATTCACTGAGGATATTAGGCTCCTACACATGGCATGTCTTCCTTGTACACATACTGGAATACCAATTGGCCACAAAGAAGGATACAACTGAGACATTTGTTGGAAAATGGATGTACCTGAAAAATATAATGTTTAGTGAAGTAAATTAGATTCAAAAGCTTAAATATCATACAGTGTCACTTATTTGAATAAGAACAAAGAACATAACCAGTGATGGATGGCAGATAAGAAGCACAGCCCTAATCCTAGCACTTCCAGACACTGAGGCAGGAGGATTACAAACTGGAGCCCAGCCTGGGCAGTTTAGTGACATAATGAGACATTGTTTCAAAATTAAAAACAAACACAAAAGGATCGAAGTCGCAGCTGAGTGTGAGGCCATGTATACAAATGCCAGTACAACAACAACAAAAATAAGACAAACAAAACACCTGCCAGCCACAAAAATCCGTTCTTCCCTGCCGGGTGTTTACACTGCCCTCTGTCAAAAGCCGAGACTTTTCTTTCTGTTTGTGAATACACCTGGGTGAGGTTTCCCAGTCTCTCTTTAAATAGGTATGACTGCACAACTCCAAGTGACTGCCGCCGGAAGGCTCTGCCTCCAAACCTAGTCCCCTTGACCTAGCACCCTACTTCTCACCCTTTCCTCTCCCTGCCTGAGAGGTGTACGCAGCTTGGGAGCCACGGAATAAATGCACCAAGCTGCCATCAGGAGGGAGGACAGTGGCCCTGCAAGCTGCCACCTCGGACTGTGAAGTGAGTAAGAATTGTCTTTAAATTGCACTCAGCCCCTGGAGTTTGGTCTGTTCTCACAGTTCAGCCTCATATAATGTAGTACACAGAGACAAACAGAATCGAATCTTTTGTTCAGAAAACTATGACCACTAGTAAAGCTGAGCTACTGAAATGTGAGGGAAGAGGGGGTCAGAGAAACACAAACTCCTTTGTGTCCACTAATCACCAGAAAGACTAGTTAGCAAGAGGAAGGTGTGTTGAAGAATTCTTCCCATGTAATCCATCGTAGAAGCATGCACTACTGGGTACTTTGATCCCTGTTCATCAGGCAAGGCATTTGAAACCAAAAAAGGTGACTTCACCTGCACAGCAGTAAGAGGACAGGGTTCAAAGGAAAAATAGGTCCAGTCCACAGCTCTTCCCCTTACCTGCTCTAACCTCAGTGTTTAACGTTAGCAAAGAAGGCACCCTGCAAGTTGCTAAGTGCATCGATCACGTTTCTAGATGCTTTGGTTGCGCCAGTTTTTCACCGCATGCACTTGAACTGATGTGTGTGCTCCTCTAGACAGAGGGGGCATGCCTGGAGCCCTCGGAGCCAGGTCAGAACAGCTGAGCGCAGCTTTTCCAGCCCTTTCAAGGGCCGGAAAAAGTCCATGGCCTTCCTGGCCTCTGTCATAGCCCTCGAACCGGCTGCCTTGACTACATTCCTTGGTCCTTCTGTATAAACAGAACACCATGACCCATTTATGCAACTTTCAAGAGAGCTTTGTAAACACATAGCTTTCCCCCACTTGCTTTAATGGAGAGCTAGGGTAGGGAAGCCAGGCTTCCTCTCTCTGGGTCATCTCAGACTCATCTCTGCTTTCGTTTCACCTTCTCCAAGAGAATGAGTTGGTCTAGGACTGGATCTTTTAACATTTCTACCACACACACACACAAAAAAATCACCTTGTATAACCTGGATATCAAGAACCCTTGAATTCTGCAAAATTAGAAAACATCTCTTCCATGCCTAGTGCCATGCCCAGCATAAAACTGGGTTTTGCTAAATATTAAAAGATATTGAAGTCTACCAAATGTCCCGGGTCAGGAGGGGTCTTCACCAAATGCTTCAAATGTTCTTCCCTCCTAACACATGGCGGCTTTGTCTGCTGAAGCCCACATGGCCACGCCGGCTTCTGCACATTCTAGCCGGTGAGCCATGAGAGGAGCGGTCCATCACCAGTGCAGGATCCTCACGGGTTCTCTTCCTCCTCCTCAGGCCGAAGGTGGGGTCAACCTGGGTCCTTCAGTGGGGACCAGCACACAGATCACGCCATTGCCAGCTGACCCAATGGAAACCAACATAAGCCTTTGCTGCTCTGAGGCAGTGAGCTGCTTGTTGTGATAGTATTATCTATCCCATTCTGTCTGAATCAATGAATCAAGTCAAAAGACACAGTCACCGTTCAGAGCCCCTAGCAAGCATGAACAAAGTGGTGGCACTCATAAGACTGGTAACTTCTAGGCCAGCCCAAGGCATTGTGAGAATCACAGTGGCAGTAGTCACAATGGGACAGTTTTGTTCCACTTAAAATACATATAATTGATTTCAGGCTTTCAAGCACTGGGCATTGTCGAGGAATTTTCTATGTAATTACTGAGGACAAATCATTTCATGATGGAGTTGTGATCAGGGCTTGCCTGAGGTCCAGCGCTTTGCCAAGCGGGTGGCCAGGGTACGTGAGGCCTCAGTCGTCCTGTGATGCTGTGACACCCCAAGGCAAGGTTGCACCAGCTGAAGACATCCTGTTTCCTTGAGAACCAAGTAGTAATAAAAATAAGGCTTCACCTTGGGGAAAGCACAAACTCCTTATCCTGCCATGTCTCCCCAGCATCCTCATCAGCACCAAGACCCTCCTCAGCAAAGATCACCACTGCCCTCTGAGCCATCCAGTCATCTCTCTGATTATCATGCCCCTGCAGTAAACACTGGCTGGCTCGGAGTGTCTTTGTCTCTGCCCGTCCTGAAGCATGGACCTCCCAGCCCCCCAGTCAAGCATTACTAAATTTACCTGTGTTTCTTATTTCATCCTTTTGCTGTACCCCTCACACAGGCAGTTGGGGGTCTTAGCCAGGTCCCCAGTAGGATATAACTTTAGATGCTCATGATTAGTTTGGCTCTGTTTCTTATTCTTGGTTTCCACAGTTCAGTATGACTACCCTCAGGTGTCTCAGAGGCATGCTGGAAAGAATTTGCTCTTTGACAACAGATACGGTAGTAACTTAGGTAGTGACTTATTTGACCTCTTTGGACCTCAGTTTCCCTCCGCATAAGTCAGGAATGACAAACAACCCTGCTCAGTGTCCTCAGGGCCATCACCCAAGATGTCATGTGGGTGTGTGGATGACGCCCTGACAGCTCCATGTATAGGTGGCTTCCTGAAGGTATCAGGCACCTGTCAGCTTTCAGTAAGTGACCACATGCTGCAGGGCACCCAGAAAGGTCAGGGTCTCCTCCTTGTTCTTATATTACTATTTCAAACAAAATGAGCAAAGTCTATCTTTTAAATCAACTTATAATAATTTTATGCAGATATTTTAACTGACAAATGGAAAGTGAATATATCTATGGGGCACCACGTGACATTTTGGCATAGGTTTATATTATGCAATGATTAAATCTAGATAGTTAATATCTGTCACGTCGCATACTTATTTTTTGTGCTGAGAACATTTAAAACCTACTCTTTTAGTAATTTTGAAGTATACAGTACATGATTAGTGATGCTGCTATACCACAGATCTCTTGGACATGTCCCTCCCTCCGACTGGAACTCTGCATCTCCTTAACATCTCCTTTCCCAACTGCTCCTGCTCCCACCGCTGGTAACTCCGCCCTACTTTCTGTTTCTTCAGCTCATGTTTTTAGATTTCTCATAGATGTGAGATCGCACAGTATTTATGTTTCTGTGCCTGGTTTATTTCACTGGTATAATGTCCCCCAGATTCATCCATATTTTTGAAAATGACAGAACTTCCTCCTTTTCAAAGGCTGAATCATGTTCCTTTGTGTGTATATGGCTCATTCTCTTTATTTGCCTGAGTGCTGATGGACATTTAGATTATTCTTCTGTAATTAACACCAGCATCTCCTCTCACTCTTAGATGTTCCTGTTCTGAAATGAACTGTGTGATCTCAGTAACTCTGGGTGTGAATGGTGCTACTGTCTCACCTGAGCTGCTCGGGATCCTGGCAGCTGCGATCCTTGTGGAGGTGCCTTTGGTCACTTGGGAACTCTTGTCTCTCGTGAGGTACTTCAGACAGACTCGCGTTATCCTGCGCTCACCACATCAGTGTGTTGCTTTCTCTCTGTCAGAGTCCTGGAATCGCAGGCTGGGGAGGACCTGTGGTGCAGTGTGTTAGCTTTCACAGACACGGGCCGGAGAGACAAGGCAGTGTGCTCTGTGCAGCACTGTCCGGTCTCCATGTTGACTTTCTTATGCTTTAATCTGGCAATTGAGTGAGTTCTGGGACAAAGTCACATGGTCAAACCCATGTTTTGCTACGTGCTACTTTTCACCTGCAATATGCAGAGAGCAGCATCTGCTCCCTGGAGTTGTCAAGAGAGGAGGCATTTGCAGGAACACATGTGCAGAAAAAGTTGCCTCCTGCTGCCACCTCCAGCTCCTTTATGGTCCCAGCCACAAGTACTGTCTTTCTGCTCGATTGTGAGGTACACTGTGCTGGGCTAACCCTGTCCTCAAGGGGTGCACTGTCTGCACTTCTTTATGAATTGCTTGTAACTGGCCTATGTTATTGTAAAAGGAGAGGCAGGAAGTCGCTAGGAGAGGCCAGCTGTTCCTTCCCCAATGCACTATTCAAATCTAAAAGTTCCTAACAGTATAATGCTTTTGACCAAGACTTTCGCACCCAGACTTCCTGGATTCAACTCCTACTTCTGCCACTTAGCCAAGTAGATTGAGGTAATCCCGTCATGCTTTTGTGTCCCAGTTTTCCTGTCAATAAAATTGAGGTGTCTATAAAAGTGCTTACCTCATAGGGTATTTTTATGGCCAATACATCATATGAAAAATATAACTCAGAACACTAGATAACACTGAGAGGCACTGGTAAACTCTATTGATTTAAAATTATTCTTACATGTACTATTTATTTTGTCTCTGATATCTGTGTTCTCTATTTAGTGAAATGCTTGTCTTTGTCTCACTACCATGATTTGATTTGTTCATTCTTGTTATTATAAAAAGAATATTCATTTTTATTATGATAAACCAATACAAATCAATCTGGTTCATCTCCAAACCCAGTGTCTCACTGAGCTGGCTGCTTTTCTTCCCTCGAGTTCTTCAACAGCTGCTGCTGATTCATACTCTCGACCTTTATCTGGCCATATTAGTTTATGTTTCTTTACTGTTTTAATGTAATATCAAATTTGTGGAAATGTTGCAAGAATATTGCAAGGAATTCTGGTACAGTCTTTTCTCAGATTTCCCAAATATTATTACATGTGCTAGATATTTTTCTCTTTCTTTCTCTGATGTTTCCTAAAACTTTTGACATTAAGTGGCAGATGGGAAAATCTTTTACCCTTAGATGCTTGAGCATGCATCGCCTAAATAGAGCAATACCTTTTTAAATAACCACAATATAATTGTCAAATTAGGAAATTATCATTGATACAATATGACTATATAACCCATAGGCCTTATGTAAAAATTTCCAGCTGTTAATAATGTCCCTTTTAAAACTGATGAATGGATTTTTTATTGCTTAATTTAATATGTGTAAGGTATACAATGTGATGTTTCATATGTAGATCCATAGATGCTATAGGAAAGCAGTTTACTTTAAGACATCCATCCCCTTCTGTAGTTACACTTTGAAAAAATATGAATGGAAAGAGGACCTAAAATCTGTTCTACTTTTAGTGAATTTTTAATCTGTATATAATATTATTAACTATTGCCCTCCTGCAATATATTCTAGTTTAGCCTATGAAACTTCAAGTTCGTACCCCTAAAACTGAAAAAAAAGAAAAATAAATACAACCCAATCATATTCTAAAGAACCCACCTCTTTTTTTTTTTTTTTTGGTACCAGGGACTGAACTCACAACCTTGTGCTTGCAAGGCAGGCGCTTAAGCCACTGAGCTAAATCCCTAGCCCAAGAACCCACCTCTTAATACTACCAAACCAGCATAAGCTTTTGACATTTGAATTCTGCAGCACATTCAGGTCGTAGAAGTTGCCAAGAGGTGATTTTCTAAATCTCAATTTTGTAAAAAAAAAAAAAAAAGTGTGTGTAATTTGGCTCTCCGTTCTAACGAAGAATTTTCTTTTCTCCACTACTTGCATTCTGATCCACGTGAATTCGTGCTTATGGACTTTAATCAATATGCTTTTGTTTTGATGCTCAACTTGTAACACTCATCATTTTCCAAGTGCGTGTCACAAACTATGTCCTCTGGAAGATTGGTTCAGGCCACTCAGGCTAACAAGTAACTCCGTCTTCATGCTCTTCTGTTCACCTTGATGCCCTTAATGTGTGTCACAGCATATGGTGCTCAAGGGACCTCAGTTCATTCTGTTCAAAGCATAAATGGATGAAAAAAAAGAGAAACAATACTTAAACTTCTACCAATCTGCCTTGATCCCTTTTAGAGGGCCTACCTTCAACTACCAGAAAGGGAATTTGCTGTGAACATTCATAGTAGACCATTGCAAGTATCACAATAACAAAGCCAAGCTAACGTGGATTCAGTTGCTGACATGTTTGAACTTAACACAAACATTTCCCCCTGTCAGAGGCTGCCTGCCAACTCTGATCTCATATCCGTGCAGTTTCTTTACCGTTTGTTTGATGTGGTGTTGTTTTCTCTACAGTTATTCATTCATTAAGAATTTCTCTGTCCAAAAATGAGATAGAAGGATGCAATCAACACTTTCACCAGAGATAGCAAGTCTCATCATAAATACCTGGGCATTGATTAGGAAACCTAAGTTTTGTTTCCCTGATTATACATCGAGATCTGTAACTCTGAGTAGGTCATAGAACCTTGCTGGTGTTTGTTTCTTTCATTTGGAAATAAGCCTCATATTATCTGTGTTACAAACATATACTGGGCTCCAAATGAAGTGACCTAAGATCACTTTGAAATTGTCCTGCCAGCTTTCTGGAGTATCTTTACCCTGGACTTTCTGTTTGTCTGAATTATTCCTCCTTTCTTCTATGCCTCTTTATTGACAGATCTCTCTTGATCTTTCCAGACTCTGTTCACTTACCACCTTCTTATATTCAGTCTCCTAAAGTAATGTATCATATCCTTCCAGATCTCTGCTTTGGTAAAACACAAGAGAAAAGGCACCTGGGATACACATGTCCTGTGGCAAGCTAAACTTTGAGTGGCTTCCCAAGACCACACTTGAATTTTTCTCTTCATAGCCCTAACATCAATGTGCATTAATTTTTTTGTGTAATAATGATATTTCAGTTAAACTTTAATTCTTCTGATTGTGAAAACATCTTTAGCTCCCTCAAGTTTCCCTTCTCAGACAAATCTCTACTCCAAATACGTGAGTGTAGCCCCTGTACCATGCCTGATCCACCCTAACTTGGTAGATTTCTCCAACGAAAGGAGAAAACTTTTATAGACGACAAAATGGACTGTATGTTAGTCAACTTTCCTGTTGCTGGGACACAATATCTAACTCCTATGACTTACAGATGCAGTGTTTTTTGTTTGTTTTTGTTTTTTGTTTTTATACTGGGACTCAAACTCATCACCTTGCATTTGCCAGGCAGATGCTGTGCCGCTGAGCTATATCCCTGGCCCAGGAGAAGGGGTTTAATTTAGTTTATGGTTTCAGAGGATTCATTCCATGCTTTTCTGGCTCCATGGCAGAAACATCCTTGCAGAAGGGTGTGACAGAGCTAGGATACTCAGGTCACAACAGCAGTGCCAGAAATGAAAGGGCAAGAGGCCAGATAGAGCAAGTTCGTGCCTGCATGACTTACTCAGGTACACCGGAAAGTGTGCATTACTAATCTGCTGACTATTTCTTAACCTAGTCGAGTTGACCTATTCCAATTAAAAGTCATAATCCACCCCTTGTCAATTTGAAGAGCAATTACATCTCCTTAAACCATCCTTAATTTCCAAATGAGAATAATAGTGGGTTCACAATTCTGCCTAAGATGAAACAACTATCTTGCACACCACTGAGAATGCACTACTTTGCTTACTAATGCCTCAACAGTGCCAGCATTTTTCAAGCATTCTAGCCAAAGTCTCTTCTGAAACTTGAAGCAAACTCTCAGGTGTGAATCTATAAAAATAAAAGCAAATTTGGCAACCCTATGGTACAGTGGTACAGTGTAAACATTTCCATTGCAAAAAGGAGGAATGTAGTATTGGGAAAAAAAGTAGACCAAAAGCATTTAAACCAAAAGAGAAAACATTAATTCCTATAATTCAGAATCTGGCAACCTCAGCACACGCTGGTGAGATGTGAGTTCCAGGAAGCTTGGGTGGCCCCATACTTACTGGTTGTAGTGCAAACAATCTCTCTTTAGAGTTGGTTCCATTCGTGGACTGCAGCTTTCTTTGGCAGACATTCCATGTTCTGACATCCTTGAATTTTTGGGGTTTCCATTGCACTTTTGGCTTTATTCCCACAACTCCACATGTGCACCTGACAAAGACACAATGCTGATCATTTTAAATTTGAGTGGACACCTCCTTGGTTTTATATCTCTTGCATTCTGCATGTGTAAGCAATAAGAAACACATGGGCAATGCAATGATCTGCTGCCAGCGTAAGCCATAGCAAGGCTCCCTTGGATCATGGCTGCAGTAGCCTCTGAACTCCTAAATAGCTGAACTGAACAAATTTCCTCAGTGACCTTTCTCTAGGAGGGGGCCCAGGCACTCTGTTCTGAAATTAAATGTTTATACTTTTGTACACTTGAATCTGAGCTAGGTAGATTCTTCCTGATTTCTTAGAACTCTTAAAGGCATTGTTCTTCTTGTCTCTGTACAAAAGATTTGGTTCCTTTGGTTCCTTTAAATAGCACTAATCCCTTCAGCATCCATAGCTTTTTGGGCCCTAACTGTACAAATAGTTCCTTTTGGGTCCAAGCTCAAGTTTTTCAGATTTTTCTGCTCTTCTCTTCACCCCTGATTTTCACTGTAAATATGCTAAAAGCAGGTAGTAGTACACCTGCCACAGCCTGAATGCTGGGATGACTTGAGATTTTCTCAGGCAAATCAATTAGCTTATGGCCCAGAGTCTCAATCTCCTTTAAAGTCTCAAGTCATGGGAAAAATGTAAATAAATATTTTTGTCAAAATGTGACACATAAGGCTAGTGGTCCAACTGTCAATAGAGTTCTTGTTACCAGCTGAAACATCCTGAGCCTGGCCTTTACTGTCCACATTTTGGTCTTTTGAGTTCTAATGACACTCACCCATTAGGCTCTACTCACCACATTTCACTAACTGTAATTCTCAAAACTTTACTAACTCCTGCAGATTAGTTCCAAAGGCTTCTGAACCACATAGTCAGGAATGGTCAGAGAAAAAAAAAAAAACTCTCTCACTGTACCAGTTTTCTGCACTAGTTGTATTTTTCATTGCTGGGACAAATTACCCAACACCTACAAGTTAAAGGAAGAAAGGTTTAATTTTGTTCATAGTTTTAGGGGATTCAGTCTATGATCAACTGTCTGCAAAGGAGAAACATCGTGGTATAAGTGTGTGGCAAAGCAACCAGAAAGCTGGGCAAAGGAACAACAATAGAAAGGAAGGAGCCATGGAGCAACATACATCTCAGGATCAGGCTTCCATAACCTACACGGGCTCATCCAGAAGGGCTTGTTACTAATACCCTGGGCATTTTCAAATCTAGATATGTCATTGACACCTAAACATCACAAACTGTAAAGGTCAAAAAATATATATTAAAATCAAAAAGCAGACAATATTTTAATCAGGAATTTTTTTAAAAGTCATTTTAAACACATTAAAATTTTATTTTGGTTTTCTCACTGCCAATATTGAAATATCCACACTCCTTCACTTAATTATAACCTTTTAAAACCAATTCTATTCTCTCCAACACTTCCTTTATCTTTCCTCTAAATGCAAACTGGGTTGCAGCTACTATAATCTCATCCTCTAACCTACCTCTCATATCACTGATATGAATTCAAATAATCATTTCCTTAGTTGTCAACTTTTCCTACGAAACTATTTTTTCTTTAAAGGCTGGGACTGCCTTTGCTTTCACCCTAGTCCAAGAACTAGGACAGAATAGATACCCATTAATTTTTATCAAATCAACAACTATGTGAAATAATAAAATTTGTTTTCCTGTCGCAGCCTCAGTTTTCCAATCTGAAAAAGCAATGGTAAGCCGAGCCAGGGGTGGCAGAAACATGATGCATGTCTGTGTCTTCCTCTGCTCTGTGTGGAACAGACAGTGCAAGTCAGGTATCTGTCCTGTTCTAGGAAAACTGCATGACCTTCATCAGTGGCGATGCACACACTGCTGGGAACAGCACTGCCACCCAGGTGAGCTGCTCTTCCCTAGCATCCTCAGTACCCCCCACCTCGTCAGAAGGAAGTGTGGGTAAGATGTTCTCTGAAGGTGTGCTGCAGGGAAATCGTGAGTGATATTTGCCACTCTGTCACGCCTGAACTTTCATCATCGCATTCCTGATGTGACAAGTGATTTAACATCCCAGGCAGGAAAAGGACCAGTGGATGAATCGGTCCTCTGTGCATGGCCACTGAGCAGGAAATTAATAAGAATGCTAGCTGACATGATCTATGGCACTCTAAGCTCATTATGCCTGATTAGCTTCTAGCCCTTCACTCCCTCTGACAGCTACAGGGCCTTGGGGTTTCCAGTGGTGGCCACTTCCCTCGCTCTAATTGATTGCTAGGTTTCCAACCATGAAACCAGAGCCTCCCGCAGACGTGTCAGGAAGACTGGGGGCTTTTCTGCATCGTGTTACCTTCTCCTTTCGGGTGGTTGGAAAGTGAGTTCTTGGGTTGTCTAAGTGGTGCTGACAGTGAAGGCCTTTGAATTCAGGAAACCAAATTTGAAGAGTTAATACAGTTCAGTTTATCAAATTCTTATCAAACTACTTCCTATATACAGACATCTTATTCCGTGCAGAGATGGCCATGGAGATAGATCTTAAGATGCTGACAATAGAGAGACATTATTTTTAAGATACTTTGTCAAACATTAAGATGTACAAATGTTATGATGGACAATGGGACCAATCATATGTTATACACTCATTTGAATTCAAATTGAGTTGTATATCTCCACACTAATACATATTCTCAAAGCATCTATGATTCTACTTATATCTGCCGTGTCCTCGATTCTGAGCTGTTTCCTCTGCCAACCCAGGTCATCATCATGAACACCTAGTCTTGCTCCAATAAAATATATGTTTTTTTTCTTATTTATTTCAGCTTTTGCAAATTCTTTCTCCTACACTTGTCCTTGTAAAGAAGATGGATAGGCTGAGCTTTCTATTTCAATAGAGATGGGTGAGAAAATGAAAGGTGAAGAAAAGTTATGACTGGAAGCTTTTACAATAACTCTTAGGAATATTACCTACTAAGTGAACCCAGTAGAGAAGGCCATTGGTGAACCTGGTCCCACAGATAGCTGCACAGAATCATTACTACTTGTTAGAGAAGAGAGGGGTGACAACGCCCTGCTGCTTTGAAATGTTTTCCTCGATCCCACTCATAGAGTCAAGTTCTCCATCTGTAGTGACTGAAATTGTGGCTCTGAACACGCTCTGCAGCCTCTAAAGTACCATGCAGATGCTAGTAATTACTTGTAATATCAAGACATGGTCAGAATGACATAAACTGGTAAGATAGCGTTTTGCTTTTGAATCTAAGTTGGGTTAAGCTTTATTGTAGCCTCACAGAAAAGGGCAGAAATTCTTCCTCTTGTCCCTGAGTGGATGGCCAAGCTCAAGAGATCTCATTACTGTCTGTGGTACTTGCCACATCCAAGCTTGGCCCAGGAACTGTGGGGCCTGGAACCCTCATGGTCTTAGAATGAGTTAGATGGGCTTTGAGCAGTATTAACAAACACTGCCCAGGCAGACGGCATAGACCCATCACACTGTCTCTCAGCAAGCCTCTAGGAAGTCCATATGGGAAAGAGAGGAAAGCCTGTTCTGGGCAGATTTTTGTGGATTTCAGTCCTCTTGTTAGAAGGAATCCAGAGACCCACGCTCGCTCGCATTCCTGGGCCCCACGTCATAAGCACAACATTATGGCCCAAATTTCATTCCATTTTCAAGACATTTTTCTAAATACTTGAAGATGTTGTTTTTCCCTCTCTTTCTTTCCCAGGGCCCAGAGAGGGTGATGTGGCTCGCTTGCCGTGTGAACCTAAGCGAGCTACTTTGTGTTTCTGAAGCTGTTTCCTTACGGACAAAATGAGAATCAAGAATTCACCCTGCCTATCCCCTAATGCTGTTCTCGGTACTGAAAGGGTGAGGGAAGGAAGGTAGCACAAAACCCTGTGAGCAGCAGGGAGTCTTTGTCATTCAGAGTCACCGGAGGATGGGAGGGTCCCTGCTGACTTTCACATCAGCCACAAGTTCTGAAAAGTCAAGTTGTCACATAGGAATGAACAGTCCCGGCTCAACACTCCTGCGAGACAAGAACAAGCAGAGACACTGAGCCCAGCTAACCCGCTTGTTTGGGTCTCTGTCCGCTCTTCAGAGCACACCTCTGCTGTGTCGGACAGATTGCAATGAGAACCGATCTGTTTTTCTTGTTTCTCATATAGCCACAAAGTTGCCTAAGGTATAAAGGTTGAAATTTTAAATTCACCATCCATAATAGGAACAAATTAATGTTGAATGAATCTGATTTAGCAAGATACTACTGACAGTTTTTATGATTATCATTCTTAGGAATGTGGAGCCCTAAACAAATCTACCTTGCTTTTCTGCTATTTCCCTGTTCTATAGATAGCCAAGCAAAAGGCTGTTGTCCTATTTTACCAGAGGATGAAAGGGACAGCTTTATTTAAGGATATCTAGATTGCACTTGTAATCAAAGCACACACATAGTGCATGTGTATTCTAGAAAGAATCTAGTCTCTGGGGGTTTTTTCTGTGTGTGTCCAATGCTTTGGGCATAGCTCCATGTCACATCTCACTGCCTGTGGGGCTTCTCGCTCTTTGGAGAAAGGAATTTTTGAACTTGGGGGAAAAAGCATAACACCTTCCCAAAACAACCGAACTCTTGGTTGTAAAGTTTGGTTTCTGTAAAGAGGTTTGTCATCCTAACTGGACAGGCCTGATTCCATCCAATGAAAGGGTATCTGAGCAGACTGAGGTGGGCCTGTGGGAGCATCACGTCACCTGTGGACAGTGGGTGAGAGCCTAGCCCGAGCCCCAGGGCCCTGGCCTGCTCTCCCTGATGGCCACCTGCAGGCTTCATGTGTGCCCAGCCAGGGCCACAGCTATGCAGGAAATCCGTCTACTCATCTGTACTCCCACAGCCTCTGTCTCCTGACCGTGACTGACACAGACCCAAGACTCCTGATCCCTGTCTCTGGTGTATGCCATCCTTAGTGCCTGTGAGAGCTACTGAACTGCGAGGCGTGGTGTTTGCACCCAGGGAGAAGGAGGGAAATGAAACCATCGCGAACCAAATACAACC